>JANDJT010000012.1:4742171-4786200 GCA_024331685.1 Stegophilus panzeri
AAAGGATGTTTTTTTCAGGATATTCATTTGTATATTTAAAAAAATGCAAAAGAGCTGATAAAAATTCACTAAGACAACAACACCACCACCACCACCAACAACAACAACATTTCTAACACACATTTTACTTGCATTGTATGCATATGCTTAACTGAAATGTAGCTATTGATTGAATCTTCCAGCCTTCCTTTCCTGACTCCTGCTCTGGTCTTATAATCCTTAATATAAAACCCTTAGTTCTCATGTTAGTATACGTGAGCGCTTAATATTCCTCAAGTACAAGAGGACCTGTTAGTCTCTCAGCTTGTCAGTTAAGTCATGTCATGAGGGAAACATATTGTGTGTGTAAGAGTGTGTGCATGTGTGTGGCAAAGATGGAGCTGTGGGAAATCATGTGTATCTTTTAATTATCTGTTTTTCTCCACTATTTGAGGAGAACAGAGTATCTTTCTAAATAAGACTGATTCCGAGTGCATTTGGGAATGCAAGGAAACATAATAAATATTCCTACTTGTGATTTCAAGCAGTGGCATGAAACCGTGCAGTTCTATGCTTAATTTCATTATTTTATAAAAATGATCGAGTTCATTTTGTTTGATAGTTTTGCTCAATAAGTATATCTCTTTTCATAACAGAAATCCAAATTGAGCAGCATGGCTCATATATGCTCCATTGGTCTTAATACTGCAGGGGAAACTGTATTTGAGACTATTTTATTTTGTTTGATTTTAATTTGTGGTATATTTTATTCTTAAGTGCTGAGAGAAATTGTGGGAAATGACAACATTGTGACAGCTCTAAGAACATTTTCTAGAGCAAATGAGATTCTGACATTTTAAGTGCTATAGTGTCAAAAACAAGCGGCAAAAATGTCTGTCAGGAAATACCACTTATCTACAATCAATTTGATCACAGAACAGAAACATTTTTCCATAGTTTCTTCAACACAGTGTGTTACCTCATTATTAAAAATTATTTTATTTTTTTTAAAAAGTAATTTGACATGACGAATTTGCTGTGCAGAAGCAGAAAAAAAATTCAGTAACAGTTAAGTGCAAAAAAAAGTGAAAGTGCATCTCTCTCTCTGCCCTCATTCTTTTTAAATATTTGCTCCATTTATTTACTTTAATTATTACATTTAACTCCTTTATCACATTTCATTCACACTGTTGCTGTAGTTATGGAATATTAATATAATCCTAATTTATGTTTAAATTAATGTTAAGGTAGTATTCTGATGAATTTACTTGGTACTATTTGTCAAAATAGAAACAAATGAGTAATTCAACCACAGTAACCCTGAGCATGATAAAACAGTTGCTGATGATGAATCAGTGAAAACCATATATGCTCTCCTGTTGATGAGTGTGGCATTCCTATGAGTTTCATATCTGAAAGCATGCAAGAAAATAAAAAAAAGGCTTACTCTAGCATATTTCTGGTTGGTCTATCTATGGGTCTCCTGTGGTCCTAGTCAGGATGCAAACCTCTAGTCATAATTTCAGTTCATACGACCAGAAACTAATTACATCTCCTGAAAAATAGTTTTCAATCCAGGTTATTTTCATTTACTTGAAACAAATATTTGGATATTTAAACATCACATACAATTTGTAACAGCTCACAAATATAAACTTCGTCTATCAGAATGTTACTTACATTTTCTACTAATTGTCTAACTGATGGAATGGTGGTGCAGCAGGTCTACAGTTCTATTCTCAGCTTGGGTTACTAACTGAGTACATGTGGGTTTTCTCACACCTCACCAAAAAATGTTGGCTACTCTAAATTGCCCTTAGGTGTGAATGAATGTGTGATCCTTGCCATGTGCACATGATCTCTGTATAGGCTTCGGATCCACCACCACCCTGACCAGGATAAAGCGGTTACTGAATATGAATGAATATATGCATGAATGAAGTCCATTCATCCATCCATCCATCTTCTACCGCTTACTCCTTTTCAGGGTCACGGGGAACCTGGAGCCTATCCCAGGGAGCATCGGGCACAATGTGGGTTACACCCTGGACAGGGTGCCAATCCATCGCAGGGGACAATCACATACACATTCACACACCCATTCATACACAACGGACACTTTGGACACGCCAATCAGCCTACCATGCATGTCTTTGGACTGAGGGAGGAAACCGGAGTACCCAGAGGAAACCCATGCAGCACAGGGAGAACATGCAAACTCCGCACACACATGGCCCCGGTGGGACTCGGACCCCGGACCCTGGAGGTGTGAGGCGAACGTGCTAAATGAATGAAGTCCTCTACTGAAAATTATACTAAAATTGTTTGGGTTACAAAGAATCAAGAAATTTGCATGAGGAGGAGGAGGGATTAATAAATAGTTAACATGTCCCTTCAGGCACTTCTGGTGCAGGAACTGCTTGGGTGGGTTAGTGAAGGTGGTTCCTTAGCTGCAAGCTGGATAGGTGGCTTCTCATGGGGAATCTGCCAATTTAAAATAGAGAGAGAGAGAGAGAGAGAGAGAGAGAGAGAGAGAACATGTGTGTTATGCTGTAGATAAGAGTAGAGCATTCATCTTCTGTTCTTCCAGTGTGTACCCCCTTTATATGCTCTTGACTGCGCTGCTAGCTGCAATTATCAACTTCCGCCACGGGCAATAGGGCATGGTTTTAGTTCAGGTAATTTGCATTTGTTTTCAGCAGGGTTGTGGTAGCTACCTAGTGAAAGCAGTCAGGTCACAGTATTACCTCTCTGCAAGGCTGGATATGATAGTTCCCCACCCTTAGAGCCAAGCCTGAGGCAACAGCTCTCTCTGACACATGCTGAGACTTTTTCAATGTGACATTATATTTCTCAGACAGGTTACATGATGAACAGAGTTCGGAGTAACACTGTAATCAAATTACTTTTCTGATAACCCAGTAATGTAACACATTACATTTTTTATGTATGTCATTTGATTACAGTTACTGATGTCAATGAAATTACATTACTTGTGTTACAAATTTATTGTTAAGAAAACAATATTAAGTAAAATGCATTTTAAAATAAATCATGTTTTGCCCCGAAGATTTTTTCTTTAGGTTTGTCACTACATAAGTGAACGTCAGTAAAAGAAACCGCATGTAATTTTATATCTTCAGTGAACAGAGGTGAGACCAGTCAGACAGGGTTTACAGGAAGATACATGGAAATACTCGTGTCTTATTGGCTGACAGCTCTCAATTCTGCTAATTGCTAGCTCACACAGTCAGTGTGAGGAAAAATGGATATATGTAAAAAAAAATAATAATAATAACCAGTAAATGGGTTGAAACTGAAACCGTAATCTCCTCTGAAGCTGAGCAGGAAAACAAGGTGTGTAAATATCTATATGCATGGCACTGTAGCAGCTAAATTCATAACTTAGTTGTACCTCCCCTTGGCTAGCGACACCAAACTAGCCTAGTTAGAAAAGTTTTATATTTTATCTGTCTGGTAGTCCTACAAACAGTGACAACACCCCAGGCAAGCCTTATAATAAATCCAACTTTTTCCTGATCATACCATACATTGATGTGTGCTAAAATTACTGAAAGAACTATGAGTTTGACTTTGTAGTGTATTTTTGTAGGTTTTGAAAGTAACATGAAAGTAAAGTAAATAGAAATCTGATAACTTTTGACATGCAGTAAGCAGTAAGGTAATCAGATTACAATTTTAAAGTACTAATTAGTAATCTGTAGTGGATTACTTTTTTTTTGAGTAACTTATTCAACACTAATGATGGAGTAGTAGGCGGGGTTAAAAAGCTCCCAGGACCTTTAGCTAAACTACCACTTGAATGCACTGAAGCTAGTAATGGCCTTTTATTGGGATTGGACTCAGTTCAGAAGAAGTTCTTATTAGTGAGTACTTTTCAGTTACAGTGTAGTGTTGGATGTAGACTTGGCGTTATTAAACTACAGCAATGCACACTAAATGTGAACAGCTCATAGACATAGTAAGCTTGAGAGTAAGCTTGAATGAGCTTGAGAGTGTGTGTGTGTGTGTGTGTGTGTGTGTGTGTGTGAGAGAGTGAGCGAGAGAGAGAGATTGCTTTGGTGTTTTCCTTCCCCTTGGAATTAAATGTGCTTCTGTGTTCTCATTCAGTGGCAAATATGCTGATTTCTGTGTGTTCTGTATATCCTCCTTCCACACCTGCACCTGCTCCCCAGCTTAAGATCACATTTCGGCAAAACAATCAAACAAACAAACAAAAAAAGAAAACAACAAAGGAGAGAGAGAGAGACTGAAAGACTGAATTATGTTATTAACAGAGAGAAAAGTGTGCTGTTTATATGGTATAACTCAAAATCAATTTTATTTACCACACCAATATTTTTTTTTTTCCTTCTCAAAAGTAACACACATTTGTCGTATTCTATTTACAGATAATGTTGCTATGTTTTGGGGTTTTTTTGGCTTTTTTTTTTTGGGGATCAATTATTTCTAGAAAGAATCACTATTATTTGCATTGAAGGAGATCATTTCAAGCTATTGTGATTTTAACACTATTGTTGCGTATTGTGCATAGTGATTCAAACATCTACTAGAGAAATCAGGCTGTGGTGCTCTGGTGTTATTCTATTGTGTTTTCTCAAACTCTGTTAGGATTTTACATTTCTAAAATGTCCACATCATTAAAATATCATGGTTAAATAAGGACCCTAAATTGCAATTATGCTAATGTGTAAACGCAAAGTGCTACACATGTTGTCCCAATCTATGAATAAAACACACACAGGATGCAGCTATTTACAATGTTAGCAGAATGTGGTGTACCTACCTATTCCTTATACGTAATAAAAAACGTGCAAAATAAGTGTTATGTTCCTGTTATAGGCTGTAGAACTTTATCTAAAAATTACACTGATGGATGAATAACTAATTTAAAAATAAGCATGGCAGCAATAAAGCAAAGTGGTGTCTAGCCTGCCAAAAATCAAAAGAATAAAAAGTGGACATTGCAAAATCTGATTATAGTCAGTCTGAGCCTTGTTCAATTTTAGCAGTTGTGTTTTTGACCTTGCGTGATTTATTGACTCTTTGTTTTCAATGTATCTGTCTGCCTTGCCATTGACCTACAGTAGAACTGGATTATTTCACAGACTCTGATGCCGCAGTGTTACTAGACTGTGGGCTGAAATCTTTCCATCAACCTATGTGCCTCAGCGGGGTTGAATGACAAAGCCTGCTGACTTGTCATGTACAGATAGTTATATAGTGTATAATTCTTGCAGTGAGATTCTTAATGGCAGGTTCCCAGACTGAGCAAACATTACATTACACACAAAAGACACATACAGCATGTAAGACATGTAAGGAACATATGACACACAGAACATAAAGTGCACATCAGTTCAGGACAATACGGTGCAAGGAAAAACAATAAATATCTATCTGTGCATCTGTGTGAAGTGTGTGCTGTTGCAATGTATGATATGATAGAACAGTTCAGTTCCTCATAGGTGCAGCAGGGCATGTGAGTGTGTTTCCATGAAATTATGCCTGATTTAAGGAACCCTAGGAGCACTGGAAAGTAGCTCCTCCTGAAACGCTCTGTGCTGGTTCTCATGCTGCGGTAGCGTTTGTGGGAGTAGAGTAGTGAGAACAGGCTGTGGTTTGGGGGAGTAGAGTCCTTGATTGCTCTACTAACTTTCTCTCTCATCAGATATAGATGTCCTGCAGGTCTGGCAGATGTTCACCAGTAATATGCTCAGCTAATTGCACCACCCTTTTCAGGTCTTTGTGGTCCAGAGGAGTGATGTTTCCATGGTGTTTCAATGCAGAATCCATGTTCCCTGTCATGATGCTTTCAATGGTGCACCTGTAGAAAAAGGTAAGAGGACAATCTGAACTTCTAGATATTTGAAGTGTTGGACTTTCTCCACAAGGGCCCCATTGATCGAGAGTGTGCTGTAATTCCTCCTGTGCTTCTTTCCAAAGTCAACCATTAGCACCTTCATTTTGCCAACATTCAGAGAAAGTTTGTTGATCTCGCAGAAGTGTGTGAGGTTTTCAACAACAGAAGTTGTTTCCAATTTTGTTTGTTTAAGTTTTCTTAATAATCTGTGTTTGCCAAGAATTGTGCCAGCTACGATGGGTATTTTGTTATTCAGACTGTCAAAAAGGTTTGGCACAAACTGCTAGCTTCACATCAAATTAAGAAAAAAAACAATGCCTGAAATGTTTAGGTAAAAAAAGCCATCAGTAATGAATAATTTTCCATTTATAGTATAACATTGGACTTATACACACTTTCTGTTCTGTGATTGGCTGTCCTGCCAGTCACCACATAGTCAGTCACACTTCTTTCTCTGAAACTGGGAAGTGATGTCTTTTGATTTATCTGAACTGCCAAATAACATATGTATACAAATTTTAGACCAAGTCCAACCTGACACAGGGGCAATTGTGAATTACTATTACTGGATTGTCAGGGTGGCACAGAGTAGCTCAGGAACATCATGGTATAGAGGTTTTTTTTTTCCTTCCCATACTTAATAATCATGTTTCCCCTACATTTTTATGTACTGTAGCTTGGATTCTGAAGCTAGTTTCGCATTTGTCAGTGCCATCTATAATTAGTCCCAGTGGATGATTTTCATGGAGGAGGTAATGATAAAAGATCAGAAATCAAAGTGCTGTTTTCCTCTGCTGAGGAATGAGGGAGGTGACAGGCGCACTTTCCAGCACTTACACGATTTTAAATGCTTGCCAGGAGCAACCTGTGTCTCATCACACACATCTGAGAAAGTGTGATGGACAGATCAGATCAGACAGCTTTCGTAAGCAGAGTGAAATGATGATAAATGACTCCAAACACTGCCAAACATTTTGCTTACTGTCAAATACAAAAGTATGCTCTAATCATTTACATTATGTAAATCATGTGTAATAACTACTGAAATATACTACAGGTGAAAGTTTTGGGATCTTGTCATTTTTCTGAAATAAATAAATAAATAAATAAATAAATAAATAAATGATGCTTCAACAAGCCCAAACATACCTTAACTTTGTGCGAGTTTTAGTTAGAAAGGACAGTAAAAGATGTGTGTAATGGAATGGTCCACACAACATTAAATTAACCAAGCTGATTGGAGGACTTGGAGCAAAAGATTCAAGCATATGACATGTCCAACCAGCTGTGCAAGCCTCCGAGATGTCATATAGGAAACAGCAGAATTTTTACAGTGATTATATGAGGTGAGTGTTTTGAGTCAATTATGGATGCTGAAGGAAATGTTTTAATGTATGTATAGGCAGTGTATCATGGTGTGTAAAGGTCAAGGCCAAAAACCACTTCTGAATGCGTGTGATCTCCGATCCCTCAGAAATCACTGTCTTAAAAACCGTCATGAGTCTGTAATGGTGATCCTGACATGGGCTCAGGAATACTTTGGTAAACCTTTGTCAGTCAACAACATTCACCGATGTATCCACAGATGCAAGTTAAGGCTTTACTATGCAAAGCAGAAGCCATACATTAACACTGTCCAGAAGTGCTGCCGACTTCTCTGGGCTCGGTCTTATCTGAGATGAACAGTAGCACAGTGGAATCGTGTAAACATTTCAAATAGTTTTTGGAAAAAACAGCCGTTGTATTCTCCGGGCCAAAGAGGAAAAGGACCGTCCAAGCTGTTATCAGCGTCAGGTCCAAAAGCCAACGTCTGTCGTGGTATGGGGGTGTGTCAGTGTCCATGGCATGGGTAACTTGCACATCTGTGAGGGCAGCATTAATGCAGAAAGATATGTACACATTTTGGAGCAACATATGCTGCCATCCAGAGCAGGACAACGCCATACCACATTCTGCCAGGATTACAAGCGCATGGTTGCGTAAGCAGAGAGTGCAGGTGCTAGCATGGCCTGCTGCAGTTCTGACCTGTCTCCGATTGAGAATGTGTGGTGCATTATGAAGCGCAAAATAAGACAACGAATGCCTCGTACAGTTGTGCAGTTGAAGAAATGCATAATGGATGAATGGGGGAAAATTCCACTTGCTAAACTTAACCAACTGGTGTCTTTAGTGCCCAGATGCTTAATAAGTGTTATTAAAAGATGTTACACAGTGCTAAACAGTCGACTGTGTGTTGCAGTCATCAGATTTGAAATGAGTCTATATTTTCAAATATAAATTCAGATGGGGGGGGGAGTTTGGGGGTTGGTGTCAGTTATGGTCATTTATATTCACATGTGAAATGGCCCTTTAATAAGAATTAGCGTGGGTAAGGTTTAATGTAGACTAACAATAACAACAACCTGTACTGTAAACAGACAAAGAAAATGCAAAAACACCACAAAGCAAATAAACAAAATAAAATGTAATCTTTGTTTCAACAGGCCACAGAACACTTTCATACAGTGCAAGTCCTATAGGTTGCTTTTAGAACATTCCTAGATAATCATTTTACAGAGGAGTTGCTTCTGAGTCCTTTCTCATAAGGTATAGGGGTCCTTTCAGAATGCATTCTATGTTGATGATGTTCATCACATTTAATGTTTAATCAGTGTTATTATCTAGCAGATATCATGATACCATGTTTATATATATGTAACAAACTCAGGAAATTTTACAACATGTTTTAGAGTCATATGCATGAACATATTATTCTTGATTTTCTGTCTTATGCTGTATTTATCCTCCACATGCACAGACAGGTTAATTAAGCTTATTGTGGTTTTAAGGTATTAATCCCAAATCCTGTAACAAGATCTTTGATCTTGTTTTATTTATTAGGAAATGCTGACCAAAGGGTTTTAATTATATTCAGTATTTGTTTACTTATTAAAATGTGTTTACATAATTGGGTATATCAAAGCCTTCAATATGAGTCATTACCTAATCAGAATATAATTTCCATCCAGTTTTTACCCATTAAATCACCACTTCAGATTAGAAAATAATATACAGCATGAATAAATGAACAAATAACTATATAAACGAATGAATAAATAAAAATATTCAACCTACTTCTATTTTTTTTTTTACCAATTATTTTTTTTCTTAAACTATCTTAAAATAGTAATGTTCTATTGGTACATATATGTTTAGCATGGAAAAAATATTTCTAAAAATAACCAAAATGTCTGCCAATGGAATACAACCCCAATTCCAAAAAAGTTGTGATGCTGTGTAAAATGTAAATAAATGTAGATTTCATCCAGATTCCATCCCATCTTTACTTCTGAGAAACACTGCTTCTCTGAGATAATCTTTTTATACCTAATCATGTTACTGACTTTCCAATTAACCTAATTAGTTGCAAAATGTTCCTCCAGCTGTTTCTTTTTAATAACACTTACTTTTACAGCCTTTTGTTGCCCCCATCCCAAGTTTTTTGAGATGTGTTGCGGCCATCAAATTCAATATTACCTTATTTTTTTCTTAAAATTTTACAATTACTCAGTTGAAACATTTGATATTTTGTCTATGTTCTACTGTGATTAACATATGGGTTTGAAATAATTTCGCTCTGTTTTTATTTACATTTATTTAAATTTTACACAGCATCCCAACATTTTTGGAATTAGGGGTGTAAGTTAAAGCTTGAAATGTGTAAATGAAAGAAATATTTATCTATAAAGCATGGTATGCTAATCATGGTATATCAGATAATTACAAAATATAATAATCCATAAAATAGACAAACAGAATGCAACAAATGTGCAACAATCAATGGCTTACGTCACCATATATAAAGGGAGAGTAGAAGGTACAGAAAACCTTTTCACAAATTCTTGTTTTATGTGTTTTATGAAGAAATCTGAGCCTAAAACATATAATGAACATTAAAAAAATTAAACATTTGCAATTATTGAAATGATTTAAAAACTGTGTTTCCTCTTGTTTCATAGGTCCTCAGATTTTCCTTATGCTATCTTTCTATCTTTGTCTGGTTCTAAAGCTGATCCGAGACACCTTTTTCATTTCATGTCTTCCTTATTTCCTCATACACTTTGGATATCTTTGTAAGGACATGTCCTCATTCTAACTTTTTTTGTTCCATTTGTACTACATTTGCTTTATTCACACTTTTCCCTTTCAAAGGGAACTCAACGTTGTGTGAGCTTTATGCTGTGGGAAGTGCCTTCACGCGTGCCCAGTATCTGAAGCTTGTGTAACATCATGCCTATTTATAAGCCTGCCATGATCAGGTGACGTGGCAATTAAGCACATCGCGTGACATAAAAATGGCACCTGTGAACCACGCCGTCAGCCTCATTAATCTTCAGCAAGACTGCATGTCGGTTGTTTGTGTAACGCTCGCAAAAAGACTCTTCATTTCCTCTCTATCTTTTAAAAAAAATAAGTAAGAAATATCTATTTGCTGTTTTGTCCCTTTAATAAAGACAGAGAGAGAGAGAAAAAGAAGTATGAGTGAGAGAGAATTCAGGAAGTGTGTGAAGTGTTTCGGGGTGGAGCACGCCAGTGCAGACCTCGAGAAGTCTGACTGTGTGCATTGTGAATGCCTTACAATCAGACAGCTTCCGCTCGCGGCTCGCTCTATTCTCGGCCGAAGGGAGTTGGGTTTCAGAGCCTTGCGGATCTGGGCCAGCCACTGCTGTGGCGGCCGGCCGGCTCAGGTCCTGGGGATCTCGTATGTATCTGAAAGAGGAGCCAGAGATGAGCACTGCTCTAGATCTTTCTTTGTGTTCTGTGTCCGTCTCACCACCGGATATTGGAGCTCATGGCGCGACTCCCTCTTCTGCTATGGAAAGCCAAAAAAAAAATTGAAAAATTCCTCTCTGACTCCGAGGAGCCAGAAGGGTCTGCCAAAATGGAGAGCAGCTCTCAAACATATAAAGAGCTGCTTGAAGTGATTACTAAGGCAGGAGGAGATTTTTCTCCCTGGTGAAAATAAATCTTCCTCACACCGCAGAAAACTCTTCAGTGCATGAAGAAATATTAAGGACCTGGAGAAAACCATACATAAGTCGGATTTATAACCCCTCGATGTCAGATTATTCGGCCATCATGGGGAATGAACAGCACGGCTATTTAGCTATGCTGAAGGTGGAGAAGGTCCTTGCGAGCTACCTCTCCCCATCGATGTCAGGTAATTTAAGGGGGCCGGTTTTGCCATTCAAGCCAAGTAGGGCCACCTCTGCATTGGTCACCTATGTGGCAATGGGTCTTGCTTGTGGGTCACTGCATACAATGGCAGTGTTGCAAGCCTACCAAGCAGACCTGCTGAGTAAGCTGGACATACAGCAGCATTCAGCCTGGGCCAGAACTAGTGTGAGGGAGGCACAGAGGCAAATATGGTGGCCTGCTTCCCCCCACGGAGAGCCAGGGGAACTGGTCAGCTATAGTCGCAGCCTGCTAATAGGCCTTATCTGAGAATGGTCATAAAGGTGAAGCAGACCAAGGAGGAGCGGTCCTGAGGGACCACGGAGGGATGTATCAGGGGACATGAGGTTGTTAGGGCAGTTATCCCCCAGTACTACTGTAGGGCCTCCCCTAGCAAAGCTTGTCCTAAGTTTTCAGAGTTCTCTGGTCAGTGAGCTGTCACAGGGCAACGGAAATCTGTTGATTTTCCTCCAATAGAATGTGGAAAAGTTAACAACACAACACTTAAACACCATGTGGCAGTATAGGAACCACTGCCAAATTTGTCTCCGTGGGTTCGGTCTACCGTAGAAAAGGGTTACCGGGTCCATTTCAGAGCTCGACCTCCCCGGGTTAAGAGGTGTGCTCATCACAGTAGTCAGCACAGAGCAGAGCCCGACGTTAACGCAGGAAGTAGGATCCCTCTAGGACAAAGTGGCCATGAGGTTCATGCTTGGAGGCAATGTGTAAAAATACTGGGTTCTTCCCATCAGGCTAGCTTTATCCTCTTGCACCTTCACAAAGTGCAGTCCAGGGCATCCATGTACTAAACTACCTGGATGACTGTTAAATTCTAGCATGATCCAGGGAACTGGCAATTAAACATTGAGATTTTGTTCTCGCCCACATGAAGTGCTTGGGGCTCTGCTTGAACCTCAAGAAATGTATGCTTTCTCCAGTGCAGAAGTCAAGTTTTCTAGTGGTTATATGGGATTCTACTACAATAAGGGTATTTATATCCACAACATGTATAGGGCCAATCCTATCAACACTGTGCAAGATAAAGCTGGATATGGGCATCCCTTCCAGTTTCTATGAGAGACTGTTGGGGCTTATGACAGCAGCAGCCAACGTCATACCATTGGGCCTATTGCTCAAGACCGTTTCTGTGGTGGCTGAAAAGTCGGGGGATTCGTTCAAGGATGAAACCTCTGAGAGTAATCAGTGTCATGCATCGATGCCTACATGCTCTGAGAATATGGAGGTGTCCCCGGTTTCTAACCTTAGGTCACACTCTAGGGGCGTCACCTTATCGCAAGACGGTAATGACAGATGCCTCCCTCACGGGCTGGAGCATGTTCTTAGATGGCTGTCCAGCTCAGTCTTTGGAGTCGCCTTCATCTGGAGTGGCATATAAATCGCCTAGGAATGCGAGCCGTATTTCTAGCATTGAAATTCTTTCTTACACAATTAAGAGGTCATCATGTGTTAATTGTGACAGACAACACAGCGATGGTGTCATATATCAACCACCAGGGAGGTTTAGGTTCACGCCCCAGAACTATAGAAACTATGGGTCTGGCCCCTAAGGGGCACCAGCTGATAGATTCTGCTTTCACAAATGAGGTTTTAGAGACCATGTTGAACACTAGAGCACCATCCACGAGGAATTTGTATGCACTCTAGTGGCGGCTTTTTGTCACATGGTGTGAGGAACGTCAGCTAGACCCAGTGAACTGTGCAATAGCTGCAGTCCTAGAGTTCTTACAAGGACATTTGTCAGCAGGGTTGGCTCCTTCTATAATCAGGGTCTATGTGGCCATCATTTAGGCCAGCCATGCCCCTATTTATGGAGCCATTGTGGGACAACATCCTCTAACTTTGAAGTTTATGCGTGGTGTCATACGGCTGAGGCCTATTTGCAGACCACGTATACCTTCCTGGGACCTTTCTGTGGTCCTGGAAGGTCTGTCAGGTGCCCCATTTGAACCCTTAAAGTCAGCCTCTGAGAGGCTTCTGACTCTAAAGGTAGCTCTTCTGCTGGCCCTGACATCTCTCAACCGAGTAGGAGACCTGCAAGCTCTCTCCGTTGACCCTTCCTGCCTTGACTTTGCTCCTGGATTATCCAAGGCCTTCCTATATCCTAGGCCTGGTTATATTCCTAAAGTGCCTACGTCTGCTGCCCAACAAGTAGTGTTGCAGGCTTTCTACCCTCCTCCATTCCTCACAATGGAACAAGAGAAATTGCACCTACTGTGTCCAGTAAGGGCTCTCTGTACTTATGTCCACTGATCCAGCCAGTGGTGTAAATTGGAGCAGCTGCTGGTTTGCTTTGGCAACGACAGTAGGGGTGATGCTGTGTCAAAGCAGCGCATCTCGAATTGGATAGTGGAAGCAATCTCTATCGCTTATGAGGCACATGGTCTCACTATGCCTCTGGGCATAAGGGCTCATTCCACTAGAGAGGTCACCTCCTTGAAGGCTTTGTCCAAAGGGGTACCCTTACAGGATGTATGTGCTGCAATGGGGTGGTTTATGCCTCACAAATTCATTCGATATTATGACCTGGATATACATTCCAACCCCGGCTCAAGTGTGTTGCAGTAACCCGCGGGCTGAGACCATTTGAACAGGCAATGCCCCCAGTATGACGGAGTGGGTATTCTCATTCCCACAGCGTAAAGTTCATGCAACGTTGAGTTCCCTTTGAAAGGGAACATCTGGGTTACGCATGTAACCCTATTCCCTGAAAAGGGAATGAGACATTGCGTAGCTTGTCATACTGGGGCATGCCTGTGAATTGCGTCTTCACTTCAGATAATAGAGGCTGATGGCACGGTTCACAGATGCCGTTTTAATATCACGCGACATGCTTAATCCTCTGGCAGTGATGGAATCTGAACTCACAACCCTCCAGTCACTAGAACAAAGCCCACACTAATGAGCTCAATTTGCTCATGACCAGCTGGGCTCTGCAGTTCAAAGCTAATTTACGAGAAACAATAGTCTATAGCACACAGATAATAATTTACAGTTTACAGATAATAGTTTACAGATAATTTACAGATAATAGTTTACAGATAATAATTAGACTTTATAGATTTGTATCACTGTTCTTATGGACTGTATATGGCTCTAGGTGTTTCAATGAGCTTTTTCCAAGCCATGTATTAAAAAAAAACAAAAAACATAAAGAGCCTGATTTACTAAAAGTTTTGTGCATAGAAAAATACTTGAAAACAGCTGGAAAAATCATGCAATCTGATATACTGATAAGGTCTAAAGAGGATTGTATCTTTCAAATGAGCAAAATAGCACATCTTTGCAGTTTTGCACATTTGCCTTAATGAATATAGAATTCATGGCATTTCTACTTAAAATTGCAAGACACAGTTGTGTCAATGCAAATCGTTTAAATTAGCACCTGAAGTGTGATTTACTGATGTCTGAATGTGACTTCTAGAACAACAACTGTGTGCATAAATGAGTATGACTGAAACACAATATTGTACTTTGAATGTACCAACAAAATGAAACTAATATTTTATCATTTAAATTTACTCAAATAGAACATATATTCTTTATTTTGTGTTTATATTGTATTGAAGTTTCTCAAAGCATGTTAAGACTTTTAACTGGATCTCAGCAAATCCTGTAAGCAAATGTGACAGTCAGTCAAGAATCTGAAGCTGAAAAGAAATTGGACAATAATCAAAATGTACCTCAATATTCCCCATGAACTAATTCAAGAATCACAGGCTGAAGCTTTTGGAATGGACCTCACAGTCCACTGAATTGAACATCATTGAAAATATGTAGGTAGATCTCAAACATACTGTGCATGCAAGATGGCCCAAAAATATTCCAGAACTAAAAGCTTTCTGCAAGAAAGAGTGCATGAAAATGATTAAACAAGAATAGAAAGACTTCTAGCTGCCTGCAAAAAGCAGTTGCAAGCCAAAGGTGTTGCTACTAAGTGCTAACTTAATAAGGTGTCCAAACCTTTGTCACCATTAATATTTCATTTTTTAAGTTCATCAAATATAATGTAGCTGTGCATTAATAATTAAAACATATGCATGCCTTTTTAATATTGTTTGTGGAAGAGGTTTTTCTTCAGACAATAATTTCAGCTATCATTTTGTTTTATTTCACCATTAGTATCTTAACATTTATTTTCATTGTTACAACTATTCATTGTTATTGCAATTAAGGAATGTATGTGAAACATCAAGCTCAACTTCTTGTTCCTAGAAAATACACATTTGTCTTTATTTTGTTGTATGGGTGTGCAAACCTTTCTAATCATATGTACAGTGTACAGAATTACATCTAATCACATTTTCTAATCACATTTTCACATTTCTTTACTAAATTAGCATGTTAATTTACATATGATCCCATAAAATAACAGATTAAATGAAGAATATGTAAGGAAGAATTGTGATCAAAATCAGATTTTTTCCTCCTGAATTTCTCTCTCCTCATGAGAATATCATTCTCATTCTTCTCTCGTGGCTTGTGTCGGAGTGTAAATGGAGTTAAAAATGGGTCAGTGTCACCGCAGCAGCATTCTGTGCTAATAAAACAGGATTGATGTTGAATAGATTTTTCCCTTCAATCAGAGACTATTATAGGTAAACACACCCACTGACACAACCAGTTTCCCTAAGCACATATAACCTGGAATAGAAATGGATTGAATTGGGATTATAGCTGCACAAAATGGCCCATAATATAGTTGGGGTAAAAATCAACATTGCTTGAAAAATGTTTACAAAATAAAATACAAACAAACAAACAAAGAATGCATTGTCATTACATAAGTATTCACCCCAGTTCCTGTGAAACCCCTAAATTGATTCTGGTCTATCAGTTGCCATCAAAAGTCAGATAATTTGTTTAATGCTTTTAAAGTGTCATGTGACATCAATAGAAATACACCTGTTCCTGGAAGAGCACAGAGTCTGTTAGAAAACAAGAATCAAGCTAAGTTCTGGATAAAGTTCTGGGAAAGTATCCAAAAAAAGTCTCAAACTTTGAATATCCAACAGAGCACTTCTGAATTTATTATTAAAAATGAAAAGAATATGACAACTGCGACTCTGCCTGACCATCCATCAAAAGTCAATGACTGGGAAAAGAGGACATAAATCAGAGAAACAGTCATGTCCATTTCAGTTCAGTTTTTGACACTACACAATGTGGAAAAGTTTGGTGGGGTGAATACTTATGCAAGGCACTGCTGATGGAGTATTTTATAAAACATTTCACAAAAAAAGGGGAAGATGTGATGCACTGAAAACCATTTTATTAGGTGAATAAGTTCAATTTAAGCATTTAAACAGAGTATTTTGTATAATTTTATTCATACACACTTTATGAACTGAACATATACTATATTCTGTGGAGTGTTTTATATTAGAAACAGTTCAGCACAGTTTAACCAAATATTTTATCAATTTAACCATTCAAGTTATATTTACTGTGCAGTAAAGTGCTATTAAAGTGAAGTCATACCTTCACTTTTCCAAGTGTCTTGTAGAGGTCTGAACCTGAGAAACCTATTTAGAACAGACAAAATAAAAATAAATAAATACTACTCAATTTATCTCACTGCACTCATAGTAGCACTCATTTGGGATCTTTGTATATCAAAGCCATCGTACATATAGGCACATAATAGATTTCACATTAAACTTCCTTTTATAAGGCTGGATGAATATTACACAGTAAATGTCTCATTTTCACACATACATTCGGTGTTAATTCAACTTTCTTGGTGCAAATCCAGATTTTCCCAAATCAATTCTGAACTCCAGCTCCAGAGTTGTTTTATCATCCGTACACTTCAACTTCTACTTTCTGTCTTCCTCTTTCTCAGGTATTTCCACCATTTAGGATATTCACTCTGTCCCAATGCATTATAGAATACAGCAAAACTGTAGCATATGTGGGATGCAGAGACTAAAAAAAAGTCAGAAAACAAACATGGGTCTTCATGCTCTCCTGCCTTGTAACATTCCCACTGGAGGAGAGAGAGAGAGAGAGAGAGAGAGAGAGAGAGAGAGAGAGAGAGAAAGCATGATATCAGAGAAACAGAAGATACCAATATTTTCTGAAGCTTAATTAAATAGGAGTTCTTTAGCACAGCATGTACGAGGCTAGGGATATAAAATCAAAACATTAAGATGTTTTAAATTCATTTCAGTGGATTAAACCAAGCACTTCCTGTCGCTGATCAATGTTTTTGTACATTTTATACATTGTACTTATATAATATTACCATCCCTACATGATATTACTTTCTCACAGTATCCAGTGATGTTCATCACCAATTATATATTATCAGACCTGCTAACCATTACCCATTTTGCATATAAGCTCAGCAAAAAAAGGAGACATGCTTATGAGTTATCACTCTAAATATGTCAAAAGATCAGTATTTTTATCCCCAGTAGAACGAGAGATGAGCAAATTTTCAGTTGAAACTGGAACAATCCGCATAAGTATTTTGAACTCAGCAATTCTTCCTGGAAGCCCAGCACCCTTCTTGCACCTTATGTACCCTCACTTTCTGTCATGATAAATGGAGACTATTTTGAGTTCATTAATGTAAAATAAAATCTGTCACTGTATGTTCAACATAGCTAACAAGTATATATTTTACATCAGTTAACTATATTAGGGACTTCAGCAAAAATCTTTGATCAAAAATGCTTAAAACGGCTCTTTCAGGTTTCGGCCAAAAGAGGAAAAAGATCTCATGTGATCTCATCTTGTGAAAAATGCTTGCATGGGCTCCTTTGCTTTCTGTCAAGGTAAATGGAGAGCATTTTAAATTCATTAATGTGTCATAAAATCTCATGTTCAACTTCAGATAATATTGATTCGAGAATGGTCACTGGTAAAAAATGGCTCTCTCGTTTCAGTTGAAAGAGAAAAAAAAAGATTTTGCCAAAAAGATTAAATAGGCCTTTAGTGAAGTGTCAAATCTAACACTTTATAAGTAGTGTTAATGCTGATGAAAATTAGAAAATATTTAAAAATATGCTGTTTTTGTTGTGTTTTTTTTTTTTTTTTTTTTAGTGCTCTGCTGCTCTCTCCTGTACAACATTGAGCAGTACCAAAAGAGAAAATGTCAGCCATATGAACATCCTTCCATTTTCTGTACTGCTTATCCTAAGCAGGGTCACATGGGAGCCTGGAGCCTATCCCAGGGGAAATCAGGGCACAAGGCGGGGGACACTCAGGACAGGGTGCCAACCCATCGCAGGGCACAATCGCACACACATTCACACGTTATGGATAATTTGGAAATGACAATCAGCCTTTCCTCTGGGGAGGAAACCGGAGTACCCAGAGGAAACCCCTGAAGCATGGGGAGGACATGAAGACTGTGCACTCAGGGCAGAGATGGGAATCAAACCCCAATAATCCTGGAGGTGCAAGGCAAGCATGCAAACCACTATGCCAGGGGGTGTTCCCCCCACCCCCCATTTTAACATTTAATAATTTGACAACTGATGTCATTCAGCTGAGTTTTGCAATTGCCACAGTTTCCAACTGTACAGATGGTAATATTATTACACACTCATGTACGTTCCTTAAAACTGAAATGGTGAAAAGACAAATGTTTTCCTGTCTTTTAAGCTAATGGTTCTGGACAATTAAACCATTTATCATGATAGTTTAAAGTAGTTTAATAGTTTATAGTTGGGGGCTCCTTATATATTGTAAACATTTTAGCTGAAGGCAGCTCATCAGACCAGAGACTAGCTATAAGGCTATCGATTTTAGCTCAGAAATGGAGGGATTTTTTTCATAGAATTGTTCAACCACCCCAACTTAGTTACCTTCTCTGGGATGATTAGTGAACTGATTACATGGGCGGTTTCCACAGTATAAAGAAAATTAAAAAAAAAAAAAAAATTAAATAAAAACGACAGCAGAAAGGAAAAATGTTTCTTTATGTATACCTTTGTAAGTTAGTAAGTACTTTTCACAAATTTGAATTGAATACCCCTGCAATACAAGTATAAATATTTTACACAGCTTTCAGTGAAACTAATCAAATTTTAGAGATAATTTTTCTGCATGAGATTCTTAAAATATTTTTTAAACTTTGTTCAAAAGCACTGATTCCTTGTTTGGAGAAGGAACAAGTCTTGCTTTTTTCTAACATTAAATGATCCAGAGTGCTAATCTATGTAGTAATAAAACAACCAATATAAAAGGCTCAATACTAACCTTTAGAGAGAGAAAATGTTTGTTTGTTTTTGCTCCTTTTCTATCTATGAATAAAGCTCCATTTCTGGTAGTACTATATAATTAGTTATTTACTGGACACTACACAGGGTTTTAGCTTTCAATTAATACATATATTGCATGAATACAGTTGATTGCTTTTATTTAGAAGTCAGCAGGAAATTAATGGAATCTTTCAATTAAACTCATCATTTAAGGCTAAAACACACTATAGGGAAGCTCTCATATTCAGTAGAGTGACAAGTGAGATAAAAAGTGCATTTTTTATTCCAAAGTTTGTTTCAGAAACAATAATAAACTGAACAAGTTTTATTGATACTTCACACAGCCGACAGTGTGAGACGAGAACAGATGGCTCTCAGCGAGTGCGTGCGTGTATGTGTGTGTGTGTGTGTCAGTAGCAGTTGACACTTAACTAGTGCTTCATTTTCTCAGATCCAAGCCACAGACCCAGACCATCCAGATCGATATTTTCCCCTTGCACACTTCATTCTCCGTTTGACACCCACTTAATCTCCTGCTTTTGTTTTCCCTGCACTTTTTCTATCGACCTCATCCCGATCAGCCTGCTGAATACATCACCCCTTAAAAGTTAACAAGTTGTCTAGGGAAATAGAATTCTGTCTGCATCCTAGAAGAAATGTCGGTGTGTAATAAAACAGTGACGGCTCATGCACACGTCAATAGTAAGAAAGTGTGAGAGTGATTGCCAAAAAGCTCTATTTTGGTTTCATCTGACCATAGAACCTCATCCCATTTGAAGTTCCAGTAGTGTCTGGCAAACTAAAGACGCTTGTTTTTGGATGAGAGTAGAGGGTTTTTTCTTGAAACGCTTCCAAACAACTTGTGATAATATAGGTGACTTTGGATTGTAGTTTTGGAGACTTTCTGACCCCAAGACACGACTAACTTCTGCAATTCTCCAGCTGAGATCCTTGGAGATTTTTTGGCCACTCAAAGCATCATCTTCATAGTGCATTGAGACAATATAGACGCACGTCCTCTTCCAGGTTGATTCATAACATTTTCACTTGACTGGAACTTCTTAATTATTGCCCCGATGGTGGAAATGGACATTTTCAATGCTTGTGCTATTTTCTTATAGCCACTTCCCCTCTTGTGAAGCTCAACTACCTTCTGCCGCACATCACAGCTATATTCCTTGGTCTAACCCATTGTTATGAATGGATAAGGGATTTTGGCATATGTGTTACCTCACATTCATACCCCTGTGGAACAGGACGTCATGGTTGAACAAAAAAATTGTGAATAAGAGTCCTGGTATGAGCACTGGACTATGATGGCTACCATCTATATGATTACAACAGCAGTTCTTAGGTACAAATCTACAGTATACAGATTACATTATCCACTGAAGCAAACATGAGACTTGGGAATTAACTCCTTTTGGGAGGTGTAAATCTTTAGGCTATCCATGTGGAACCATCCACAGGATCAGAAAGTGAGTCACAAGTGCAGCAGTGCCAAGTAGAAGTAGAGGATCGGAAGTAATTATGGCAAGTCTGGAGGTCAGAAGAGTGAATGTATAGATGGAGAAGATGAAGCAGTAGAAAATGTGACAGAAATTCCAATTAGGTTTGTAATACGTTGGTTAGTTTGTAACTTTGGACCCAAACCAAAGTTGTGCCCAAACACATCAAGCCAAACAGAATCCATTCGTTTATAACTAATGCTGAAATAAAGAGTAATGGACAAGATTGCCAATGCAGGAGTGACTTTTAGCTTACTTTAGTATATAGTGATTTACATAAGTATTTATTCCATTGAACTTCCACACTTTGTTGTGTATCTGTTTACTGTATATATGTTATGCTCCACATTACCATACCTGTAGGCTTTAGAACTCTTGTGCTATGCTGTATTTACAGTGTTCTTTTTGTATTTGGTCAATTTGCACAATCTGTATACATTGTCTTGGATCTTGTCTTTTTGTACTAAACTTTATTTTCTGATTTGCATTACATGCTGTCCAGTGATTATCTTTTACTGCACTGTTGTCACTTTTCTATACCAAAGCCATAGAGAATGGCACTTCATTCAATACTAATATATGGCTAGAATGACAAAGCTCTGTACTTTATTTTGCCAAATCAGTTCTGGTGATTTTCATTAAATAACACTTGCAAGGACCCTGAAATTTCCACTTGTAGTAATAGATCACTACACATTGAGTCCATCCATTAATATATTGATGTGCATTACCTGAAGTAAAGGCTACATCAAGACACTTAAGTTCTTACCCCGAATTCATAGTGGATGTGACACGTGAACGTCATGTCAAGTGTCTAGTCAATCCCTCAGTGCATTTACACAAGGCTTGTACAACATTCAATTTCAATATGTTGTTTTGGCAATCCCCATATTTGACTCCAAGTTATCAGGAGGTATACTTACATTGCTGGTCAATTAACTGCTGGAGAGAGATAGTAACTGTTTACAGTTCAATAATTAATAAAACATGTCTTGTTTGAGAGCCGCTGGAAACCCACGCTGAGCTCCACAACACGAGTAAATGCTCCCATTTTCTAATTACACTCACCAGTTCCTAACTGGTCATACCTCTTTAGTGTCCTGTATAAAATGTCCCTCAGTTTGTAGCTCACATTACTATACAGTACACTATAATAGAATATAAGAGCAAAGTGAGGAAATCTAATCCACACTCTACCCTAGCAGGTGTATAGCTAAGTTTTTTTAGTTTGTTTGTTTGTGTTTTGCCAAACTATCAGAACAGACTGGACTTAAAGTGCCCAAATACAAAAGAAGAAGAAGAAGAAGTAGAGCTCAAAGTCCTGTTTGCTATCTGCCAGCTGTAATCTATAAATGTAACATGCTCAGTGGAAGCAGAGCTTCAGACTCGGATCTCAAACTATTCTTAAACAGAAGTAATACACTGGGGTCTAGATTCATCTTGTGCCTTGTTGAAAGTTTCACCTGACACACCCCATGTTATCTATTCATTGTGAGATGTGGCTGTTGCATTTGGTTCAACATGGTACACCACAGTTGATTTATTCTGCATTCCCCAATCATTGGGATGGGCATTTAATAATGATCAATCAGACTTGGAAGTAGAGCTCATTTATTAATATGCATAATATGCATACTTAATATTGCCCCTTGATAAAATAAGGGGACCGCTGCACATACACCAGAAGGTGAAAGACTATGGACAGAACAGTATGAGGTCTGGGTCAAGTGCAGTTGTGTCTGATATTGCACACAGATTACACCTCATGCTAATTAACCATGTTTTCAGAGGTCATTGATACTATGTACTTGATTCTCAGCCTTGAAATGGATGCTGTAATCAAGCCCTTTATTATTTCTAGTTTGTTTATTCCACTCAGTTACTTTACAACAAGCGGGTTTTTGTATTGGTATTGTTTTTTTCCTCCCCGCACATAGTCTTTGTTTCTTTTGTTGTTGTTTTTCTTCATATTAAAGTTGCATTTAATTTTATTCGCCAGTTCTCACCTTGTTGCTATTGTGCTCAACCCTGGCACTCTAACAAGGAAACCACCTGAAATGCATTTGGTTTGTGCAGCTTTTAAATTGAACCAAGACCCAATCAGAGACTTTGTTATTATTGCATGAAACATGCAAAAGGGCTGCTGTTGAATTCGAAATGATACAAAATCAAGCATTTCCATATTACCATTGTACACAATTCTGTAGACAACGGTGACATCAATTTATCAAGACTACTAAATAACCTACCATTTGAATCATTCAAACAAACCATTCCAATTATCAATTACATTATAGCAGATATAAACAAGCATTGCCTCACCACCCCCTCTTTTTCTACTCTTTCAAAGCAATTAGACAAGATAAATGCAGCTTGCCTTGTTACTGGGAAAACAAAGTCCAAAGTCCTGAAGACTTCCCTGTTTCAGAAAACAAGTTTTACCTCCGACTGTTACAAAACGCAGACACAGGAAACTCCTTCCAAAAATGCTAAATAAACATCTCCTCACAGAAAAACATCTGGGTTACACATGTACACCTGTTCCCTGAGAAGGGAACAAATTTTACGCTGTGGGAAGTTCTCTCATGTGGGACTGGCATTTGAAACTTGTGTAACATCCCTATGTATAGGCCTGCCGTGATCAGGTGACGTGGCAATTAAGCGTGTCGCATGATATGAAAACAGGACCTGTGAACCATGCTGTCAGCCCCTATTATCTGAAGTGAAGACGCAATTCACAGGCATGCCCCAGTATGATAAAGCTATGCAACATCTTGTTCCCTTCTCAGGGAACAGGGTTACATGCGTAACCCAGACGTTCCCTTTTAAAGGGAAGTCAACGTTGTGTGAGCTCCACGATGTGGGAATGAGAATTCCCACATCGTCATACTGAAGGTGTGGCCTGTTCAAAAAGATCTGAGCGTGAGGGTTACTGCAAGACACTCGAGCGCAGGGTAGAATGTATATCCGGGCTGTAATATCGAATGAATATCGAACACACACATCCTCAAAGGGGTACCCCTTTGGACAAAGCCTTCAAGGAGGTGACCCCCCTAGTGGAATGAGCACTTATGCCCATAGGTGAAGTGAGACCACGAGCCTCATAAGTGAAAGAAACTGCTTCCCCTATCCAATTAGAGATGCGCTGCTTTTACACAGCATCACCTCTACTGTTGACACCAAAGTAGACCAGCAGCTGCTCCGACTTATGCCACTGGCTGGAGTGGTGGATGTAAGTACAGAGTGCTCTTACCGGACACAGTAGGTGTAATTCCTCTTGTTCCGGTGTGAGGAATGGAGGAGGGCAGAACACCTGCAACACTACCGGCTGCGCAGCAGACATAGGCACTTGAGGAATATAATCCGGCCTAGGATATAGGAAGGCCTTGGCTAATCCGGGGAAAAGTCAAGGCAGAAAGAGGCAACAGAGAGTGCTTGTAGATCTCCTACACAACTTGTGGATGTAGCCTCCAATACCTGGGCCTCAGCCCCTGCCTTGACAGGATGTCTTCCCCCACGTTAAGGTTGCCCGGAATGTACAATGCACTCACTGACAAGAACTTGTCACAACTAACAAATGGTGACCTCTCAATTGAGGAAAAATTAATTTCAGTGCTAGAAATATGGCCCGCATTTCTAGGAGATTTATATGCCACTCCAGAGACTGTGAGCTGGACAGCCATCTAAGAACGTACCAAGCCCATGAGGGAGGTGTCTGTCATTACTGTCTTGTGATAAGGAGATGCCCCTAGAGTGTGACCCGAGGCTAGAAACCGGGGACACCTCCAAATTCTCAGAGCATGTAGGCATCTCTGAATGACACGGATTACTCTCAGAGGTTTCAGCCTCAGATGATACCCCAATTTTTCATCCACCACTGAAACAGTCTCATGTGCAATAGGCCTAATGGTATGATGTTGGCTGCTGCTGCCATATGCCCCAACAGTCTCGTGTAGAGACTGGAGGGGATGCCCAGACCTAGCTTTTGCTCAATGTTGATAGGATTAACCCTTTGTGTGTTGGAGATAGAAATGCCCTTGTCTCATATAACCCTTAGAAAAGTTGTCCTCTGCACTGGAGAAAGCATACTTTTCTTGAGGTTCAACCTGAGCGCCAAGCTCCTCATGCAGGCAAGAACAATATCTGAATGTTGAAGTGTCAGTTCCCTGGATCATGCTAGAATTAACCAGTCATCCTGGTAGTTTAGTACATGGATGCCCTGGAGTTGCAAGCAAACTAGAGCGACCGAGTAACCCTTTCCTACTACAGTAGACAGAACCCATGGAGACACATTTGGCAGTAGTTTCCATGCTACCAGATTGTGTTTTAGAGATGTTAACTCTTCCACAAACTTTCTTGTTAATATTGCCTTATCTAAATGTCACATTGGTCCCATACATAAAGTATGTATACTTTTTTAAATCAGTTTATAGAGTAGGTGATTTTACCTCAAAAACAGTGCCTTGTGTAAACCTCATATTATATCTAGTTGAGAACACTGAAATGAGGGACTGAGACAACATCAATTTAATTTCAGTCACAATGTTAACAATTTACTGTGCCATACCAGAACTAAGGCTTGACTAGTTATGGAATACATGAGCAAAACAGTTTTTCATTCTAAAAACAGGCAGGGTTAGGTTGATTAACAGAGCTGTGCAGAAGATTTAAAATTATGATTTCTGCATTCATAGAATGCACATCAATAAACCACAGACATATCCTTTCATTAGACAGGGATGAATGACAACTTTTTGTGTCCGAATAACCTAGATGAAATGTTAATGTAAAAAAGACTGCCATCATTTTTTTATGCACTCATGTTGGTCACAACCTTTGTAAGAGTGTCTACTCATCACAGTGCATCAACAAAGAAATATCCAATTGTCTTCCAAGTCTATTTTTATCTCAACATTTTCATCACACTTATTTATTTTCATCAGTGGTACAGTCATCATCATCCAAGTCTGGTAGCTGAATATTAATTAATACATGCATTTAGATAATGGATTTCTACACACTCCACTTAGGAATGGGCCAAGAAAAACATAGAACTACAATGGAAAAGATTAATTTAAAGATTGTGCTGAAAGTGGTACAATAGGTAGCTATTAGAAAGAAGAAATAGGACCATTATTATAAAAATGGTTGCAGTGTCAAGGAGATGAGATTTCAATGAATCCATTCTATATTTTGTGTTTTCAGAGTAACAGGAAAAAGAAGTGAAATATTTTTATTATTAATTTTTTAAAGGACTACCATTAAAGCTTGGTGTTAAGAGTTAACCTTTACACAAAGTGTAAATAGCTCATAGCTTACACAGATAGTAAATAGCTTTGAAATAGTTCAAAGCTCATGATTGCAAGCTAGCAGGTGAGCACTTTGCAATCTTTTTGTTTACCCAGCTAGTACCCATCTACACATAGCGTCATAGCAAGCTGGTCTTACCTTGACTGTGTCTGGCCTAATTACAACAACTCTTAATGTGTAGCTGGTGCTTTATTTTCCATTTCATGTGACAGCCTCCCCCCCCGCTTTTATATTCTAGGGATGATTGTTCATGGCAGACAACCAATTGCAAACACCTATTCTCCAACCTAATCTGCAATTTAAGGGACAAATCTAAAGCAAAAAACATACAGGGCAGAGCTAGTCTGAACAGTAACATTAGAAATACTATATCTGAATTTATTTGGAATTTAAAAAAAAAAACAGGCATTCATTCATTTGTTGTTTCTTCCTACAAAATTTGCATGAGTTAAATTATAGTTTAGAGAGACAAATAGTGGACTGAAAGACATTATGTACTCTGTGTGAATATCTTGATTATGTTTTGCAAAAATAATTAAATAACTGGAGATAAATCCCACCACTTGCACAGTCCTCCCCCAGGCTATCTAAAAGAATTACAGTAACATTAAAAAAGCTCTAACAGAAACTAACTGAGCCCAATTAGTATAAAATTATAATAAACTGTAATTCAAATAAAAGCTTAAATAAAATAATGTTCTGACCTTATGCTAGGGCAGAGGTATTCTGGGGCATGCCCTAGAAATACAGGTGCAGTGTGGGTGAGATAGAAAACACCAAAAAAATTATATTTGAAACCTAATTGGATGCAGTACCCTGGCTTTCTTTAACAAGAAATAGTTGATTACTGTGATTTTAGTTCATTCATGTTAAAACACAAGCAAAAAAATAAATAAATCTATACTAAATAAATAAATGTATGCTAAATAAAAAAATATATGCTAGACTCAGTTAAATATATTTATTAGCAATGCCATTGAAAAATATTAGAGCTAGGCCAAAAGAGAAAAAGGCTGAAAATTTTGACAAGAGAAATAAATAAATAAATAAATAAAATAATAGTCTTACAGTGAATAAGACTGTGATGATGTGCTTTGACTTACTTTTTCTTTTCCTGGTATGGATCCTGACTGAACTAGCTGAAGCTTCCTTAATGACGCAACAGGGCAGCCAGACAGGAACACATTAAAATAGTTCTATGTAAATATTAGGAAAGCATTCATTAGTTTCTCAAAGATGTAGGGTTAGCACAGTGCTTATTTTACCTTTGTTTCTCAAATAAAAAAATAAAAAAAACAACAAAAAAAAAAAAAACCCAGATGTTTTTCATGTAGCTCCTGTTTATGAAAAGGACATAGGCCCTGTTTTCCACAACAGAGGAAACCATGCCATTAATAATCCTAAAATATTAATTGTTTATGCTAAAATTAAATATGGTGCTTGATTTAGTCATTTAATATAGTACATATGAATGTAGATCACTTAAAATAGTTTTTCTGTGAAATAAATAAATAAACCAAACCTTAACCTCGATATCACTATCAGCCAACATTCCTGTGTCCAGATGGTCTCTGTCTATGAGGGCGTATAAAAATGCATATTTAATGCATAATTACATGCATCATTTAGTATAATTTTGGAACACAACTGAGATGATGAGAAAAAAAAAAAAGCTTTACTCCATATTTTTAAAAGTCCTGAAAAAGTTTTTGCTTTGACTCCCATCAACCCCCCCATCCCCCCACCCCTCCAGAATTTACAAGATTTCTCTGAATAACAAATGATACATATTCATCCTGTCAGTTTTATATTGCAACCCCCCAGGTTCCAGAAGCTTCAGATGAAAGGCAATGCCTTAATAAAAAAATGTAATTTGCTTATAATTGTCCCTCATCTATAAAATATTAAAAAAGCTCCCATTTTCCTGGCAAAAAAACACCAGTTGGACATTCTAAGTAAGTTAAAGATAAGGTAATAGAATTTCATAATTTAGAAATATAGTGTAAAACTATAAGTAATATGTTGGATATCCCAGTAAGGACTGCTGGATCAGTAGTGAGGCAGTGAAAGCTGCATCACACCACCCAAACACTACTTGGACAAGACAATGATTGGTGAGGGAAGAGTGGAACAGTGAGACCAACAGTCACTCTGAAGGAGTTACAGACAAGCATTTCAAGAGCTCTGCATATTTGAAGACTCTATGAGATGGTGGTGAAAAAGAAACTATTACTCAAGAAAAGCCATATGAAAGCATGAGACTTACCCAGTGAAGTATTTTTTCACTGTGATTAAGCCAAGATCAAGATATTTGTTGAAAGTTTTTTAAGTGCTGTGAGTGGTGCAGACTGAGGACATCTGAACACAGGCTATACCTCAATTAACACAATTCCTATCGTGAAATATGGTGGTGGCAGCATTATGCTCTGGGGACACTTTTTACCCTCAGACGCTGGGCTTCTTATCAAAATTGAATGGACAATGTATGTAGCAAAAGTACATTTAACAGACAACTTCCATTTAACTCGAAATACCTAGAGGAAATCTTCCAGGATGAATGGGTGAAAATCACTTCCAAACAGTGTTGCAAAAGCTAATAGAAAAGCAATTAACTTCATTTTCCATGTAATAATTAGGGGAATTTTCATCTAAAATATTAAGCTTTCACTGTGTTATTGTTTTATATGCATTTATTATCATTCTTATTATATTCAAATTTTAAGACCTCAAAAAAGGTCCACAAAAGAACTCAACGGTAAAATATAAACAGTAATGAGAATCAGGTTATAATGCAGAAGTAAAACTTTCAGTTTTGTTAAAGTTAGTTTAAACTTCAACACTATCTGTCTGACTGTATCTGTTGTGTCTCTGCAGTGTTATCAGTTTTTCTGTCAACCTTACAATTTTCCAGCTTATCTTCTCCTTCCTTATTATGATTATTCTGATCCACTCATCCATTTTCTCTTGTCCATCTCAGTATCGCACATTGCACCCTCTCGCCTGTCTGATTTTATCAATCTGTCTCAATCAGAGTGGAGGAAAAGGGAGAGAAGCCATTGCGAAGTATCATGATGACTTCACTGCACATCCTAACTAACAATGTGCCGGCGTGATAGCTGTGTTTATACAGAGGGATCTGTTTCATTCACACTCCACACTAATTTCCTTTCTCCAAAACCTGAGAGTAGTGTTCAGTAAAGTGAAGGCATTGTGCAGTGTGTTACATGCTAAGATGGTTTCATTTGTCTCGGTTTTTATTAAACAGTGATGGCTCCTTCTATTCATGCTGCTGCAGTAATGAGATGCTAAAAAAGATGGGATTCGTTGTAGCGTGACGGTTTGAGGTGAAGCATGCCAAGATACGGAAACGCATAAATCAAGCAGTGGAGAACAAACGCTCTGTCGTTCCTTTAGATGTCCTGTTCAATCGATCTGTTCGCTACCTAATTGCACTTCTGCCAACATTGAGAATACAATCTCTTTTGCACGGGAGCCAGAGCAGATAGAACAAGTGATCATAATTAACACAGCCAATATTCACACATCAGAGCATCTGAAGCATTTGTGTGATTCATAGTTAATGTCGTAACAGTTAAAAAATCAACACCAATAAAAATCTAAAACCTGGTAGTGCAAAATGTGGTTCTTTCCTAATCATTTCTCACAGCTGAATATGGTCTAATTGTGTGTTATTGTAAACTAAAGACCATTTCCGGATATGTATTGCTCGTTCAGAGAGATAGAGTGGCTATTAACTACAAATGCTTTTTATATGCTAAAGCCTAATTGATGCCTCTTTGACTTCTTTATCATATGTCCTTCAGCCTGTGACCCAGAAATTGATTCCACCCAGAGGGATTAGGAGACAGGAAGCCAGAAGCAAGGAAATGAAATGAGGAAGCACAAATACAGAAATGAGACACACTCTTAGTGCACTTCCACATATACAGTGCTTAGTCTGTTTGAATCACACTGGTATGGTTCACTGGTGCAGAAAACAGCAACCACACTCAGGGACATCTGAGTGAGGTGGTCTCTGTCTGCTTCCAAGTGAACTCTAGTGTGGCTTGATTGCAATGAGAAGGCAATTCTATGCTGACTCAACCAGACCTAAGAAGTCAACCAAACATGCTGTATTTGGGATTACATGCAGCATTTTTTTTTATAGTAGACACAAGCTGCTAGACATCCATGAGATGCAAAATGAGACAAAGGACAGAGCTGTAGTGCTGCAGAAATGCAATGTTTTCTGTATGTTTGAAGCAATGACTAAACATAACAGAAAAGTACTTTTGGGTTGCTGGATTAAATACACAGCACTAGTTATTTATATATAATCCAATTTTCCTGAGTATGTTTTAGCTCTATGTGCCCCTCAAACTTTTTTGGAAACCAAACCAAATAGCAAGCAAAACAAAATTATCAATTTCACTTGGCAAATGTATGAAAATGCTTTTTAAATGTCTAATTCCTTCCAACTTCCCCTGGTGTTTCAATGCTTTGTTCAAATGTCCCTGGTGTTTACTCTTGGCTGCCTCTTTGGCATTTGAATATTTGAATAGGGACTTGCTTATACTGCTCTCTGACCCTTACTATGGATTCAGACAATGACTATAGAAAATGGCTCATAACACTCAGCTACTGGATTCACAGAGCTCTCCAGAGTCTTCATTGTAACAAGAATGAACAATCTAGCTATATTTTCCAATGTAATCTTACCCTCCATTTCTACCATTGCTTCAATATCTGTGAATCAATCTAACTATCACATTTGAAGGCTGTAATACTCAATATTAAAATGTGCAATATACTTGTTTATATATACACTATACAGTTTTTCCCTCCATGTTACTCTGTCCAGTCACACTATAATACGTTTGTACTTTTCCAATTTTGGAGATTGTATTGTTTTGTAAATAGGTTATTGGGGGTATTATAGAATTTGTCACAAAAAAAGACAAAGAAAAGTCAAATAAGCCATCTTTATAACACTGAGCTATTGGTCTGATTTGTCTGAAGGTGTTGATTAATTTATAAACAGGAGAGGACAATATCGCTAGCTATAATTTATAATGTAATATATAATATAATGCAACCAATAGCAGAAAACTAGCATTTACATTTATGTCATTTGGCAGATGCCCTTATCCAGAGTGACTCACAGGAGTGCTTTGAAGTCTCTGTCAATAAATATATCCTCATATTGCTTCACTAGATCAGGGAAAATGAGTACTATCAGTCTAAAAGGCCTGTTTGAGAGGTTAATATAGTGTGAAATACACACACGACAACAAAATAATAATAATAATTATTATTATTATTATTATTGTTGTTGTTGTTATTGTTATTATTATTATTATTATTAGTAGTAGTAGTAGTAGCAGTAGTAGTAACAAAGTGCTAACTTAAGTACTTCATGAAGAGTTACAGTAGGTCTTTTTGTTGTCATTTGAAAACAGCCAGTGATTCAGCTGTTCAGACATAAATGGGAATTTCTTTCACCACCTAGGCACCAGAACAGGGAAGAGTCTTGATACAAGCCTTCCTTGTACCCTGAAAAAAGCTGGGTCCAACTGAGCAGTGCTAGAGGATCAGAGGCAGTACAGGGGGTGATAATTATTTACAGTAGATGGATACTGGTCCATTTTTGGATTTGTAGGGAAGCATCAGTATTTTAAATCTTGGGAAGGCTGAAAACAAGCTGTTTAGCTGCATTCTTTATCAGTTGCAGTGGTCGAATGGCATGAAGAGACAGACCTACCAGGAGTGATATGCAGTAGTGCAATCTTGCAATGACAAGAGATTGAACAAGCACCTGAGTGGACTGTGTATATAGAAATGGACAAATCCTTCTGATGTTATAAAGGAGAAATTGGCATGAGCCTATCAGTTTAGCAGTGTGAGAGGAGAAGGATAGTTGATTGTCCATGGTTACACTCAGGTTGCATGCAGTTACAGATGGTGGGATCTGAGAGTTGCCCAGGGAGATCAGAAGATCCTGATGTTGGAACACATCTTTTGGGATGAATAGCAGTTAAATTTTGCTGGGATTAAGTTTTAGTTGATGATCATCATGATGATCCATACTGAGATGTCTGCCAGATATGCTGAGATCTGAGCAGAATCATAAGTGACTGAGGGAGGTGGCTGACAGTGTCTTTTGGCACAATGGGCTAATACTGGTATGGGTCCGCTTTTACTCCTCTGGACCAACACTGGGCCAGCTCCAGACCAGATGCAGATTCCTTTATGGTGATTTGGCCCAAGTGTGGGTGTGAGCTCTGTTATGGATCTGGTCCAGCTCTGTTCTCGATCTGGTCTAGTACCATGCCGGATCTGGGCCAGCTCATTTTGTACACACACACACACACACACACACACACACACACACACAGACAATAAGAAGTATACATATCTAGAATCTTATTGATGAATATATAAATATTTTATTGCCTTATGCCACTGATATTTTTTCTATTAAGTTTTAACATGAAGCTCTCAGACAACAAAAAGTTGCAAGTACTGATTTAGATGTATAGACAATTACTGTACTGAACACTTTTTTTTTTTTTTGCAGTAAAATACCACCTGACAATCTAGTGTTAGTGCTAACTCAGCAGCCACTACCTCACTGTAAACATACATTCAAAATAAAATTGGACATTTGAGTAAATTTGACTTATTCATGGGCTTTATCTGTTCATCCATCTTCCATTAATTTAGCATATTGAAACAATTAAATTAATATACAAAAAAATGCAAAAACAGTGACACGGTACATCTTTTCTTTTATTTTGATAATTTTTGCACAAAAAGTGAAATTAAAGTTTATATTAAACACTTAAGTCTTTACTTGCACTGCTTACATAATATTCACTAAGCTTAAAACAGTGCTACACAATGAGAATGAGAAGAATCTGAATAATTACCACAGGGAAATTTTTATGCAACAGTTCTTCAAATGTCTATATTTCCATATTGAATTGTTTTAATATATGTCTTGAACAGAAATAAGGCAGAGGAAAGCTGCAAAGAAATGAAAAAAAAAAAAAACATCCAAAAAATAATTTAATACGATGAACCGTAAACACAGAACACAACCAACAGGACAGGTAGGAAAGCCATAGTATTACAAATCACTTCACACATGATGTTTAATTCCTATGAGTCATCTGAACAAAAGACCAAGATGAAAGCTGTCAGCTTTAGACTATGAAATGAAAAAAAGTTTCAACAGGTTAAATTTCAGTCCTTCTAAATGTTTGATGCTGCTGTAACAACTAAATTTCCTATCAGGGCTCAAAGTTCTATCTTATCTATCTCTCTTATCTTTGTGTAAAATGTCAATTTTGTTGAGTTCCATTGAAGCAGTGTTCAGAGCCAGACTATTGATAAACTGTATATGGACCTATACAGTATAGGTTAAGTTGAGTTATAGTGTCTGTATTTTGGCTATTTTACAAAATCTAGCACAAAAATATATCACATCACACTGCTCTTTTTTTTTTTTTTGTTTGTTTTTTTTTTTATCTGTAAACTAGTCTTCATTTAAATTAAGTTGAAACAGTTGACATTCTTGTAATTGTCCCACTAAATGAGCAATCTGATTGCTGTGAGGCTTGTCTATATGAGACTCTATACTATTATTGTGCGTAGTCATCCCTGACGATGGTGGAGACACATCACACAGGCTGTGTACTGTTTTCCCCTTATAGATCTATACTACCGCACTTCAAAGTAATCTAGTGCTATCAGTCTGATCACTCCACCTTGGTTGACATTATGTTGATACTCATTTACTTCACACAAATGAACACCAACTGTCAAGTGCTGCTGCAAATTAAAACATTTTTTGTCACTCATCAATTTGTCATGGTTATAAAAATAAATTAAAATCAGCTCTTCCATCAAAATTTTTCACCATTGTATCCAAGTAGGTAAATCTCAAAACTTTTCTTAATGCTTTTCTCATGTGTGTAATTTGAACTAAATATGAAGTGTCTGCAAAATAATATGTTTTTTTTTTTTTTTTTTTTTGTAAAGAGATAAGCAACTTCCTCCCCTGGCATAAAAATAATAACTCAAAATTAACCCACAGATGGCCTGGCTAGATCTAACCATCACAGAGGACAGTCCACTTAGAAAGTAATGTCTAAATGTAGAGCAATTACTTGGAACATAAACTGTTAAAACTTCTCCCACAAGTATTTTACTGTGGACAGCAAAACTCAGCTCAGCTGAGAGAGTGTAGGACCAAACACTAGTAGCACACAAGAGACAGTTTAATCAAAGATGCATAGCACATCTTCCACAAAGCTAACGCTCTCTTTAGGCTAAAGATTTCCCAATCATCCTCAAGGAGCTGTGTGAACTAGCCACAGACTGAGTTTATAATATATATATATATATATTTTTTTTTATATTTACTGTATACTGTACAGTATTATATAGACAAATGTGCTGGAACTGGGCTTAGCATACACTGCTAACATGTGACAACATACAGTGGTGCTTGAAAGTTTGTGAACCCTTTAGAATTTTGACATTTCTTCATAAATATGACCTAAAACATCATCAGAATTTCACACAAGTCCTAAAAGTAGATAAAGAGAACCAAATTAAAGAAATGAGACAAAAATAGTATACCTGGTAATTATTTTATTGAGGAAAATGATCCAATATTGCATATCTGTGAGTGGCAAAAGTATGTGAACCTTTGCATTCACTATCTGGTACGACCCCGTTGTGCAGCAATAACTGCAACTAAACATTTCTTGTAACTGTTGATTGGTCCTTCACATTGGCTTGGAGGAATTTTAGGGTGCTTAGGGTTGTTGACTTGCTGCATGACCCACTTTCTCTTAAGATTCAGTTCACCAACAGATGTCCTGACATTTTTCTTTAGAATTCACAGATGTAATTCAGAATTCATTGTTCCGGCAATGATGGCAAGTCGTCCTGGCCCAGATGTAACAGTCCCAAACCATGATACTACCACTACCATGTTTCACAGATGGCCTATGGTTCTTATGTTGGAATGCAGCGTTTTCTTTTCTCCAAGCATAATGCTTCTCATTTAAACCAATAGTTAAATTAGTAAATTATAGCCTCATTTATAATTATTTATAAGCAAGTATTACTACTCTTTAAACACATTTATAATTACACAGAAGATCTATACTTTGTTATAATAACAGTTAAAGCTACATTTATATTATTATTGTAATTACTTATAAGTGATATGCTTGCTTTTTCAGTGCCCATGCTCATAATGCATTATACACCAATTTATAAGTATTAATTGGTCAGTCCTATGGTTCCATTAATGTATTCATAAAAATGAAGCCTGCATTTTTATACTTTTATCATATTATAGTTATAATGACTTATTGGTAATGCAGATTTATTTCTAGGTCCAATTAGTGAATTATTTTATATTGTTGTTGACAGTTGTGTTATGCTGCCTTATAAATACTTATTGAATTATAATACAATTAATAACCTTTATAAATGGATCACTGATGACTTCAAGTAAAGTGAAAGCATAGATGCAGATGCAGTTTCCATAATGCAAATGTTAAGACATCATGAAGATGAGCTTATTACACAAATAGAACATGTCCAGATGGCACAAACCACCAACAAAATATACAAAAATACATCCAAATGGCACAAAATTCAAAGCATGAAACTTGGCTACAAAATGTGAAATTTCACAAATAATAAGTTTGAAACTTACTCATCTTTAGCCTTTACTGAAATCAGCACCGGAGCCCTGTTAGCACTGTCACATATGTAATATAGGCATGCAGAGGGTGCTGGTTCCACCTCCTATGACATGGACGTGGGAATAGATTTTAGGAGGCAAAAATGTTTACAACAAATATGAAAGTGCAAAATATGAACTAGTATATGCAAAACATGAACAAGAGTACAAAAAACCTGAATTTAAAAAAAAAAAACAAAAAAAAAAAAAAACACGAGTCAGAGTCTAGTGCGCATCATTGAGCTTGGCTGTCCTTGACATCATCCCAGTGAAACTCAGTGAAAAAAAGATGGTCCACTATAGTACACAGGAACACATCACAAGACCTGCATTTGTAAATAGTCTTGCTGTACTTCATTTGAAGGCAGTACACAGTTTTTTTTCTCCAAGCTAAGGCTTTGTATCTCTTGACAGAGGTTTAGGTGTTGACAATTATCACAGGATAGCATGGCCTCTTCTCTACCACCTTTGACATGTCAATGACTAGGTTTACATGGACAGCAGTAATCTAATTATTGACCTTATTCTGAGTAAGACAATATTGTGATTAAGGTGTTTACATGAGTCACTTTTAGAATACTCCTTTCATGTTCCCGTTTTACATGTTATAGAACATAGCTCAATTAACAGCACACGTCATTACGTCACCGCGCCACGCCGTCCAACGTTCCCTCCAGAATTTCACGCATCAACATACAGTTCGTCTTTGTTATGGTACTGTATACAGCTTTGGGTGTTTTTAATTAAAAAATTTTATGGACACTTCAAGTGCAGTTAATTATTTGTCATGCTGTACATGCAAATAGCTTGAAACCGTGGGCTGCATCCCAAACCATGTACTTACCTAGCCGAGATACATGTATTTCACCTACTATAGGCCTCTGGTAGGTAATTATGTGGCTACAGATGCAGCCGTGCTCTCGTTTTCCATAAAACAGTTGGACACTGCCGTGTGTGATCGTGTCCTGCCGCAAAATTCAGTGAAAACTCTTACACGACGTTAATAATGTGATTTAGACATGTACACGCCTTATGCACCTCGATAATACGACTAAAACAGGATTACTCCACATGTCTTATTTCGATTTGTGTTTACGTCGAGTATGACCTTAATCAGATTAAGGCAATTAAAAATTGCTGTTTACATGGTAATTTATTAAATCAGAGTATTGTCTTAATCGGGTTAATATTGGATTATCGTTGTCCAAGCAATTGCACTGGCTCAGATACGCTGAACTTATGACTTCATAACTCCCAAAATCCACAATTCTAGACCTTGTGGCTACCATTCTTTCATTAATGGCCAGGTTCTGGTGAGGCTGGTAGTATACCATGCATGTCATTAATAGCTGCTTCCTGATGGGCTTCACATAAATGAGCCAATCATAGCCAGTTGGGCCCTTTAGCTGGTCATTCTGCTATTCATCTTTGATGTTACTCTTGTACAGGATCCAGAATATTGCCTCAAACCTGTAGAATGCTAGGACAGAGGTTGGGAATGGAAATTTAGGTAGCTTATTCTTTCTCCACAAACCTAGAACTCTTGATTGCTATATTATTAGGCCACAGTAAATGACTCGACCCAGGAATTTGCATATCTAGCCTGTGGCTTTACCAAAAACATAACTAGAAAATCCAGAGAGAAGTGTGCTGCTGGTGGCTACCAAGCTGTACTCCAGGAGTGTGAGCAGGAGAAAAGTGATATTGTACAGGAGGCACATCATCCTCGTTAATACTGTGCCACCTGTCCTGTTCATGTTTTGCTGTAGGTACAGGAGCACTGGCTCTCCTAATGGCTCAAATGACATGAGTGACCCCTCTTCTCTGACTTCGCTGGGGGGGGTAGATGGAGCTGTCCGTTTGGCAGTGGAAACCTCCATGGGTGTGTTGGGGGAGAAGGCCTCAGAAAAAGTCTGAGGATGATCAGGAAAATTCTCTTCTCTGTAACAATAAATAATCATGAATACAAAGTACAATAAGTACCCAAAATCACCCACAGTAAATGCTAAATTGGCTTTTATATTTATATAATAATAATTCTATATTTCTATTTAAGAAAGGTGTCTAATACTCAACTTCGTGGTAGTATACCATACTTAATGATCAACAAACTTCTTGTAAGCATTTCCTAAAAGAACTTCTTCCAACTGACTCCTTTCCAGTTTATTTATTTGGCTACTGCATCTGAGAAAAGCCTTGACAGTATGTTCCACGTGACTCTTTGGGTGTTTTGTCCTTCAACGGCACCCAGAGCAGATATCTGAAAAGACAAAAATAGGTGATATAAAATGTATTATTCTGTTTGGATTAATTCTCTCAAAATATAGATAAGAGTAGTGAATACAATATAGGCACATAGTAAATTTGTACAGCAATCATGAAGTAGCTTCAAAATAATGATTTAAAAAAAAAAAAAAAAAAAAAAAAGAACTACCCTGATATTATGAGGCCTTTCAGCCACATGAGTTTCTGACCCCTGTCATGCAGCAAGATTACTGACAGCAGCAGCAAGCTGCATTTGCTGTTCCTTCACATGTCCCAACAATGTAAGGATGTGCAGCTGAGCAGCTACAAAAAGATTTAAGGTAGCATTTAAAGACTAAAAATACCAAGTTTTATCATTTTACAAATTGGATAATCACAGAATGTTTTAAATTGAAAGGATTTTACCAGAGCAAGGAATAGGTCCATTGCCCATCTTCCCCAGTCTAAATGTGGGCCTAAAGGAATGCTCATCTGACAGAAGCATGGCAGACATCTGGCCTATAGAGCTTAATGGCATATGAGAGATAGGTGTAGCAACTGGAGGCACAGAGGCTGGGGAGAGGAAAGATGAACTCATTGAGAAAATCTTGCAAGCAAACAATTAAAAAAAAAAAAAAAAAGTACCTGTGTAATAAACATCTCCAGAATGCATCAGATCTGGAACATGTCCAACAGAGAAGGGGCATAGAGGACTTGAAGGCATGCCAGATGTTTTAAAGGGGACAGGTGGTGCTGCTGTGAAACATGAATATGACAATAATTAGATTTTTTTTTTAAGTGAATAACACATTATATAATAATTCACTATTATACTAATAAATCCTTCAAGTTTATAATGAACAATGTCCAGCTGAGATTTGTCAGATTCGCTGAGCTCCACACCTTTTTAAGTTAACGAGTACACGACATAATCGATAAGAAATTAATTCATTAATAGAACAGTTTGACCACATTGTGACTTACTGTGGTGAAGATTTTGAGGTAGGATACTGACTGTTGCTGCCTCCTCTTCTAAAACTCTGTGCACTCTTTTCCACAGATATGGCCCAGATGCTTTGCAAGTGTTGTTCACGCCCACTGAAACCTGAGCCCAGGCTGGATATGAGTTAGAGCAGTGAAATTGATATGACCGTAATGCGGATTTGGAGACAGATCCGTCTCAGAGTCAGCTGCTGTCTGGGGAAGGAGGAGCTGGCAGTTTAAGACGTGAAGAAAAGATGTTGTGGAGCTTGCAAGGATCTTGTGCACAAGCTTCCAGCTTTTCCTGGGCAATCATAGCAGAAGTTACTTCAGATAAGAATTTGGATAGGAGAACACAGTACAAGATGAGATCTGTGTCAGACCATGGAAAATATAGATAGCACATTTAAAGGTCATAATAAGGATTAACATACTAAAAATCCTGTTCAAAAGTATTTTTCCAGAAAGGCATCAGAATTTATTTTAAGATAATAAATTATTGTATGTACACTGCAGTAAGGTACATACTGGTAGCTTAGAAAACATTTGTGCATTTGAAATCATGCATTGAATAGCATGTCCACAAGGAACAAGCATGAGTTCTGCGAGGGAATGTTTGATTGGTGATATTTGTTACAGCCCAGTCTAGGTTAAGCTGCACAGAGTAACCAGCTCAGGATTCAATGGAATTTTATCTTTAAATAAGAGAAGCCAGGAGTAACACAACCAGGTTTGTGTTAAAAAGCTGTGGTATATTGTACGACACAGTTATATACATACAACTATACAAAGAACCAAACACCAGACATACCTTCAGGGTGGGGCAAGGCCAAAATAATAAACAAAATGATTCTTTTGTTAGATAGCTAGCTTACCTAAAAGGAAAATAAAGAAAATACAAGGATACGTCCCTAACTACCTAATCCAAAAAACGGAGACAAAGAACCTTCTCCCAAAAGAAATGGCAGCCACACCCCTACTACCAGTGAACCAAGTGACTCATATACAATGGTGAAGAATATACATAAACAGGTACAGGGACAATCAAACTCAAAGTCAAAAGACAGGCAAGAGTCAAAATCAGAACAGCAGTCAGAAAACAGAATTTTGATCACCACAAGGGCAAGCACCACAAACCAAACACTCTCCTAAGAACCAATCATACCAGTCACACTCCTCTTCCTCTTTAAATATGGTCGTCAATCAGTGCTGTCATCCTGGGAGCCGGGAGCAAGGCAGGCTAGGGCAGGCTGGAAACTCTGGGAGGGAGTTCGGACCTGCACACAAGATATGGCACAGCACACACACAAAAAAAACTTCCCATCCCAAAGATAACAGTATTTAGTGAAATCCTGATTAGTAGCACTTAAATTTGTCCTAATTTAAACAGATTTATGTGTGTATATACACTCCACTGTCACTCTATTTGCAAACTGTTGCCAATTTGTTGCATGAGTTAACAGTGTTTGGTGTTTGAAATCCTCTGAATTTGGAATAAATGGGGTTCTGGTCTACACGAAGCTGCAAAGCTCCTCATATCCACTTAGTACACTTACTTCACTGGATAACATAATCATGATACTATAGAATTGTCCCTAAAATTGATCTGGCTTGATCGTTAGTGATCCATTTTTTTTCATACAGATTTCTATAAAGGGGCTTTGTGAAAATATTTATTGTGAAAAGCACTATAAATACAAATGTAATTGATTCGTCTTGGTAAATTGCATTGTTGTAATCCCTCTCTGCCTCATATACATCCCTAATTTTCTGATAATTTAACTGAATATAACACTCGATCATAAACAATAGCGATGAACAACAATTAGATTAAACTGATCACATCTGTAGATTAACAGACTATCATTCTTGCATTTCTTTTTTTGTCATTTTTGTCCTCCTTGCACAGAGTGAAAATATTTTTATTTATTTATTTATTTGAGACACTGGTTAATAACAGCTAAAAATATAATGCACTTCTACAGAAGACAGGTTTATAAGCTGTCATTAATTGTATGTGATGTTGCACAAACATTGGCCTCATACTATGAAAGGCAAAATGTATTATTTTAGTTGTAGTTCAATAACCCAGTCAATAAACTGTTATTTTAGTTGTAGTTCAATAACTCATTCCCATCAGCAAGCCCCAAATCAACTCCAAAACTATCTAATTCATCACAATTAAGGTGAAATTACAGACTTAAAGTTCTATTGAACCTTATATTGAGCTACTTTCTGCTGCTGGGTGAATAAGTCAAACTGGTTTGATCAAATGCTGTTTCATCCTGCAAAGAAATAATAATAAGAAGAACATTTGTTCATAGCAGATGATAGTATTGCATCCATAGCAGCTGATAGTACTGTTGAGTGGTGTCCAGTTAAATTTGGTAGTTTTATTTTTGACTGCGGGAGAGAGTTTTTCCATTTTTATATAGCTGATTGTTGGGTTTTTCCAATGTGTGATATTAATGTTATTCTTTGATTTCCAGTTTGTTAGTATGGTTTAGTGCTGTAAGAAGGACTGTTGTGTTTTCCCTTATGATGTTGATCCCAGATGTATCTCGGAGTAAGCATAGTGAAGAGGAGAGTGGAATGGTGCTATTTAGAAAATAAGATATTTCCTCAATAATTTTTTTTTTTCAGAAGTGCTTACCTGGTGTGCAGTTCCATATGGCATGTATGTAATCGTCTGGTTTATTTTTGGTACACTGCATGTAGATGTGTGATTCCCTGTAGCCCATTCTATACATCCTATGACCTGTGTAGTGAGTTCTATGGATTATTTTGTATTGTATCAGGTGCAGACTACTGTTATTAGCTATGAGGAAACATACAAACATACAAATCTTCTCTGGTTGTGATTGCTAAGTCCATCCATCCATCCATCCATCCATTTTCTGTACCACTTATCCTGTACAGGGTCACAGAAAGCCTGGAATCTATCCCAGGGGACTCAGGGGACAAGGCGGGGCATAGCCTGGATGGTGTGCCAAGTAATCTCAGGGCACAATTACACACACACTCACACACTACGGACAATTTACAGATGCCAATCAACCTATGACACATGTCTTTGCAGTGGGGGAGGAAACCAGAGTACCTGAAGGAAACTCCTAAATCTTGGGGAGAATATGCAAACTCTGCACAAGCACTGCCCAATTTGGAAATGAGCATTTTGCTATATTCTTATACCCACTTCCCATTTTGTGAAGCAACCTTTTACCGCACATCACAGCTATATTCCTTAGTCTTACCCATTGTTATGAATGGCTAAGGGAATTTGGCCTATCTGTTACCTTATATACTCCTGTGAAACAGGAAATGGGAATATACTTCAAATATATTTTTCTCATATGAATTCATAGGGGTGCCAACAATTGTTGCACACCTATATTTAACAAAGATTTTTTTTTTAAATAAATCTGTGTTTTGTTTGCAATTGTTTGATATCCATGAGCGCAGATAATTTTTGTGATTTTTTTTAAACAAAATATCTAAAGGTTAAACAATAAAGACAATTTTTATCAGCCTGCTTTGCTCATATTTACCAAGGGTGCCAATATTAGTGGAGGGAACTGTAGTTTTATAAAATTTCCACCAAGCTGTTAAGGTTGCTACAATTGTTGGACTTTTGAAGCAGTTTATGATTGCATAGTTCCTGTTCTGCATGGAGCCATATCTCACTTGTCTGACTGGGTTTTATCCATTTAATTATATATTGAAGTTGGTTAGTAAAGCAATATTGTTGAAAGTTTGAGGCATTTAGTCCTCCATGATATTTGGGTCTTTTTAAAGTGGTTAAATTGACTCTTGGAGGTTTTGTTTTTCCAATAAAAGATAGTGCCGGCTGAGCGGCAGCCTGTTGCACGCAGCATAGTACATTTGTTTTAAAGTGCCTAGTGTGTTTGTTTTATAGTGTTCTTAGTATGTTTTTATTGTTTCTATTCATTTTATTGTTTTATTGTTATTCTTTGTGTTGTTTGCCTGTGAGATTGTAGTCTATTGTAGTCTACTATTGTTTTTCCTGCTGCACCGGAAACAAAAAAAATAAAGTGGATAAGACTGCTGTTTTCGTGCCTACTCCTGGGACAATTACTCCGAACGGAGCAGCAGAGTCAACCACTAGCTATTGTCTACTCCAGACAAGAATTGCTGGAGCTTGCACCATTAGCTAAACTCGCCGGTACAAGACACAGTATTCCAGGAGAACTACTCAGGAGAAGAGGCAGAGGAACGAGAGATGAAAAGAAGCAGGAGGCTGACAGGGACAGCATGGAGAAAAACTTATAGACCTACACTTCCATCCATTACCATGGGTGATGTTCACTCCTTAAACAATAAGACAGAGGAATTAGAATCCCTCGTCAGGAGCCAGAAAGTGTATCGGTAGAGCAGCCTTTTGTGTTTTTGTGAAACGTAGCTCAAGGACTGTATCCCAGCATAAATGGTTTCCAGACAATTCGGGCGGACAGGGACACCAAAGTAATTGGTAAGTGGTGGGGGGCTTTCTTTGTTCATAAATAAGAGTGATGTAACTCTGGACATGCTACCATCAAGGAACAAATATGCGACAAGGATATTGAACTTTTGGCTGTTAGTTTGAGACTGTATTATCTACCGAGTGAGTTCTCTGTTGTGATCGTCATTGTTGTTTACATTCCTCCGTCTGTGCATGTGGAAACAGCCTGTGGTGTAGTGTATGGTGCTACCATCAGTCTGCAAGCTAAATATCCGGACTCATTTATTGTGGGGGAAATTAAGAATTTTTTCAGTAAATATATTTCCAATGAGGCTATTCACATGAAATTTTCACCAGACAGCAGTATTAACTCAATAAATCTGGAAATATAAAGAATTCACAACAATAAAGTCCATAAATAAAGTTATGTGTAATAAAGTGGAATGACACAGG
>JANDJT010000012.1:4790302-4805373 GCA_024331685.1 Stegophilus panzeri
TATATGAAAATAGATAAGAAAATCAGCCTTCACCATGAGGAGTTTTCCTTGCCTGTCAGAAAAGGGAAGGATGATTCTGAATTAAGATAAGAAAAAATAAAATGTCCATGGGTCAGAACATATGTATCAGAATGTAAATGTTATTTTTAGAAATATTGTTTGTCAGGGTAATAAATTTAAATCAAACCATGTGCCCTACATTTAGTCAAAGCCAAGGCCAGGTTAGCTGAGTAATTACTCTCCATTTGAGTCTCTATATCATGGTAGACAAATGAGAGAAGCAGAAGAAAACATGAGACATGGAAGACAGAAAAAAAAAAAAAAAAAAAAAAAAAAAAAAAAAAAAAAAAGATTAGACTCAGAGAAAGGTTCAAGGGCTGGGCCTGAAACAAGAAAAGACTCATAGATAGCTCAATGAAGCATACTTGTGGGTCAGGAAACAGGAAATTAAATTCAAGCAGGTCAGGTGCACCTCCTTGCCTGAAGAAAAACACCACCACAGTTTACTCAATTCATAGCTAGGTGAACAGATTTCCTGGATGCAGGCTGGCAACACATTCTCCTCAGTGCAAGCAAGCCAACTGGCTGCCTCTTGGGGATCCTGCTGTTTGATCCAAGTTAGAGTCATCACCCTTATGAACAATGTACCCATAATCCTCACTCCATAATTACTCTTTCATGAACACTATGGCCTTGCCACACTCATATCCAATATTTACAATTCCTGGACAATTTATGGACACTACAGCCATCATGCCGGTACAATCAAATTCATTTTTTTTTTTTTTTGTAATTTAATATCCATAGACATTTCATAACCATGTCAATGAGCAGCTGAGCAGCAACAATATTGCCACTATCTGTATGTATGACTGTTTAGCTGTCCAAATAGTAAATCACTTTGGATAAAAGCGTTTCTTACATTTCTCACATGCATCCTTCAGACGAAATACTGCAAGCTGAAATCATAGATCATGCTGGAAATATTTATATCTGCTCTGCTGTATTCTGTTACAAAATACTGATCCTACAATCACTCCAGCACTTATTTATGAACTGGGGCAATTGTTTTTATGTTTTTTTTTTTTGTTTTTTTTTTTCCCTCCCCAGATTCCTATACAAGGATTTGTGGGCAATGATAATATGCATTTGTAGCAGGAGTTCTGAGCAGTAATCAAATATTTTTATTTTGAGGTGTGTGTGTTTGTGGTGACAAATGGATCTGGTCACCAGCAACATTTTTGCAGTAACTCTATTATTCTGTTGTTTTTGTACCAGCAAATCTATTTCCATATGGTTATGAGCTAAGGGCTGTGTTGACAATAATAAAGGTTGCAGTTACAAGCAGCACAAATAAAGCTCCTCCACAGGGTTTCTAAGCACACTTTCCTTTACTAAAGACGTGGATGGAAACTAAATGTATAGTGTGCTCAAATAGAGTTTCAAATGATTTTTTGCTACAACATGGGAAACATGGAAAACACATCCTACATGCAAGTTGTTAAGTGCATGAGAAAATTGTTGCAAATCAACTGGGAAATACAGTCATTTAGTAGAAACAAGGTACTTACTAAGGCAAATGTTTTAGCTATATAGAATTAATTAATTCACTCATCTTCAGTAATTGTTTTATCCTGGTCTGTGTGGTGAAGGATCCAGAACTTATCACAGGAACACTGGGAATATGCCATGGATGAGGAGTAGTATTCATATAACCATAACACTGCCCAGTGCCATTAACATTTCTGACCAAATCACATGCATTCTATATGACTTGGCACTCCAAAGTTTTCTAACAACTATAGATATTTTAGCCACATAGATGCACTGCAAATATCCAGACAATATATTCAGAGGCATTGCCTCTAGATAAATTTATCTCCAATAAAGTCATCTGATGTCTGGCTTCCCAATGCCTTGAAATTGAATTAGGAGGGCTCTCTGTAACCTTCTTTGTCTTGATGACTTCCCTTACTCCTGGTGTCCAACAGTGTTTCATTGGGTTACATGACCAGAGCATCTTGCAGCTACAACTACAATTGAAGGTTTGAACCTAGTTTAGTCAGAATTGATGATCCCACCCCAACTCAGCACAAGGGAACAGTTTTTTTTTGCAGGTCAAACTTTTTCTCAATGGTACCTCTGCCAGCTGATCTCAAGAAACCTGGAAGACCCTTCTTGTTTTACTGGGTATACCCAACAGAGTATTGATTGCATGGTCTGCCACCTTCTTTACCCAAGTGTCAAAATATTTTGCCTCATGTCCGATGGTGTTATCACAAAATTGATAACTGACCGTTGGCCATTAGGGGGCTTAGGCAGGTTTGCATTCAAGCAAGATGTTTGATTTTCACAATCTGTGATTTGCACATAAGTTTATTACATTTGACTAATCAGGTTCAGATTCTGGGGGACTTTCATCCCATAGCACCAGAACACCAGGTATCTCTTTTGTTTCCAAAATGAGCACAGAAGCTCCCTAGTGGAATGGCAGACTCAGCAAAAGTTAAGCTCTTAAGTACCTGTCCTATTCTCTCTAAGAAGACTGAGTAGAGAGCAAAAGTGTATGCATGCATGAATGAGGATTTCATCTATTAAGTGGCCAAGTGGCATATGTCATCTGGCTATGTTCTTAAGATGAAAGCTAGGTAATTTAAAATTTAAATTTATTTTAATAAGTTTAATACTTTTCCGTTTTTATAGTCATATAAAATGACTAGATCTTTAATTTTAGACAAATCCAATTGATAATTAACAGAATGGGATGGTTAAAATACGATATACTATCAATAGAGTCTTTCACATGGACTTATTAATCATAAATCTCTGAGTTTCAACACTCCCGTGGAAGGTAGAGCCAGGTATTCCTACTGAAATTAATCTAGAGCTATTAATCAGATGTTAATGTGCATTCATTAGGAAGGAGGAGCAGCACCTTTTGCTCTTATGGCAGATCATGCACTCTCACAATATCACTATGCAAATGATTCACACAGAATGCATATACAATTAAGGACAACTCATTAATATTTGAAATTATCATAATGTAACATTGCATACTGCATGCAAATTGGTAGAGTGTTCTATGGGGATTTTGGAGTACACTGGCTTAGGTGCAAATAGACAATTTTAAAAAATTATAATTTTAACAGTCATTATTATTTCTTTATTCAGCTCCAGAGTAGAACTCTTAATGGCAAGGCACTAATGGTTGACTTTTTTTTTTTTTTAATAAAAAAACTTATAAAACTTATAAAACTTATAAAACTTTTGCTTGGAAGCACAGATGTTTATTATTAATTACTCACCAAATACTCATATTAAAGCACAATTTAAATACCTTGGACAGCACTAGTATTACCTATTAGCAATTTATTTATTGTTTTTATTGATCTAGAACTGATTGAAGTAACCAAGATCTTGAAAAATGGTAATCACAAATTTCTCTTTTCAAGTGCATGGTCTAGTTCCAAAAACATCAGGGATGGTTCTCATTTGTTTTCTGTTGAGTTCACATCATGCACTTTTGTTTTGTCTTGAAATTTGCTTTTCTTTTGATTCTTGTCTTGTCTCCACTTGTGTCATGTCATTGAACTGTTTCCTAATGTATTTTCCTAATGTATTTTTTTTTCCTCTTCTCAGTTTGCCTCTTCATTAGTTTGTCTATTGCTATCCTTATGATTCTGCCTCCGCCCTGTGTGTCCAGAGTTCAAATGCTATCCTCGTGCTTTGCCTGTTTCCTCTAGGCACTCCGGTTTCCTCCCCCAGTCAAAATACATGCATTGTAGACTGATTGGCATTTCCAAATTGTCCCTAGTGTGTAAATGGGTGTGTACTTATGCTCTGTGATGGGTTGGCACCCTGTCCAGGGTGTCCATTGCCTTGTGCCCCGAGTTCCCTGGGATAGGCTCCAGGCTTCCCCATGACCCTGTGTAGGATATAGAAAATCGATGGATGGATTGTCTCAGTTTGAATTCTTATCATGAATTTGTGCAATTAAATATATCTTCGTTTTCTTAGGCATATGTGTTATATGTTTCATGGTTTTGAATCTTGCTTATTCTTTGGTTTCTGAATATAAATATCCCTTGTCTGAAGCTAGCTGCCTGTTCTTTGACTTTCTCTATTTACCACAACCATTATTACTGGATTAATTTGCTGAGTATGTGCACCACACACTAGGATCCTGTCTCATACAACCACATGTTAACCATTTAATGAAATTCAAATCCAGTGATTATCTATTTATTTGTTTTGTGTGTGTGTGTGTGTGTGTGTGTGTGTGTGTGTGTGTGTGTGTGTGAGAGTGTGTGTGTGTGTGTGCATTCTATCTGGACCTCATTGTCAATGTAGCAACTCTTATTGTAGCAATTCTACATGGCATTGTGGGCAACATTAAAACCCAGAGGCTTTTGTCATAATAACCTGTCGAGCATACTAACATGCACGCACACACACACACACACACACACACACACACACACACACAAATACTACATGCTATCTCTAACCACACTTTCATCCAAGAACTGCTATCTCAGCTACTGAAAGCCTTAAGTGCCACTAGATGGTCAGCAAAAACTGAAAACTGCAAGGACCTTTTGGTCCCACATCCCTCCTGTGACAGAGACTCTAGAACAGATACAGACAGGTGATACATTTAACAAGGACATTTCAGGCTCTGCAATGACACTAGCAAAGCCATTAATTCTGGATGGTCTTAGCTTCTGGTGGCAGTCTGACAGTCACTGGTGTCCTGTCAACATCTCTCCAAAATCAGCACATGGACATTATTACAGCTGCTATATTGGTTTAAGACTAAGGAACAGATCTTGCTGCACCGAGGTCGGGTGAAATTTTTGAGGAGTTGTGGACTGACACAAAGACCAGCAGCAGCAATAATTGTGGTGTTTCGGGCAAACTGGAGAGCCAGTGACATCTCACAGAGGTCGGATGACAGATTGGGAAAAAACAAACTCCATTTATTTGGGGGGAATGAGTTGAAAGTCCATTTTTATTTTTTGAATATTGGAACTCAGGACAGACATATTCAACAAGGAAAGTACACCTCTGCTCACACATGCTGTCAGTGTGACACAAATTTCAGCTGAACTTACCCTTGTTCCAATTCCACGGAGGAGATTTGGATGTAGAACAGTAGAACTGACCACAAACTGTTGGTTCAGTAATTAATTTATTTGATATTGATAATAGGAAGTAAAAGATTTCAACTATACAAAACAGCATAACTATTATTGTAATTACTATTAGTTTAAGCTGTTCTTCACTACAAGGCAAAGCAGAGCTAATCTAAATCACTTCAGGGTCCTTTTGTTTGTCAATCTCCAGGAACTCTCATATACAATCTATGTAGAACCCTACCATGGAGTGTTTCCTTAGCAGATATAATTCCAGATAGTGACTTTAGGAATATAAAAACCCTTAATTGTCCAAGTTTTTCAAACAGTTCATCTTTCATTGAGTGTGTTATCCCGGTCAGGGTCATGGTGGATCTGGAGCCCACCCCAATAAACAATGAGCGTGAAATAAGAATACACCATGGATAGGACATCAGTTCATCATAGGGCACCATGCAGATACACATTCATGCACTCAATTAAACATACAGTCAATGTATTTGTCTCAGTCAATCCAGGGACTAGGAGGTGGATAAAAATTGGACAACCTGGTCCCCATTATTGAGAGCCAGTGCTGATCCAGTGAGAAGGGAAACAATCACTTTACAATAATGGTATTCATAGTAAAAAGGTATTTATTCTTTTTAATTAATTCCCTGCTGACTGTGAGCGATCTGACTGTTTCACCTGCACTACATTGAGTACATTCTTATTGCTAAACATTTAAAATATGTTCCATGTATGCTAATTTGATTCCTAAACTAATATAAAGGTAACCCATGATTCATATAATCAGTAGTGCCTCTCGAACAATGGTGTGTGTAATGTGTTTAATTGCTCATCAGGGGTATTCCGCTTGTTGAGCATCACCATAATTTGTATCATTTTCAATTTCAGACTTAATTGAATCCTGAAAGCACTGTTGTGTGTGTTTACACAGTAAATGAGTATATAATAATGATTTGTACATTGCTCATGCATGGAGATATGGGGTTTAAAAGCAAGATCAACGGTGCAATATATATTAGAAATGTTGTTGATTTACAGAAAAATGACCTGCACTGAAAATACTGATTTGTCTCATTTTAACCTCTTTAAAGAAGGCAGTGCTAATGACAACAAGGCACATGTAATTTAATATGAATTGATTCTCTCTTGTAAGTTATATGAAATGCTGCTAATACACTTGCACCTATGCAACAAACACTAATGTTAGTGTCATGGTTGGGCTGAGAATGGTCCCACCCAAATAATATTGGCTAAGTGGTGATCCCATGGTTAATTCATTTATTCATCTTCAGTAAGAGCTTTATCCTGGTCAAGGTTGCACTGGATCCAAAGTCTATCCCAGAAACACACAGGAATACATGCAGGATGTGACACCAATTCATTGCAAGATGCCATGCATACACACATTCACACTTAGGGCAAATTTAGCTTAAAATAATCCAGAGGAAACCCGCAAGCAGAACATGGGAATCCCATGCATGCTGTACTATAACCTGAACTCAGGATCAAACAAGGTTCCTTGGAACTGTGGCACTACCACTTGGTGTCAACGTGCCACCTGATCCCATAGTTGTCCATTTATAATGAGGAATGAAGTGGAGTCTGGATGACAAACTATGCACAGCATTAAATGAGCTATAGTGAGTAATTGTATATCTACTATGTGCACCTGTGCATTGGAATAGCTGAAAAAACAGCCAATGACTCTGGCCAAATATGTCTAAAATATTTCTGAAGACAGTCCATGGAATTGAGCAAAAATGAAATCTCAGCTTTGTAGCTGTGTTTCAGCAGTAGTATTACTTTAACTGACCCAATTCTGAGAGTACAATGTTTGTGAATTTGTGTCAATTCCCATAAACTGCACAAAGCATTGAAGTAGATTACAAATCATTGGAGTATATCAACACACACATTTCTCAGTGTTACAAAAGTTCAGTTATTCACTGCCGTGGGCACTTTTCCATCTTTAGTCTCGTTCCAGTCCTAATGTCTTCTTTGGAGCTCATGCTTGGAGCACTGAGGATTTATGAGGATTAAGGAAATGAAGGGGGGAAATGGAAAAAAAGTGAGTGTTAGGGAAAGAGGAAGTTGGAGAAAGAAATAATGAAACATTCTCAGTTACACATTGAGAACAGAAAAAAAAAAATTCAATATTTAATTTGGCATTGAAATAACTCTTTTGAAATAAGCACAATGTGATATTATTATTATATAATATATAAAACAAGACAATAATAACCTATCTATCTATCTATCTATCTATCTATCTATCTACCAACCAACCAACCAACCAACCATTTAGTACGAAAATGAAAATGAAAGCTTGTATAGCTGACAAAGCAAGGACTGAGATACAACCCACATGCTGGTTGCTGTGCTGCAGCAGCAAGATAAAGCAAGAAAGTTTGAACTGGGAGAGAACTTTTTCACTCCTGTCCATAGCATTGATTGTGTAACAGAGTTCTCTATACAGTCATCTCCAGAATTTGTATGTAACACATCAGACTCAGTTGGAGAATGGGGATCATTTTGCAGAGGACTGTATTACAAAATCCAGACAGAAAGGTCTGAAAAACTCAATCTAAAACTCAAATTGATGGAGCAGGCAAAAGTCAAAACAAAGTAAGGCATGAAGTAACTGAGCAGAAGTGCAATCCAAAGAGAAGATTGTCTAGACAGCAAAGAGAATTAGTAATGACTGGTTGGAAAGACCTTACTAGGCTTGGTAAGATTTTACACTGGTGTGTTAAACGCACTGGCCTATCATACACTGTTAAAAGAAAGTGAACTAGAAGTAGAAAGCCAAACTTATGCTAGTATTCTGGGGATTGTGCTGGCAGAGAGGAGTAATGGCTGTAATTCCTGTTTTCAAATAATTTGCAGGGAGCTTCTTGCCTGTGTTGGCATTTAAACTATGCAGTTTCTTTCTGTTTTTATCAATAATTTTGTGCTGTTATTTTCTTTTGTTGTATTTTTCACTTTCCCCTTCTGCAGCATTTTAATTTTTTCGACTAAGCTGTCCAGGTACACTCAACATGGCAAACAGTCAGCTTGTTCAATGTGTTGAGTTCAGGATGTTTAATCATTCATCCTCCTTCGTTAGTAATGGCTTTATTTGTGATAAGTATATATTAGTTAGGAGAAGGTTGCAGTATTAGAGGTGCACATCCAGACTCTAGAAAAAGATAGTTAGGAAGTCTGGATCCCTTAGGTAGAGTTAGCAGTCCCCCAACTCCAGAATTAGAGCCTCACAGCGGGGTGAATGGGTGATGACTCTGTGGCATAATCGCAAAGCCAAAGCTAATGCTAAGGTTTGCCCACAGAAGCACCACTCCTCTCTGGTTCATGTGTCTAACAGGTTTGCTCTTCACAGTGAAGCACCCACTGAGAAACCTGAAAGAACTCTTGTTATAGGAGACTCTATCCTACAGCACATGGAATTAGCTTGGCCTTTAGTGTCACCAGCAGCACTAGTTAGATGTATTCCAGGTGCCAGGGCACCAGACAATGGCTTGACGCATGAGAAAGAATGAGTCATGCGGCAGGTGCTTCTCTTCAGTGCAACTTCACTCAGCAAAATGAGGAAGCAACACAAGTCCACTCGCAAAGCGGATCTTTCGGGAGAAGCAACGTGTCACACTGGTTCCTGCTGGCAATGGTGGAAAGTGTATTATAAAGATTCTTCTATTTATTTGGCAATAACTGACCATAATGATTCATATTAAAACATTCTTCTCTCAGAGATAACATTCCCAAAATAAAAACCACAAACAAAATTACATAAAATTTTCAGCAATGTGTCACATTAACAGATCTGAAGGGTTCACGAGCATAGAGTGGTTTGGTGAAATGGGATGTTTGGATGCTGTCGGCTCCCACTCACATGTTCAGCCAAGTGTGTTCTTATACATTTTAAATGAATATCTGGAATTTATAGATTTTTGTAAAGCTGCTTTGTGACAACACTAAAGGAAGTTGAATTGAATTGAATAATGGCCTGGGCTGGTGTTATATTTTGGAACTTTGCAAAAAACTAAGCAAAAATGATTATATAAAAATAAAACTTATTTGGTTACATCTCACTTGGACATAAAGTATTTTCTTGTAATATCTACCAAGGTTGGAAATACTCCTTCATGCAGAACAACGCCTGCACATCTTCAATTCCGCGTTAAAATCTGAGACTAAAACATTTGTGTTAATTTAAAATACATGTGTGTGTTTGGTGGCTAAAGGGATGTGTTCCAAATTGGGTCTCATTTGACCATTTCACAATATTATAGTTGTTAAGTGATTAAATAATATAAATGCTGAAGAATGCTTAAAAAAAAAAAGAAAAATGTGATGGCTTCACTGCGGCAAAAAAGCACCCACAAGCAATCCAGTTTTTTTCACAGCTGTGGTCTGGATCTTATTCCATTTTGTAAGTGTCTGTGAATGATTGTTTTGTAGTGTCACAAACTACTCAAAATGTCTGGAATTTCATTGCATTTCATTGGCTCTGCACTTGTACTCTGCACAGTGACAAGAAAGTTGAATCTAATCTAATCTACCTTGTATATGATTTTATTTTCTCTATCCTCATTTATTTCCAGTGTTTCTAAAAATACTTGAATGATTTTCTCAAAAGTTAATTGGTAAAGTGCACATATCCTATGTTACTCAGAATGTAGTTACACAATGATGCATGATGTGCACTAGCTTCACTAGCTTTATAGTGTGCAAAGAATATATGTATTGGCCCTGAGGAAAAACATTCTGTGTTTGCTATCAAAGAAATGTTGGCAACTGGCATGAAACCAATGGGAGACAATATCAATAAAAATATTTCTGCCTTTCATTAATCATATATTCTTTTGCAGTGTTAAACCACATAATGTCTCATAATTAAAGTCCACAAACTCCCAAGCCAAAGAGACTCTATCATGCATGAATTTATAAATTCCTGTAGTGATTGAAATGTTAGAAGTAATAATGGAAGTGAAAAATACTAGAATTTTGAAGGTTAATACAGTGTTAAAAGAAAATCATTTTTAACCTCAGTTTAGTGAGGATTTGAAGTTTCAGCACTACATGGCCATGGTTTTTGTGGAGAGAAAAGGTTGGGAAAGAGCTGCTTTAATTGCACTGTCAGGAATGGGAGCGCTGCAGTATGATGCTAAGAAAGTGGACATCCTGGTGTTACACTTCTCTTCTCTCCTGCTCTGTACATTTCTCCTTTGCACCCTTCTCTATTCCATTTAATGCTATGCTCTCCCTTCTCTCTCCTTTCTCTCTCTGCTCCACTTGCTCTCTCTGCTCTCGGATGATTGGATAGCTTGTCAAGGTTCCCTTTCTCCAGGACAGGCTCTACTCAAAAATTCAATAGCCCTGGTATGACTTCAGCTATAGAGATCACTTACAGAAACATTGTTCACAAGCCCACAGGATGATTCTTTATTTATCCAAACTTATTTCTGCAGTTGCGCCCAGTTGTGTCATTGCACAATTCCTTAGTCATGCTTAATCACTAACATTTGAATTTGAAAGCTCAGAATTAAATTTCTCTGAAAATTAAACAGTCAGAAAAATTTACATTTTTCTATTTGTGTGCATGACATAATAAATACTATTCGTACTCATGACTCATGCACCAAAAACAAGGTGATGCTTTAACTTTATCAGATTCCCTTATCACAATGCAGTATTATTCTGATATCATCCAACATTACAGGAATCAGCTATCATGGTCAACACACACACACACACACATACACACACACTGCTAACTCCTGATGCAGAAATATCTGACTTGTTCATATAAAAAAAATCCAAATTACACTCCTCCATTTCCAATTACACTCCTCCATCACTTATTCTTATTCCCATTTTCTTACTCTTCAGTGCTCTTTCTTGGTATCTTTAGCGATTCTACAATTATTGTGTCATTTGTGTCTGCCTGATATGACATTTGCAAATATGTAAAATATGTATATTATGTAATAAAAAACAACATAGCGATGTGTCCTTCACACCAGCCTGTAACTATAAATAGCACAGGCTTATAATTTATGAGTTAGTGTAATTTATTATTATTCCTATAACATATGAGCTGTTAAGGCAGGTTTCAAGTGTGTAAACTCTGTGTGGGTTTTATTCATTCTGAATTTTTGTCGAAGTTTCAACTGCAGGACAATACACATAAAGACAAAGTCAAAACAGACAAGTCAAAACAGACAAGTCAAAACAGACCAGTGACTAGATGGGGACAGAAACAGATCCAAAAACCAATACAAAAGCACATGTAACGAGTTTACTGCTCCTTGTGCTGGGAAATTTGCTGCACATTCAGTGGGAAATTAATGACAATACCACTGTAAACTGACCTGGTGAGCACAGAATGATTGCTGGCCACAGAATGGTAAGGATATCTTCCTTTTGTACTTAACTAAGTAGCCGCTTCTGGACCTCACCTTTCAATGATCTTTTTATACACATGCTGTTAAACTTATGGTTAATGTTCCAAAGACAAAAGCCTGTTTGCAAAAATTAGACTATTCAAGAGCGAGAATGTACACCACAATTTCAGCTGATGCTAACATTCTGCCCAAGAACAGACAAACTCTGTGGATGAGGAATTGAAACAGATGCCACAAATGATTAATGAGTATGCCAAGACTCTGTGCCCAACCCTCAACAAACTCAAACATGGATCTCTGATGCATGCCTGGAACTTATCAAACTACCAAAGCACCTTAAGCTCACTGACACGGCACATTAACAACAGCTTGACTAAGAAATCCATTGAATGTGAAGCTTACTGGGACATTTTGGTGGACGACCTTGAAGATACTGCACTTTGATAGAATCCTGCAGACACCATTCCATGTTGACTATGTGGTAACATCTGTGGCACTGAGGATCACATCCAAAATCAGATGCTGCTCTGACAATGAGCGACTGAACTGCTTGAGAAAGTATAGTGTCCTCCACTAATTTTAGCAGCCTAAGTAAATATGAGCAAAGAAGGCTGTGAAAATTTGTCTTTATTGTTTAATATTTTGATCTTTTCTTTTTAAAAAAATATTTTAAAAAACACAAAATACTCTACTCTCATGCATATCAAACAATTGCAAACACAATGCAGGTTTATAAAAAAAAATTGTTAAATATAGGTGTGCAGCAAAATGCACCCCTATGAATTAATATCAGAAAAAAATATATTTGAAGTATATTCCCATTGGTATTTAAATTTTTAGTATACCCGGGTGACTAAGAACAGGAAATTTTTGAACCATGACTTCCTGTTTCACAAGAGTATAAATCTTTATAAAATGATATAACACATAGGCCAAATTCCCTTAGTCATTTATAACAATTGGTAAGACCAAGAAATATAACTGTGATGTGTGGCAAAAGGTTGTTGAGCTTCACAAAATGGAAAGTGGCTATAACAATATAGCAGGGGTGGCAAACCTGTGGCTCGTGAGCTTCATGTGGCTGTTTGCCTGGTCTTCTGCAGCTCTTCTATCCATCCATGTTTTCAGTGTTTACAATCATGAAATTTTAACTATTCAAAAATGTATTTAAACAAATTTTAAAATCAATAAAAATGCATATAAAACTATGCCGAATTATCATTTGAAAATATTTCGCAAAAAAAAAAAAAAAAAGCATGTGTGAGCTACACGTGAACTGGTTCACATGACGAATCACAAAAAAATTGTCAATCAATGAATCTGAATTGAATGGCAATGGCTGAGTCAGGGAAGTGCACAGCTAAGGGCAAATTATTAAAATGAGCACAGTACATTTTTATCTGAATGGGAGGAATTGTATTTTTTTGTTGAACAGAATGGAAAACGTTTCTGCTTGCTATGCCAGACTTCACTGTCGCATTTTAAGGATTCAAATCTTGAGCGGCATTTCACTCACTCCATGTTACTGTCGGCAAGGAATTTCCCAAAGGCACTGAACTTCGCAAGCACAAGGTAGACGTATTGAAACATCAGTCTGAGAAGCAGACTCAGTTTATTCAAAAAATTACCAAGCATTCAGAGACAGTCACATTGGCATCATATCAGCTGGCTTGGAACATACTCGTACAAAAAAAAATATACAGTGATGGGGAATTTGTTAAGAAGTGCCTCAGTGTTTCTATTCTTTCTCCTGAAAACAACTATTTAAAATGCGCAGTTTCAGACTTTCAACTGTCATGGCACACCGTTGAACAAAGAATATCGGACGTTAACAACTCAACTGAAAATATTATATTCTTAGAATGAGAAGTGTCTGTATTTTAGCATTGCTTTGGATGAGTCTTGTGACATTCAAGCTAAGCCACAGTTGGCAATATTTGTATCTGTGTCAGAAGACTGCACAATTAAGGAAGAGCTGCTGTACATTGTACCACTGAAAGATAGGACCCGTGGCACTGATCTGAAAGAGACACTGATGACTGTTGTGGAGAAGGCCAATCTGCAATTATCAAAACTAACAGAAATTTGCAAAGATGGAGCAGCAGCCATGTTGGAATCTGCAAATGGCCTTGTAGGGCTGTGTAAAACTGTTGACCGGTTTCCTGACTTTTGGATGTTTCACTGTTCAATGTTTATATTGTTCTAAAAAGCTTAACTTAGACCACATCACGAAACCTGTGCTGGAATTTGTCAATTTTATATGCACACATGCACTCAATCACAGATAGTTCAAAAATCAAATAGCTGACCTTGATGAAGACCTTCCAAGTGATCTGTTTCTTCACTGCACTGTGAGATGGCTTTTAAAAGGTAATGTGCTTTTCTGGTTTTTTTTTTTGTTTTTTTGTTTTTTTTTTAGCTTTTGAACCCAGTGAAGCTGTTCCTTCCAGAGACATGTAAGGACTATCCTGAGCTTCATAACCCCCAGTGGATTTCAGATTTGGTATTTTTGGTTGACATGCTGAAATATCTGAATAAGTTAAGAAGTTAAAGATGCTGCCTGACCTGGTGCAGAGTGTTTTCACATTTGTCAACAAACTCAAGTTATTCAAGAGACATCTACAAAAAGGAGTACTCACACATTTTCCCTCCTTGTTTAAGGCAAGTGGACAAGCAGCAGAGGTCATAAAAGGGACTACTGCACAGTATGCAACACTGCTTGAAAATCTCCAGTAGAGTTTGATTAGAGGAGTAGAGGACTGATTCTGCAACCTACAGCAAAATAGGCCACAGATTACACTCCTTATTAACCCTTTCACTGCAGAACCAGACTGTTTGAAAGCCCTTTTAGTGGCAGATAAACAGTGTCTCAGTTGAATTAACTTTCTGAGGATGAAAGATTTAAATGTGTTCTGAGGGAGGGATATCCCAATGTCAGGCTGCACTCAATTTACTGTCAATGTTTGGGTCAACTTACATCTGTGAATGAGTTTTTTCTAAACTGAAATATGTGAAATCAAATCATTGCTCTGTTCTTACTGACACACATGTGAAAGAGTTGTTTCAAGCAGCCACAACTGATTACAAGCCAGACCTGAAAAGCATTGTGGAAACCAAAGCCTGCCGGGTGTCCCACTGAGTCAAATAAAAGGAGGTAAGGTGATACAAATGTTCACATCCATGAAAACTACTATGTATGTTGTAATGCCTGTAAGTTATTGTGAGATACTATTGCGCACATGTGTTGTGTGGCTCTTTGAGTGATATGGTGGATTTTTTTGGCTCCTCGTGGTGAACTATTTCACCATGTCTACTGGAATTGTTATGAATTAACCTGGAATTGGACGTGTGTCTATGTGGTCTCAACACACTGTGAAGAGGATGGTTCAAGTGACCAAAAAATCTCAAAGGATCACAGCTGGAGAATTGCAGAAGGGACTTGTGTGTTGGGGTCAGAAAGTCTCCAAAACTACAATCCGAAGTCACCTACATCACCACAAGTTGTTTGGAAGGGTTTCAAGAA
>JANDJT010000012.1:4812305-4826729 GCA_024331685.1 Stegophilus panzeri
AATAATAATAATAATAATAATAATAATTATTATTATTATTATTATTATTATTATTATTATTATTATTATTATTGTTAATAATAATAATATTATTATTATTGTTGTTGTTGTTGTTGTTGTTGTTATGGTTGTTGTTGTTGTTGTTGTCATTACTATTTATTGTGTTAATTAATTTATTTATTTGATCAAATAGAACCTGCAGTTATTTGTGATTTTTAGGTCCATATGGTTTTAAAGGAGTTTTACATAATGAAATTATTTATATTGTAAAATTCATTTGCTGGTGTCCACACACAAAAACCTACAAGAAAACATCCGGGGTAACCCTGTTCCCTGAGAAGGGAATGAGACGTTGTATGAGCTTCACGCTGTGGAAAGTGCACTCGCACGTGACTGGTATCTAAAGCTTCTGTAACATCATGCCTATGTATAGGCCTGCTGTGATCAGGTGACATGGTAATTAAGCACATCGCGTGATATTAAAACGGCACCTGTGAACCGTGCAGTCAGCCTCTATTATCGAACGTGAAGACGCGATTCACAGGCCTGGAATGGTGGAATGTATATCCAGGCTGTAATGTCGAATGAGTATGTGCGGCATAGACCACCCGCTGCAGCACACACAACTTTAAGGGTACCCCATTGGACAAAGCCTTCAAGGAGCTAACCCCCCTAGTGGAATAAGCCCTTATGCCCAGAGGCGTAGTGAGACCTCATGCCTCATAAGTGATAGAGATTGCTTCCACTATCCAATTAGAGATGCACTGCATCAAGACAGCATCACCTCTACTATCGCTGCCAAAGCTGACCAGCAGCTGCTCCGACTTACACCACTAGCAAGTGCGGTGGATGTAATTACAGAGAGCCCTTACTTGACACAGTAGGTGCAAATTCTCTTGTTCAGGTGTGAGGAACGGAGGAGGGCAGGAAGCCTGCAACACTACTGGCTGCACAGCAGATGTAGGCACTTTACTAGTAAAATCTGGCTTAGGATATAGGAAGGCCTTAGCTAATCCAGGGGCAAAGTCAAGGCAGGAAGGGGTAACAGAGAGAGGTTGTAGATCTCCTACTCACTTGAGAGATGTCAGAGCCAGCAGAAGAGCTAACTTCAGAGTCAGAAGCTTCTCTGAGGCTGACTCTAAGGGCTCAAATGGTGCACCTGACAGACCTTCCAGGACCACAGAAAGATCCCAGGAAGGTATGCATGGTCTGCAGATGGGCTTCAGCCACCTGACACCATGAACAAACCTCGAGGTTAGAGGATGTTGCCCCACACAGGCACCATCAATAGGGGCATGACTGGCTGAAATAGCAGCCACATAGACCCTGATTGTAGAAGGAGCCAACCCTGCTGAGAAATGTTCTTGAAAGAACTCCAGGACTGTAGCTATTGTGCAGTTTAATTAGTCCTAGCTGATGTTCCTCACACCACGTGACAAAAAGTCACCACCTGAGTGGATTCAATTTCCTCATGGATGGTGCTCTGGCATTTAGCATTGTCCATACAACCTCAGTTGCGAAACCAGAATCTATATGCTGGTGCCCCTCAGGGGTCAGACCCACAGTTTCCATAATTCCAGTCGAGGGTGAGAAATCAGCGCTCCAGCTTGAGACAGTAGATCCCTACGAATGGGGCTCTCCCAAAGAGTGCCGTCTAGCAGAGATATTATCTCTGAGAACCATATTCCAGCTGGCCAATAAGGTGCTACTAGCAGCGGACGTAGACTGTCTTGGCAAACTCTCACTAGAACTTGTGGAAGGAGAGCGATAGGGGAAAAGCATACAGACGTGACCTAGGCCATGTGTGCCCCATGGGGTCCAGCCTCAATGGTGCGAGAGGAGTGAGTGCAAACCACTCTTCCTCAGAGGCAAACACATCCACTTCCACTTGGTCGATACTCTGTCATATGGACTCCACCAATTGTGGATGGAACCTCAGCCCTGGCCTTGACCCAGACTACGGTCTGCTCCCATATTCCAGTTGTCCAAAATGTACATTGCACTAACTGACACAAACTTTCCCTCTGCCCAGAGAGGAATTAGTTGTGTCTTCCTCAACAGTGAGTGTGAACGTTACCCTCCCTGGTGGTTGGTAAATGACACCACTGCTGTGTTGGCTGTCATAACTAACACATGGTGACCTCTCAATTGAGGAAGAAAGATTTTCAGTGCTAGAAATATGGCCCACTTCTTTAGGCAATTTATTCAACACTCCAGATGAGGGCTGCTCCAGAGACCATGAGCTAAGACCGCGCCCCAGCCCATGAGGGAGGCGTCTGTCATTACCGTCTTATGATAAGGAGACTCCCGTGGCGTGTGACCCAAGGCTAGAAACCGGGGATACCTCCAAATTCCCAGAGCAGGTCCGCATTGCTGCGTGACACTGATTACTCTCAGAGTCTTCCTCCTTGGATGAAACCCCCGACTTTTCAACCACCACTGAAATGGTCTCATGTGCAATAGGCCCAATGGTATGAAGTTGGCTGCTGCTGCCATAAGCCTCAACAGTCTCTCGTAGAGACTGGAGGGAATGCCCAGATCCAGGTTTATCTTGCTCAATGTTGATAGGATTGACCTTAATAATGTTGGAAATGCCCTTATCATACTAGAATCACATATAACCCCTAGAAAAGTTGTAAAAGTAGCCCATAGGGGTCCAAACACACCTAGTCCAAATGCGAACCTCAGAAATGTCCTGAGATGGGGCAATATTTCTTTGTGGAAATATGCATCTTTTAGATCTATCGTCACAAACCAGTCCTCGAACTGCAAAGTCAGCATCTTGAACCCATATGTACGAAGAGTAAGGTTCAGATGACGCAGATCTAAAATTGGCCACATACTTCCATCTTTTTTGCGGACCAGGAAATAATGGCTGTAAAAAAACTCCCTCCCTCAGGGAACGGGGTACATGTTCTACGGCTGCTTTGTCCAAGAGGGATCTTACTTCCTGCACTAACATCGGCCTCTGCTATGTGCTGACTACTGTGGAGAATACACCTCCATTACTGTGGAGAATACAGGTCTGAACTGGACCTGGCAACCCTTTTCTACGGTAGACAGAGCCCATGGAGACACATTTAGTAGTAGTTTCCATGCTGCCAGATGGTCTTTTAGTGACATTAAACCTTCCACATTCTGTTGGAGGGAAAGCATCAGATTTTCGTTGCCCTGTGGCAGCTCTCTGACCAGAGAAGCCAGAAAACTTGGGACAGCTTTGGCTAGGGGAGGCCCTACATTAGTACTGGGGGATAACTGCCCTAACATTCCCTGATATATCCGTCCATGGCCCCTCGGGACCGCTCCTTCTTTGTCTGCTTGGCCTTTATGATAATTCTGAGATCAGGCCTATTGCTGCGACTGTGGCTGCCCAGTCCCCCTGGCTCTCCGTGGGGGAGGCAGGCTACCACACTCGCCTTCTGTACCTCCCTCGCAGTAGCACTGATGAACTCAACATGACGGGGAAGGAACTGGCTGAATGCCGCCGTATGTCGAGCTCACTCAGCATGTCTGCTTGGTAGGCCTGCAACACTGCCACTGTATGCAGTGACCCATAAGGGAGACCCACTGCCACATAGGCCATGCCCACAAATGCCGAGGTGGCCTTACATGGCTTGGCCCCCCTAAATTACCTGCCATCATTGAAGAAAGGCAGCTTGTGAGTGCCTCCTCCACCTTCAGCATAGTTAAATAGCCATGCCATTCATTTCCCACGATGGCTGAATAATCAGACATCATGAGGTTATAAATATGGCCAGTGTATGGTTTTCCCCCAGAAGCGTGATATTTCATCATGCACTCCTGGAAAAAAGGGGAGTTTTTTGCAGTGTGAGGGAGATTTATTTTCACTTGGGAGAAAGTGATCATCCAACCTACTACGAACCATTACCTCTTCCCCGGGCCAAGTCTAGATTTAGTTTTTCCACTGCCTTAGTAATCACTTCAAGCAGCTCTTTATATGCATGAGGGCTGCTCTCCATTTTTGGTGCAATGGCAACCCCTTCTGGCTCCTCTGGTTTTATTTATTTATTTATTTTTGGCTTTCTTTAGTGGAAGGAAGAGTCGCAACATGAGCTCCAAAATCCGCCGGAGAACCGGATCCAGAAGACAGCATGAGGCTCCTCTTCCAGATCCATACAAGAACCCCATGACCTGAGCTGGCTGGCTGCCTCGGCAGTGGCCAGCCCAGATCCACGAGGCTCTGAAACCCATCTCCCTTCGGCCATGAAGACAGCAAGCCGTGAGAGGAGCTGCCTAATTGTAAGATGTTCACAATGTCCAGTCAGACCTCCCGAGTCCGTTCTGGCGTCTTCCACCGCTAGACACTTCACACAGAAAGTGTGTCCCTCCCCGTGAGGAAATGGGAGCAAGGTGTGACACACATCCTGAATTCTCTCTCACTCATACTTTTCTCTTTTTTAAAGGGACAGAAAAGTAAAAAGATTTTTCTTTCTTTTTCTGAAAAGATAAATAGTCAACGAAGAGTCTTTTTGCAAGCGTTACACAAACAACCTACATGCAGTCTTGCTGAAGGCATGGCTGAGGCTGATGGCATGGTCCACAGGTGTCATTTTTATATCATATGACGCGCTTAATTGCCATGTCACCTGATTATGGCACGCTTATAAATATGCATGATGTTACACAAGCTTCACATACTGGTCACTTGCGAGGGCGCTTCCCACAGCATGAAGCTCACGCAATGTTGAGTTCCCTTTGAAAGGGAACACGAGACTTTCCTGTGTCTGTATCTTGACACTCATCTCAAACCATAATGTTACACAAAATCCCACATTTTATGTATATCATGACTGCTGTTTAGTACATTCCCTCTCTTACTACAACAAACTAATAAAATAAGACAGGAAAGAACGTGAAGCAAGAGATAGTATGATCGTTAATTTGGATGAGCCATGTAGCAAAACTGACACTACTGCAGAGACAGAAACCTCAGATAGATCTTGTATTGCTTTGCTACAGTGGACTCTCCACAAATATAACAACCAAATATCAAATGTGCTTTATTTTTGAGATTTCCTTACAAATAATACCTGGTATTATTATAACAGCATCATTACTCTCTGCAACAAGTTATGCATAATCATCTCTGCTGATCTCAGCCAAGAACATACAGTTTTTGTGGACTCAGACTTTTGAACCCTGCTGTGTTGGTGTCTGTGTGTTTTGTCCCCTAAAACTTCTGCAAGGTTGCGTGGATGAAGTTCAGGTGTCTAGAGGTAAGATCCTAACATGACATAACATTCATGACCAGATGGTCTCTGTCTGCTGGGCTGAAAGGACACATATTCAATGCCTAATTACACACCTCATTTATTATAATTATGTCTCTCCAAAAGGCTGATGTGGAACAGAACAGAGGGAACATAAGAGTAAGCAAGGTTTTGACCTTCCTTCAAAAAATACAGAAAGGATGGTTAAAATGCGATGTTTTCAAATAACATGCTCTTTTCCTCTTTACTTTCAGCATAGTAAATACTTTATGTATGTACTGTAAATATGCTGAGCTACCAGATTACAGGTCTACTGATATAGTAGGAATAAAGCACTATGGAATGTGCCATTATAGGAAAATTATCAGTGATAGAATGGTGTGATGCAAAGCTGAGTTATGTTCCCACAACACACCACATCCTGAAGTGTTTTTTTCCTCTCATTACAAAGAAATTAGCCAACAATATCACTGTACTATTTATTACTGATCAACACATTGTTTCATAATTCATAGTTACATTTAATGTTCTAGAACATCTGCGAGTTAGTTTCTGCTATCACAAATTATACAGTAAACAGTCAATGCGTCACCCATCTTCTTTTTGTATTTCTTCTAAAGTTAAAATTATACCAATTATAAACAGCTTTTACCTAAACTGTCTTCCTTTTTCATTACACTTAAGTTAATAATACCAAAAACATGTGTCATGGATATCCCAGAAGGCACTGTGGACTACAGGTCTCAGTAGCCACTGCACCACACAGCATCATCTTCACATGACCATCTGCACCTGATTCTCATTCACTCAACGAGCACCTATATGTATACATCCACAGTTTGCACTGCACTCCTGCACTGCAGTTTTGCTTTTGTCTTTTGTTGCTGCTGTTTCTGTCTTTGTTTCATTGTCTTTGTTAATGTTTTATTTTTGCGTTAGTGTTTTGCTTCCTGTTCATAGTTCTTGTTTTGTGTTTTGTTTTGGTATTCATTAAAACTGAAAATCTGCACTTGCATCCATCGCTGCCTCCAAACCATGACATCATGTAACAGAAAAACTACAAAGCATAAAGTCCTGAAGATTGTCACAAGGCAGAAAACTTTAAATTACAGCTTTTTTTGTGAATGTTATAAAGCATTGCATGAATAAATTAATAAATAAATGTCGCTGTACAAAAAATATCAACATATCAATGATTACAGTGCCCTCCACTAATATTGGCAGCCTTGGTAAATATGAGCAAAGAGGGCTGTGAAAATTTGTCTTTAATGTTTAATCTTTTCATCTTAAATCCTTGTGCATTATTTTCTAATAATTCAATGCACCAGAATAAATTATTCTGCTTATACCATAGTTACTACACCTCAAGACATTCTTCAGATGTTTTATTTCAAGACATTTGTCAGAGTTTTGTCCTTGTCTTTGTCTTGGCTGTGGAACTAATTTATTACGTATCCCATCTCAAGCCTCTATTGCTAAATCCAAAATGTAATTTTAGAGCAAGTAATGGAGGCTTTAGCCATTGATATGCAATTATTGGAGAGAGAGAGAGAGATTTCACTTTTTTCCATTTCATGCTGATAATATAAAAATAGAACAAATAAATGAATATTGATAAGCCGACTTGTTCAAGGTTTTTTTTTATTTTTTTATTACTGCAGAAAATACAACAAATAAATAAATAAATATTATACTTGTTCACTGGTTTATCACACGTGTTCTCTTGCACTCTCTTTCTTTTTTCTTGCTGTCTCTCTCTCTCTCTAATAACTGTATATAAATGGGTCAAGCCTCCGCTTTGCTTCGTGGCCACATTACCACCTCAGGTGTGCTTTATTTTTCAAATAATTCAATGGCCCATTGTCAGTTTTCCTTTCACATCTCTGGAAAATCATAGTTTTCTGTCATTTTGTTTGTTGTTAGATCTGTGTGCTGTGGTGGACAGTAGCCTAACCTTTCTGTTATTTCAGTTAACTTGGCGAAGTGATATGGAATTGTAATGCGGTCAAAACATGACTGGAACTACTTTTACTGTGCATTTATTTAAAAAAAAATTGCACACCTCAGAACATCGGTCAGCCAATCAGAATCGAGTATTTAACAGTGCTGTGGTATAAAGAATATTAATAGTTGCTTTAACTCACTGAGGTTAGTTTGGGATGTTGAAGCAGCATGCTGGCTTGACTTATTTTTTTAACTAACATGAGTCAAAATGACTGCACACTAATGGATGCAGTGTGTGCATCACGTGAACAGCTTCTTTTATATTAGCAGAAAAGTAGCTTCCAGTAGCACCTTTTTCTCTACAAAAAAACTCCAAGGGTGAAAGCAGCATTACTCAACTAAAGTATGATAACTCAGTATCATATCCGTTGATATTCTAAAATCTCGGTTGATAAATATCAAATGCAGGATTTGAATGAACTTGACTCCAGTGCTAGTGATAATACTACTTTGCTCAATAAGCTACCTTTACAGAGAAAATGTCAGGTAATTTTCAACTAGCTAGAAGTGATTTTAATAGTTTTTTTAGCAGGCCATATTTAATGCTAATGCAAGAATCTGTTTTTACAATCTTTCAAATGTCTCACAAAAAAGATGAATTTGTCTTATTTATTGCAAGGAGCCAAATAAAATAACATCAGCTAGCATACATTTTGTCAGAAGGCTAACAAACTAAACTATACATTAAAAATGTTGCCTACACAATCCCTATTTAATACAGAAATATAATTTTGAAAGGTTCAATTAAATTAAAATTTACCTTACCTGTGAACAAAAAAGTACATTTCTTGCAGTTGATCATTTTTTACTTAAGAGTGTTTCTGGTGCTGCTCTATTTCAACAGGCACAGTGGACAATTCCAGAAAATGAATCTTGACGCAATGAACCCGTTCCCTTTCCAGTCTGCATCCCCAAATCAGCATGCTCTGTTTCCTATTTGCAACCAATCAACTCAACTTCCTGTGCTGACCCAACAGGCTAAACTCAGCAACTGAGTTATAAAAATAACCCCACATTTTTTGTAGTGTATAGAAACTATGAAGACAAAAAAGCAGTCTAAATCTGTCAAATGGCATGAAAGTCTTATCGAACTATGGTGCACCTGCCCCTCTCGGACATAAACCCATTATTGTGGAGCTATTTGAACACTTTCTGCATGACTGTGTTGGATCACTGCCCAGCTATAAAATGCCTGTTATCAATGATGTGTTCTCTAACACTATTCAGCTGTTTCCAGTGTGGAAACTGGATGTGGCTTGGTGTAAATTGCCCTCAGAGCCAGCAGACTAAACATTAAACAATGTTTTGCATTTTTTGTTCTGGGTGATTTGTTTGTTATTTTCGGCTAAGGGCCACCTTGAAGTTGTTTCTCTTGTAAACTATAATAAAGCAGTACAGGGTGATATTGTAAGGAATCATAAAACCATTTGTATATGCAGTTAACCTGTAATATAAAACATTTACCTTGTAATAAAAACACTTCTGGATGTTGGATTGAAGGTTAGCCTGATTGGTGTTTTTCATTGTTTTGTCTGGTGCCTGTTGTTTAAAGATACACAGTTTACCCTCATATATATCCAAGTAAATGGTATGAAAAGAGGATAGGTTAAATCTCAAGGTCATGGGATTTGCAAAAAACGTCAGACAGGGTACAAGTACAGAAACAAAGTGGATGAGCAAAATGGCTGCCATCTCTTTATGTCGTCTTATCTATAACTTCAAAGGACCAATGTGCATATTGCTGTGTTTGACTTCCAACTCAGAGGTAGGAAGTCGAAACAAGAAATTACATCATTTTCGAGCATGGCTTTTCAAGCTACAAAGTGGAGAAAAACCTGGACACCTCCATGAAAGTGTGTGTTTTGTTAGCAGCAAGTGAGACCGATTAAATTAAATTTACTTTCTCAAAACAATGAATTGTATAGTCAATATTATACATGCTATACAATGTTAAAAACCCAATGCGTCCATGTTTATGGATCTAAAGTAAATACTACTATAAACTCTTTTAAAGTGATATTTTATTTACTGCTGATGATGTTGACATGACATCATAGGCTGAATTCAAGATTGAGGAAACCTTCCCAACTTCCCACCAGTAGGAATTATGTCTTGAAGGGCCTTTTCTGAAGTTCCAAATTACCTTTTTTCAAAAGCATTTTGAAATGCATTTTCACTTTCTTTTTCACATCCTCACATGTGTATATACATAATTAATTGTGAAAACACATATTCTTATGTAAAATGTACTGTACATGATTCTCCAGTAATGGACAAACAAAAACATTCTCATAAAGGAACAAAGTATAATCTATACAGTGGTAGAGCTAATATGCATATTTCAGAGTGCATTGCTGAAAATAGTAAATTAACATTAAATGATAAAAAGTAGTGTACATGTCTGAACAAGAAGAGAAAAAAAGAAAGGTTTAGCCGTAACTGTCACTCGTATTAAAACACAACAAAGAATATTAATTACATGACTTTAACCTTTATCCCTTTTTCTTATTAAACCCACGCTGTGTCCTTAATAGAAAATAAAAAGAATGGAAATAAAATGCACATATAAAACTGGGGAATGTGGGAGGTGGAAATATCTCATGCATTACTCATGACACTAATGGTGTGTAATTATCTCGAGGCTCATGGAGAAAATTAATAATATGAATTAAGAGGGTATTTTTGCCTCTCTCTCTCTCTCTCTCTCTCTCTCTCTCTCTCTCTCTCTCTCTCTCACACACACACACACACACATTATATCCTTCCCCAATTTGAAAGTTTTGTAGGTCTAGATTTTGTTATTCAACAGCTGCCTACATGAAAAAAAAAAGTAACATGGATCTATCATTCTTTACTAATATGAGTCTAGCACAGAGTGTTCTGAGATAAATGTATGAAATATTATTATTCTTATTATTAATATTATTATTATCAATAATAAGATAATAATTACAACAACTCTATGCTATCCATCCATCCCTTTTCTGTACCGCTTATCCTTACTGGGTCATGGGTAACCTGGAGCCTATCCCAGGGAGCATGGGGCACAAGGCGGGAGACACCCCGAACGGGGTGCCAATCCATTGCATGGCCAAGCTCTATGTCATGTTTGTTAAAATTAAGTAATTCAAAGTTTTATTTGTTTATTTATTTGTTTGTTTGTTTGTTTGTTTATTTATTGAGAGACATCAGTTAACATAATATGTTCCACTTTAAAATACAATATAAGGCATTGCTGAAAATGTGTTTTTTTTTTGTTTGTTTTTTTGTTTTTTTCCAGTGGACAGGATAATTCAATTTATTTAAATCATGAAGTGTCTTTTGTTTTAATAAATAATGCACTGTATTTGATTAAAAACTCTATTTAGTAACTTTGGAATTTGGTACTTTTGTAATTTGGACCTGGGGGGATACATTTATCTATCTATAAAATCTCTTGATATAACCATGTATTTTTTTTTTTACCTGTTAAAAAAAGCACTTCAATTTAAATAGACCGGTAATGAGGACATTTTATTTTTATCCATTTAAATAAAGTGCCCCCCTTCTTTTTTTTTACACACACCTCACTGGAAATTAATTGTAATTATGTGCTATATTTTCCCAGACACCCATCTTCTGAAAGAGGTGAAAGAAACTGTGTATAAAGTCAATTAACTTAACCCAGAACTATTTTAGGACTTGCTAAATGTGTGTGATCCATTTATCATGTTTTGCACTTTTATAGCTTTTATCATTCAAAACCTCAAAGTGCTCATCTAAAACTAATAACGATTAAAAAAATAGGAGAAGCATACGTTCAACAATTTTTCACTAAGACCAAGTGCATACTGCAGTGACTTTAAAATCCGCAAATCTTCTAAAGGCCTTTATGACTAAGACCAAGTGCACACTATGTGACTTTTAAAATCCTAAAGTTCTAAATGCTTTGATACTAAAGCCTTGTACACACTACACCTTTTTAAAACCCCAATAAGTGTAGAGATATTTCCATTAATAATAATAAAAAAACATACTTTTTAAATGTCTCTCTTCTTCTTCTTTTTAATATTTTATTTTAATATTTAAGTTAATATTTTCAATTGCTATGCAGTATCTGAAACCTAAAGTAAGAGTATTTTCATGATGATGATGATGATGATGATGATGAGGATTATAATTTCTCAGTTTTAATACAATTTCAGTCACAGACATTGCCTCTATTGTGCTCCACACAAAAACTTTTGTTTAGTGGAGACTTAATTATAATAATTGAGGCGTGTGAGTAGACACCCCAGTGAACTGAGACCATCTGGTCATGAATGTTAAGTAATCTTGCCTCTAAACACATAAACCTCATCTACACAACCTTGTCCAAAGTTTTTAGTCCACTAAAAGCAGTGTGTTCTGATTGGCTGAAAGAACTAGAGATGAGGTCACCTACAGGAGCATACTGATGGAGTCAATATCAGGAGGCAGTCATTAAAAGACGACAACAATAAAAACAATGTAATAAATGGCTGACCTTAGTTTTATTGACGCTAAAAACAAGACTGTGGAAGATGTTAAAGGTCATTTGGAAGGAAAGGAGGAAGGAAGAGGTGGATGTGTCCAAGAACTTTTAATAGTTCTGAAGTTCATGGAGGGCATACTGTACATTTTTTTCTCTCAGAAATATTTTGATTAAATATACAACCAAAAAGACTTCAATTGTGTTTCTCTGTAGAGGAGCCCTTAAAGATATTCAGATAGAACATTTTCACTCAGCTAAAAAGTTGTAACTATCCACAAAGAATGCTTTTGGGGAGTTTATATTTTTGCAGTTTTTGCTCCTTTGGTTTGAACAATGTTTTATATCTCATTTTTCTCAGCACTTTTTATGGACTCAGTGTTACATCACTTCACAATGACTCTTGTGTCACTTTGTCCATTTGTCTCAAACAAACTTTTTTAATGGAGACATCAGTTTCATTCACACTCTACACAAATTTCCTTTCTCTGAAACTGAGAGAAGCTTTCAGTAAAGTGAAGTGCTGATATGGTTTCAGTTGCCTTGAAGTTTAATAAACCTTCTATTCATATTAAACTGCTGCAATGAGATGCTCTAATGGATGGGATTAGTTGTAAAATGGTGGTTAGAGGTGAAGAGTGTCATTATTCTGAAAATAGAAAGATCAGACAAGACTAAAACATTGTGAACTTATATTAAATTATATTGTTTATTTTAATATTTATCTTAACACTAATTTTGAATCTTACTTCAAGAAAAAAAAACATATCTGCCACTAGAACAGGTAGTTGAGTCCAATAGAAATACAGTATGTATGATTAAACACTTTAATAATAACCCAAATTGTTAGACAAACGAAAAGACACATAAACTCAAAACTTCACACAAAACAAACATGAGTGCTTAAATACATAAACTATAATGAAATAAAAAACATGAAATGTGTCCACACATTTGAAAATAATCCAGTTGAATGGTGGGGGTGAAGACAGGAACAGAAACCAAAGCATTAACACATTTTAATTATAAAACAACACTCAGTGATATAGTATGATTTACACAATAAACCACATTATGTAAAATTAAAGACCAGAACAACAGAAGAGTTAACATTGAATCATTTAGCATGGTTTAATTCTTAGCTCTGCTCTTATATTATGCAGTAGCCCACATTTATAATTTTCACATAAATACTTATGATTAAATAGCTGAATTAATCACACACTTGTAGAAAACAAAATACATTTAGTGCAGCCTGATGAACTATGAAATATTATTTAAATTATATGGCTTTAATGCTATAAAAGTAGCAGGTGCAGGAGACACAGGGGAGCTGGCAGCCTTGTTTTTTTTTACTGCTAACTGAGATTGAGATTCTAAGCTTGAGCATGCATAATAATAATAATAATAATAATAATAATAATAATAATAATAATAATAATAATAAATATAGCTGCGGGGTCAAGCCAATTATCGGCACCATGAGCACAAAAAGAAGCTTTTTGACATGTTTTTGGTTACAGTCCGATGAACAGTGTATGAGGAGTTAGAAAATGTAAACATTCAATCATAAAAAAAAATATTTATTTTTTAAAATAACTAAAAATAACTAGAAATTATTTCTTAGAAATTTTCTTAAAAAATTCTTAGAAATTTTGCCCAGTATGTGGTGTTGTTGTGAAACTGCTCAGGTAGCATCTGGGCATGATGGGTATCATGCAGGAGATCGTTTAAGAGTCATAAGCCAAAAAATACTTCATGCCAAAGATACTTACCGAGTTTTGTAACGATCTGCCAAGTCATTCGTAAAATACAGCATTTTATGAGTAAATTAAAAATGGCCAACATCCAAAATGGCTGACATAGGAATTTTTCACATCGTTGGACTCGGAATGCCCCACTGAATTTGATAACTAAAATATTATAATTTAATGACAAAGCAAATGTACTTTATTCTTATCTCATGACCACTAGGGGCTGCTGTTCCAAAACACTGCAGCTAAACTCAGGGCCTAATGCTGATGACATACCAAGTTTCATCACAATCCCTCAAACCATTATGGAGATATACCCTCACGTCCATTTTGGCATGCTCGCCGTCAAATTCGTTGATGCGCCATTTGAAAATGGTATGATTTATAAAAATTCTGTGAGTAACTTTTTGTCAGAAGTGTCTTTAGATGATGCAGGCCAATGTTTGTGCAAATTGGACAAACAGCCTAGGTCAAGTTTGAAAAAGTAGGTTTTTCAGAAAATTCAAAATGGAGGAAAGATTTTCATGATATGAAATGGCATGCAGTCAAATAATCTTGAGCCATGCAATCAAAGGATAAAATAATTTTGTTTCTGGGACTCACGGTTCAAAAGTTATTAACATAAAAGCTTAACAGAGCAGAATGTCCAGTATCTGTGCCAAATTTCATAACTTTCGCACAAGCGGCTCTATGGGAGGCCATAGACTTCCAGAGCAGAAGAAGAAGGAAAAGAAGAAGATGATGAAAACTAATGAAAACAATAGGGGTACTCACCCCTTTGGGTCTTGACCCCTAATAATAATAATAATAATAATAATAATAGTTAGAGCATCATGAAACTCTAAACTACATTTTCTGAGATTTTAACAAAGGTGTTTGTGTCACACATCATAAAAGACTTTATTATTATTATTATTATTATTATTATTATTATTATTATTATTAT
>JANDJT010000012.1:4827739-4839801 GCA_024331685.1 Stegophilus panzeri
ACATCAAACAATTGCAAACAAAAAGAGAAACAATTAGTAAACAATTATTCTCTGCCTACCTTTTGTAGACTTTTTTCTTAAAGAATCTTAAAGACTGGAACTTCCTGGCAGAGTAAGTGCTTCAGAGCAGTATATAGCCACTGGGCTCAAAAAAGAGTTATCAAGAATTTTGTGTGAAGCTCTTTAATGGTAAGTAAACAAGATAACCTCATGTGTTTGCTGAAAGGCTGTGAAAAGTCTCTGATTGCCAAGTCAAAGTATAAACTTTGATTCACTACTACAATTCAAGTGAGAATTTTTATTGTAAAAAATTAAACTTCCTTTTTTTTTTTTTTAACAAGTGGCCAAGACAGTTATTCTAAGCCCCCAGGATTTTGTTTTGTACACTTTTTCTGGCTAGGACAGTCAGAATCTTGGTGATCTGATTGGTATCGCAATACTCTATACTACTTTATATACAGTATCTCTATACTACTTTATATACAGTATGCATGAATTTTGCACAGCAGTGTATATAATAAAATATATAATAATAAAAAGGTTCACGATTCCCCTTTATAAAACTTTCATAGATATTTTTTTTAATAATCCTTAATTACCATTATAGATCAGCATTTTGAGAGTGCACTGTGTGTATTTTCTTTTCTTTTTTTTTTTTTTATTGTCTTAAAAGCCATGTAGATACTCTTTAAATAAAGTATTGCTGGGAAGTTTAAACATAATTTAACTTTCCTGGTATCTTCATGTGGTTATAGATGGTTGGGGTAGTGTGCGTGTGTTTAGCTGTATGTGATACACACACGCACACTCTCTAAAATTGTAAATGTGCATGCTTTCACACTGCTTACATTTTGCTTTGATGCTGGATGTCATTTTACTGTCTCTATATGCAACTGTGTCAAAATAAATCTTTCCCAGTTAAGGGCTGCAGAAATGTGATGAAAAAAGGAAAGAGAAATATAGGACTGACTCTCTTGCACTAATTGATCTGTATAGCAGAAATTCATTCATGTTACTGTAAGGGTTCAAACTGATGCTACTGAATCTTTTTTTTTAGATGAGCAGAGCTTTTCCTGGGTAGATGGGACCTTGCCAAGATATCCAGTCATCCTAGAATACAAAAAGAGCAAATCAAGCAGATTTTATATATAATCTGTCACAATTTCATGTATGAACTATTATTTATTATTTAGTTATTATTTAGTTTAGCCCAGCAAACAAGCAAATTCAACAACAAAAGAAAGAAAAAGCTACTAATTATTGACTTTCATACTTAAATGTTTTATTTGGTGTGTATGTTTAAATGTAATGATCTTCACAGTGGTACAGTGATGTTGTTAATGTAGCAGCCTGTTGCACTACCCCATTGCTGGAGGTGCGATCTGGCTGACGGTAAAATGGTTTTCACTAAACAAAATTAATTAACATTCGTGGATGACAGATGACCTTTTCTAAATCAGTAACATGCAGGTATGTTGACAAACTGACAAACTCTTCTGTTTAGTCACATTGTGGTTAAACAGACACTATGTTTATGGCCAAAAATTTGTGGACACCTGACCATAATAGCTATACAGTATGTGCTTTTTGAACATTCTAGTCCAGATTTAGTCCCCTTTGGCTGTTATAATAACCTCCAATCTTCTGAGAAGGCTTTTCACTAGATTTTGGAGCGTGGCTGTTAGGATTTGTGCTCATTCAGCCACAAGGGCATTACTGAGGTCAGGTAGTGATGTTGGGTGATGAGGCCTAGAGCACAGTCAGCATTCCAGTTCATCCCAAAGGTGTTCAGTGGAGTTGAGGTCCGGGCTCTGTGCAGGACACTCCAACCTTGGCAAACCATGTCTTCATGGAGCTTACTTTGTGCTCAGAGACACTGTCATGCTCGAATATGTTTGGACCCATTAGTTCCATTCAATGGAAATTTTAATGCTACAGCATACAAAACATTCTATACAATTAGGCATTGCTTCCAACTTCCAAACAGTTTGGGGAAGAACCACATATGGGTGTGATGGCCAGGTGTCTACATACTTTTGGCCATATAGAATATAACCAGAAAATTAAGATGTTAGCCAGATTCTTGCTGTCTTTGTGTTGAGTGTGCAAACATAATGTGCAATATTAGAATCTCTGTTAGAACAGAATCATTATAATGAACTGATTTATTTGTATATTTTGTGACTACTCAGGCTGCAGAGGGCTGAACACAGACACTCAGGAGATAGTTAGCTGCAATGAAACAGTGCTGGTTTATTTTAATTTGTGAGGGGAATAGAGAGGGTGTGAGGGTTCTAGTGGAGGTATCATGCGCTGCTGTCTTCCCAGTGTGGGGAGCGGCGATCTGGCTGTAGCTGGCTCGAGACATGACCCAGGGAGCGTGGTGCTGGTATGCTTCTGCAACCCTGCCTTGCAGCCATGTGCTTCCAAGCTGTCCAAAACATTTGCGGAGCTCTCCATTCAGCACACGCAGGTCAGTCGTGAGAGAAGTGCATTTGTGTTTGTGTGTGCAGGCTACATGCTCGCCATCACAGCACCCCACCTCAGCTCTGAGCCTATTGCCGGTGGCTGCAGGGCCCATAAGGCATATCGACAGTAGAGGCCATCCGCGTTTCCATGGTGAGCCCCTGCCCAGTGCTGCATCTGGAAAGAGAAGTTTCTTAATGACTAAAATCACCTGCGTACCCTGGTGTCGGTGTCCTTTGCCCAGGCCATCCATTGCAAAGGTGCGTGGTCAGTCACAAGTGTGAAGTGTCGACCTGCCAGGTAGTAACGCAGCTCTTCTATGGCCCATATTATTGCAACAGCTTCTTTCTACATGGCAGCATACTTTGTCTTGGCAGGCTTCAGCTTTCGGCTCACATAGAGGACCGGGTGCTCCAACCCATTGAAGGTCTGGGACAGGACAGCTCCTAGCCCTGTCTTGGAGGCATCTGTGTACCGTGAAGGGTCACTCCGTCTTGTCGGTCCTGTTGTCTTTTTTGTGAGGGCTGAGAGAGGGGAGGCTAGAGAGGAAAAGTTAGGCACAAATCTTCTGTAATATCCCGCCAACCCCAAAAAGGCATGTACGGCCTCAGTGTTCTTGTCTTGGGGTTTTAGCAGGTCCCGGTTGATGCGATATCCCAGGTACTGTGCGTCGGTCAGTCCCAGGTGGCATTTTTTTGGGGTTAGCCATCAGCTCAGCTTTCTGCTGGCTCCCCAAGACATTTCCCAGATGGTGTAGATGGTCTGACCAGGTGGCAGAGTGGATGGCGACGTTGTCTAGGTAGGTGGCAGCAAATGGCCTGTGTGGCCTCAGGACGATGCCCATCAAATTCTGGAACATTGCTGGAGCTCCATGGAGGCCAAAGGGGAGAACATGGTACTACCAGTGGCTGCTGGCGGTGCTGAACACTGTCTTGGGTTTAGTGTTGGGACTCAGGGCCACCTGCCAGTATCCTTGGGTTAAGTCTAGAGTGGAGATGAACCAGGCTCTGCCCAGCCTCTCCACCAGGTTATCCAGGAAGGGAAGGGGATAACTATTGAAGTCAGAGACCTGGTTCAGCTTCCATAAGTCATTACAGAGTCAGATATTTCCACTGGGCTTCAGCACTACGACGATGGGTTGGCGTCTGGTGGACTCCAACAGCTGGCGGACTCCTCGATGATGCCATCTTGGAGCACCTAACTGATCTCTTCCTCAATAGCCTGACAACCAGCCTGCGGGATGCAATAGGGCTGCTGCCTCACCACTACTCCCGGTGGGGTTTTAATGTCATGGTGGACCAGATGCGTCAGGCCGGGGTAAGAGACAAAGACATATGCAACCTTGTCCACCAGCTCTGTAAGTTCCCAAGCGCTGTGTGGGGGTGAGGTCCTCGCCTCGGTGTACCAAGGTATGCTCATGGAGATCTGTGGGAAGAGTAGCAAATGCAGACAACACTGTGACAGGTTCGACCCACTTTTTCAGGAGACTGACATGATATAACTGGGTGTCTTCGCACTTACCAGGCTGTTGGAAGTCAGTAGTTGACTGGGCTTACCTTCTTGGGGACTGTGTATGGGTCCTGCCGGCAAGCTAGGAACTTACAAGAAGCATTTGGGAGCAGGAGAAGGACCTGGTTGCCTGGCTGGAACTCCTTTGTTGGTGCGGACCAGTTATAAGCTTTTTTCGGGTCTCATTGGGTGGCCTCCACGTGATCTCATACGATCAGAGTCACTCGGTCAATGCATTCTTGCATTTCCTGTATATACTCCACCAGGGAGTGGAAAGGGGAGGGTTGCTCCTCCCAGGCCACATCCAACAGTCAATGAGAGCGCCATCCTAAGAGGAGCTTGAAGCCGGGTGAGGTGAAGCCGGTGGATGCTTGAGGAGTCTCCCAGATGGCAAAGAGCACGTTGTGCAGGAGAAGGTCCCAGTTTCTACCATCCTCATCTACCACCCGCTGCAGCATCCTTTTGAGTGTCTGATTGAATCTTTGCACCAAGCTGTCCATCTGGGGTAGTAGACTGATGTTTGCAAGTGTTTCACCTGCAACAGCTGGTACAGATCAAGCATTAGTTTTGACATAAAGGCCGTACCTTGGTCAAGATGTCCTTGTGGATTCCCATGCGGCTGAACAGGAGCATGAGCTCCCTAGCAATGTTGTGGGAGGTGGCTTTTCACAGGGTCACACCCTCGGGGTACTTGCATAGTCCACGATGATGAGAATGCCCCCGAGTGGACTTCAGCAGCAGCCCTACAAGGTCCATGTCAATCCATTCAAATGGGACACTGATGATGGGGAAAGGAATGAGGGGGCCTGTGCGGGCTTCTACGGTGTAGATCGCTGACAAAGGAGGCATCTTCTGCAGAATGCCAGGACCTCTGCGTCCATCCTGGGCCATAGGAACCAGGCCTTCAGCCTCTTGAAATTGTTTCAGGCCCTCAGGTGGCCCCTCAGTGGGTTTGAGTGGGCCAGGTGCATCAATAGCTGGGTCCTGGAGCATGGGATGACAAGAAGGTCACAGGGCTGTCCCCGGTGGTCAGTAAGTAAGTAAGTAAAGTGTGCCCCCTTTTACTAGGGAGTAGTAGTGGTGATCTGCACACTCTGGGCCAGCTCCTGGGTCACCGCCTGCTGCTGGAGGTTGGTTTCCGATAAATGTTGTAGCATCAGGTCCATGCAGGTGTCCAGCACTGGATCTGTGGCCATCTTCTCTGCGTGGGGATTGGGAGCTGGGTCTGTGTTCATGCCCGCATTCTCCACGACTGTGACTACTTAGGCTGCGGAGGCCTGAACACAGACACTCATAAGACAGTTAGATGCAGTGAAGTAGTGCTGGATTATTATAATTTGTGAAGTGCAGGGAATGGAGAGAGTGTGAGTGTTCTAGTGGAGGTATAATGCAGTGCTGTCTTCCCGGCATGGGGAGCGGTGATCTGACTTTTGCTGGTCGTGGGTGTCGGCCAAGGGAGCAGCTGGTCCAGGGAGTGTCTTCTGCGCTGGTGTCTTCTTGTCTGCGTCTGCAATTTAAACAGACAGTGGCGTCAATAGTAGCAAGCATGGAGATGTATCTCACCTCTCTGTGCTGCTGCAGACTTTTTATATCCCTCCGGCATCTGCTGGATCATGAATTATTGCTTCTCCATTCGTTAGCCACCAGCCGTGTTTACTTCTGCCGCCCCGCCTTGCAGCCATGTTCTTCCAAGCTGTCCAAAACATTCGTGGTCCTGAAGCAGAGCTGTCCATTCAGCACCCAAGCGGCAGTCGTGGGAGGAGCGCATCTGTGTTTGTGTGTGCGGGCTGCATGCTCACCGTTACAATATATACTGTACAGAATATGAAATTAAATCCAAAGAACATGAAATAAAAATGTATCATCCTAGGAAAGAGTCAATTATGGTTTTACTCTCATGCTCTCATGTACATTTCCCCTCTGCATGCTTCTCTATTTTAGGGTAGTAAGGAGTAGAGAAGAGTGTCATAAAGAAAGGTACAGAAGAATAGAGAAGAGTAACACCAGAACATCCAATTTCTCAGGATCATTCAGCAGTGCTCCCACTCCTGAAAATGCAATTAAAGCAGCTCTTTCCCAACCTTTTCTCTCCTCAAACATCACTAAAGCCATGTTTGGCCTGAAACTCCACAGCCTCGTTAGCAAAGACCTCCACAACCACAAGATGGGCTGAAGCTCAAAATGATTTCTTTTAACTTTTTTTATAGAGCGTAAATGGCAGCTAATTTCTGTTGGAACCACTTTAAGTCCAGTCGGTTAGATTTATTACAACAAGACATTTATAAAGAAACCTGGGGTCCAAGCATCAGTGCATGTGTGTGTGTGTGTGTGTGTGTTTCGGGGCTTCAGGTAGTCAGGACATGGCAGTCACAGAATTTACAGACACACTGACTTTAACAGATGGTGATATTTCAAATTGTTTATCATTAAAATTAGGCAACATTAAGTTGTATTAGAAGGCTACATTACTGAAATTCACAGTGGATCATGACAGTACTAGCTCTATGGCATCCAATTACATTTTCTGACATGTCAATAATTTGTTGTGACATCAGACAGCTAGGTTGTACACATTTATTGGTCATTGTTTACCCTCTCAGACTATGTACCAGGCCAATTTTGATAGCAAAATCATTTCAAAATATTTTATTTATTATTAATATTTTTATTTTAAACTGATAGCATTAAAAAAAACATATATCAAAATCTATTTAAAGTTGTATTAATTCCTTCATAATTTCATCACATTCAACTTGTTAAAGCTTCAGCTGTGTATTCAGTCAATGACTTGTGTCCAAATGATACATCAATATCTAAACAAGAAAATGTTTTCATGTGTAGAGTCAGGTTATGCAGCTGGTTAAATTGATTTTCTGGCCTCTGCATTTAGATAAATAAAATCACCTGCATGTAGAACATCCCTCCAAGGTCATCATATGTTTGTTGAATAGAGGAATTTGAGATTTTTTTTCCAATAGTGTATATAAATCCTTTAAACACAAGCACATGACTTTTAGGCAAAAAAAAAAAAAAAAGTGACTGAAGAATTTGAACTGAATAAGCAGATTTTGCTATGAAATGTAATATGCTGCATAAAAGCAAGACACAATTTAAAAATTAAATTAAAACTATGATATATGAATGGGAACATGCCAAGAATTCAAATAAACATCTAGTATATTGCAAGTATATTGTTGCATGAATAGTTCTACTTGTACACTGTAAAAAACATTTCTTGACTTTAGTAAGTTCAACTTATTTTATTCAGTTGATCCAGTTAATAGCCGATTTAGTTGTACTGACATATTTAAACGAGTTGGCTCAACATTTAATTATTTATATGGAATCACAAATGAGTTCAACACAGTGTATTCACTATCAACCAATTACATTACTGCTTACGTCACTTCCGCAATCCGTTAAGTTTCCTTCACAAGCAATTGCGCGTTGAGCTTCCAGTCAATGGTTGTACACATTTATATTAGAGCCTATCGAGGTTGAACTTTCATATTTGTAATGGAATTTTGCTTGCGAAAACACATTTATATTCTTTTCAAAATGGTGCTTACTTGTTCTTATCCTGGGCATCTAAACAACAATGACATCAGTCCTCGTGCAGTTTTGCAAGCGAACTTGCGTTACTCGAAAGGAAGTGCGACCTCGGTAGGCTCCAATACAAATGCGTACAATTATAACTAACAAAGTTATAAATATTTTTCCAATGTATTACATAGATCTAACATTTGGCTTCAGAACACATTCATTTACATGGTGAAATTGCATGGAATACTTTGATGCGGCCTTTATCTGCTGTTTGGTCTGAAAGTTCTGTAACCCATTCATTTACATTTTATGGAGCTGTGTGTTCCGATGAAGACACAGGCATACAAATCATGGATGACCATTGTTGTTCAGTGTTCTCCTGATGGTGAACTCATGAACATTAACATTAGCCAATGTGAGAGAGGACTCTCATATTAGTTGTTTAGAAGTTACCGTTTTTCCTTTGTGACCTTGCGGACTATTACACTTCTTTCTCTTGGAGTGATCACTGTTAGTCGACCACTCCTGGGGTAACAATGGTCTTGAATATCCTCCATTTGTACACAATCTGTCTGACTGTGGATTGGTGGAGTCCAAACTCTTTAGAGATGGTATTGTAACCTTTTCCAGAGTGTTAACAACTCTTTTGCTGAGGTCCTCAGAAATCTCTTTTGTTTGTGCCATGATCAACTTCACAGACGTGCATTGTGAAGATCAGACTCACTCACACCTTATTCTAATCCCGTTGATTGAAAACACCTGACTCTAATTTCACCTTCAAATTAGCTGCTAATCCTAGATGTTCACATACTTTTGCCACTCACGGATTTGTAATGGATAATTTTTCTCAATAAAGAAATTATCAAGTATAATATTTTTGTCTAATTTATTTAACTGAATTCTCATTTAGTTCATTGAGTCTCATTGAGTTCTACTTTAAATAATTTTTAGTTTGAAAATCTGATGATGTTTTAGATCATATTTATGAAGAAATATAAAAAAAAAAATTCTAAAGGGTTCATAAACGTTCAAACACCACTGTATTTGAACTGAATTAAATAAATTGTATGCTTAAAGAGTGGGTGTTTTGCAGGTGAAATGCAATACATAAATTCATATCACATGCAAAAAAATGTGTAAATGAGTTTTTAAAATGTTGGGTTTTTTAAATAATTATTATTATTTACTGCATATTGCTCTATGAGTGTAAGTTCTTAATTTCAACATCAAAAATCTATTTAATACTGATTTACTTGGCACTGACTGCTCCATTATGTTGAGGGAGACATATTTATTGCTGTGTTTGAGAGAGAGAAAGGCAGCAATAGAGCTGTGGGAAATCATGCATATTTTAATTGTTTTCCTCCACTATTCGAGGAATGACTAAGGATCTTTATAAATGAGATTGATGCATTAGCTAACCTAAGAACCCAGAACAGAATAATTATTCATTCATATCATTTGCTGCAGTTGGCTGAAGTTTATCCATTTTCATGCTTAAGGATTTCATTATTTCCTAAAATTATTAGGTTTTTATCTCTTATATTAGATTAGTTTACAGTATTATCCCTACAATAAACACATCTCGGTCGTAACAGAAATGTACACAGACACAAAATTGGTAAACAGCTGAATAGATTGATTTACACTCCGTATTATGCAGTAATCTTCAGTAGTGTTTTAACTATTATAAGGAAAACTGCCATTTAATATTTTTTAATGTCTATTTCATTCATCATTGTATATTTTATTCATATGTGCTGAAAATGAAAGTAACACTTTCTATGAAGCCCATGCTTATAATGAATTATAGCCATATTTATCATTATTTATAAGAAAGTATTACTGCTCTATAAACACATTTATAACGACACATAAAGACTTATATTTCGTTATAATAACAATTATAGCTACATTTATATTATAATTGCTTATAAGTGATACACTTGTTTTTTTTCAATTCCCATGCACATAATGCATTATACACCAATTTATATGTAGTAATTAGTCAGTCTTATGGTTCCATTAATGTATTCATAATGCAGCCTGCATTTTTATAATGTTATTACATTATAGTTATAATGACTTATTGATAATGAAGATTTATTTCTAGGTCCAATAAGCTGCTCTTTGACACCATGGAATGAGAGTGTGCAGAAGCTCTCCTCATTTACTGATAGATGTCCTGCTGCAATCAGCAGTGCCATCAAAGAGACAATCTCCCAGATGAAAATTGATGGAGAACTTTTGCCAGTAGCCAGCACCTTCTGAGACACAGTGTGTCAGCCACTTGTTCTTAATGCACTTGTTCATCTCAGGCATTTCTTGATGCCAGGAATTTGTTTGTCAATATTTGTTTCATTAAAAGTTTGACTTGTTAAAAGCTATAGCTCCTCAGCCATATGCATGGAAATGCATATTCCAGTTTTACATTATACTTCAAAAATGTATGTGACAATGTTTTGCTGGTATGTAATATTAAAAAATAAATAAATAAATAAATAAATAAATAAATACATAACATTACATAACATCATACATTAATATGATTTCTGTTTTTTTCATTTCTTTATTAACACCAATATTGTTCAGTAGGTACATTTACAAATAAACAATTTTAAAGGAATTTATAATGCATAATAAACACATCTTCATAATTTCTTAACATTTGCATTATGGAAACTGCATTATATGCTTTCACTTCAATTAAAGACTTCAATGATGTATTTATAAAGGTTATTAATTGTATTATAAATCACATTAAGTATTTATGAGGGAGCACAACACAACTATCAATAACAATATAAAATATTTCACTTATTGGACCTAGAAATAAATCTGCATTATCAATAAGTCATTAAAACTATATAATGCTATATTAAGCTGCATTTGTATGAATACATTAATGGAACCTTAAAACTGACTAATTAATACTTATAAATTGGTGTTTAATGCATTATGAGCATGGTCACTGAAAAAAGAAGGGTATCACTTATAAGCAATTATAACTATAATATAAGTGTAGCTATAACTGTTATTATAACGAACTATAGGTCTATATGTGTCATTATAAATGTGTTTATAGAGCAGTAATACTTTCTTATAAATAATTGTAAATGGGGCTATAATTCATTATAAGCATGGGCTTCATAGAAAGTGTTACCAAAATGAATTATGAGAAATGAAGAAAATGTGACTTGTAAGAACATTTCCTCTAGCAAATAAAATTCAGATATTGTGATTGCAGGGTTTTTCCCCCTGTCATTAAAAGTTACACCACTTTTCTTATTATGCAAGGGGAAACAAAAAAAACTATTATATTTTACATATTTCATTTCGCTCTTAGTTTCTGTAGTGCAGTTTGTTACATTATTAATTAAACAGACATGACTCTGACATGACTGCTTTCTCACAAGGAGGAAAAAGTGTATTTTCATTAAACTTTGACACATTCTCACATAGGAATCTGACAGGAGAAGAATGTTGCTACATATTAATGTTATCCAAATAACTTTAATCCAAATAACAAGCCTGTTGCTACTATTTGAACCATAACTAGTTTAAAAAATATCTGGGTCTTTGTTTAAAAAAAAAAAAAAATCAAAATCTACTACTGTTGGCATTGTGTTTGCAATAAGAAGGGGTTTAAAAGCAGGTGCACAAACAATGTTGGAACAAACACTGCACTGGGAAATTCAGATGTCACAACCCTTGTTGAACTACTCCATTCAAATCAGGTCATAATATTAGATGGGGGGGGGAAACTATTAGGATTTACAAGCTGTTTCAAGTCCATAATGCTCATGGGTTCATGCCATGTTTCCTAAGAACATTATACATGGTAAACCAAAAAGTTGTCCATTTTGCTATGTCACATATCCAAAAACTTGATCAAAGCATGGTGCTCAATTAATTAAAAAAATGCACACTAAGCTAGCATGCTAGCAATTAAAGCATCTTAAATCAGACTGATGGTTTTTCCAGAAGCATTTTTTTCAATAGCTCATAAACTCATAACATTATCTCTACAGGGTGAATACATAGGTACATTTTGAAATTAAATAAAAAAAAAAAATTCTACATTAAAATGTTTTGCTTAGTGGACTACATTTTCAAATTGTCTTATATCAGACATGTCATACATATTCCACCATAACCTCATTTAAATCTAGTTAAAAAAAGTCAACTAATAAAACATTTTATACATTAACACTATAGTGCCAATAAATCACAGAAACATGGGGGAAATGAATATATAGCAGCTGTGCGTGCTATGGCACATATTAGAATTCATTAGTGACAAAAAGAGAAAGAAAATGAATGAAAGGAGATGATTACTTTCAGGGTGACACTAATCTGCACCTTTTCATTACACTGTTCTCTCTCTGTATTAGTTATACAGTAATCTTATTGCAAAACCTTTAAAAAGAGCCATTAAAAACATTATTTTGTGAGCATAATTGAATTTGTAAGTAAATGTAGATGATTTACTGCTCTTAAATTGACACCAAACAGTAAAGAGAGTAATGATGTACAGTATATAT
>JANDJT010000012.1:4862014-4876042 GCA_024331685.1 Stegophilus panzeri
ATATATTTATATTTATATTTAGCCTCTGCTAGTTCTTATTTTAATGAAATCTTATTTAATAAAGTCTGCAGTTTTTTGTAAAGAAATATCCCCGCAAGGTCAGATATTCTTATCCTTGTGGACACACCACACACACACACACACACTTCTTGGTAATTTATTCATGCACTTGGACCCTTCTCATTTACTTAATATCTACTGTGTAATGTGTAAGATGATGTGTGTGTGTCCTTTATTTGTCTCTGCACAAGAATTCTCTCTGCCTAATAACACCGCATGTGTTAAACACATTTCTGTAATACTAATTCGCATATTGTATGCAGCACACAGCTTTTATCACTAAGACCCAATGAGCATGATAATCAGAACCATATCCATCTGATTATATGCAGTACACTATTCTAACTTTAAACTTGTTTAAATTAAAAAGAAATCAAGACCTTGGAATCATGTGTTCTATCTTATGAGTCACTAATTTTTAGATGCTGAGCTATAATTTTTTGATAAGGTTAACGATAAGTATAGATATACTGTAAATTGAAAACTTCACAGGTTTATATTAATGTGCTCATTCTAATATGTTATCATTTCTAGAGTAATTTACACAGGGACTTGTATGGCGAGTCATACCGAGAGAGAAAAAAAGCGAGGCTGCTGAGGGATAAAAAGTATGAGTTTTGTTCTCTAATAAATAAAAAAATTGCAATCATTGGCAAATTGCTGTGGCATAAGAAGAGTAAAACACTTCAGGCATGTGCTATAAGACAGTAGTCAAATTTGGGGTGGTAACATCGCATTAACCAGTCATTGATTATTTTCCTATAAGAGCATGACCCTGAGTGTTTGATTCCTGATGTAAACCCTTCTTATTCTAAGGTCTAGACACCCATCATTACGCATTAGGATCACACTAACCAGAATACTATTAAACATTTAATGTTTGAAATGTTTCAGATACTGTTTCTAGTGTTTCTAATAACTGGGGTAATGTAGAGAGTAGGACTATAGTAAGCAGTCAGGATAAGGTTAGTAATGCTTGTTATATTATTTAAAACTGTCTGTCTTATTGTCACGAGTATTGATGATGCCATAGCTATCAATGGTAGGGAGCCAAAGGAGCAAATTGAAATTGCAGTGCTGAATTGAGAGGAAAGTGCATACTCTTTCTCCACATGGGTGTCTGTGAGCTCATGTATGCAGAATAGGGCAGGCACCGCATTCCTTCACATGTATTACACCGCCCTGTGATGCAATATGAGCAGCCGTTCATAAAGTTGCAGAAGATGCTTGGCTCCATGTGTCTCAGAGGATGTACATTACCTGTCACCCTCCCCCGTTATAAGCTGACACATGATAGGGGAGAGCTGGCTTTTAGGTGGTGACCAAATTAAGGAAAAAATGGGATCAAATGTCTTCACTAAAAAACATACACATTTTTAGCATGTTGTCATGGTCTGATATAAATTCAAATCAATTCAATTTATCAATCACATCTAATTACAGCACATGTTGTTCCAAAGTGCTGTACAGATTCAACAAATAAAGCAATGATTCCACTAAACAAGAGTCAATGCTAAAATTCAGGACCCTAGCCACTATTAAATGGTAAAGAATAGACATGCATTTTGTGAAGAGAAGTGAAGAGAAGCAAGAACTGGTGTGATGTGCTCCGTCTTTTTGGTCCCTCTTTTTGGCAGCAGCATTTTGCACCAGTTGTAACCGGCCAAGAGACAATTGCAGAACACCGGCAAAGTGCATTGCAAAACCTTGATGTGATAAGGGCGTGAATCACAATTTCCAAGTCCTTCCTTGACAGGAATTCAATTTAGCGATCGCCCTTTGATGGAAAAAGCTGCCCCTAAGCACACCACTGATTTGCTTTTCAAATAATAAGGAGGTGTCGAACACGACTTTTGAGGTTCTTTACATGAGACTGCACATTAAATGATAGGGATCCTAACTGAGCTTGAATAGCTGAAGCGGAGTTATGAGAGCCTATCAACACTTCAGTGTGGGATTCAATGAGCTGCAAAAAATTACTCGCCATCCAGGTTTTAACTTGGTCAAAGCAGTCCAACAAACCAGTAACAGCGCCATTACTATCTGAGTTTATAGGAATATAAAATTGGGTATCATCGGCATAGCAGTGATATAAAGTATTATATTTCTGAAAAATTGAGATCAAAGCAAGCATATAGAGAGCAAACAGCAGAGAAGCGAGAACAGACCCCTTAGGAACCCTATAGTGAAAAGAAGCTGAAGAAGAGGACATGTGCCCTAAATTTAACACAAATCTCCTGTCGCCCCAATAGGAGGCAAATCATTGCAAAGCCACGCCCTAAATGCTGACCCCGTTGTGTAAATGATCTAAGGGAAGTCTATGATCAGTGTTATCGAATGCTGTGCTTAGGTCTAGTAACACCAAAATGGCACAAGATCCAGCATCAAGAGAGAGGAGAATGTCATTTGTCACCTTCAGAAGGGCAGATTCAGTACTATGTCTTTGTCTAAAGCCAGACTGATAACTGTCTAGAAGGTTAAATGAATTAAGATAAGTGTGCAGTTGATGATAGACAGTTTTCTCTAACAGTTTAGATAAAAAAAGGCAACTGTGAGATTGGTCTGTAGTTAGCATACGAGGTAGGGTCCAATTCAGATTTTTTAAGTAGTGGTTTAACAATTGCATGTTTAAAATATACTGGGACTACCCCATTTGCCAGTAAACTATTTACAATTGTTGTCACATCCAAAGCCAAAAAACATAGACTGCAAACATGTAAAACGGTGCATTCACTGCAAAAATGAATCATTTACACAGGATCCAAACAGTGCAATGTCAACATCATTAGCAAGCCTCTGTGAGCAGCCTGTTGATTAAACTCCTGTAGTATTTTTTTTTTTCTTCACTCTCATTAATGGCTTATTTTATTGGAATTTTGCCAGGAATGTTGTGGTTTCTGCTGCTCTAATGCATTCAAGACAGTCAAACTGTCAGCACAATTCCATTGAATTGATCTCAATGTTTGAATGTTGCTATTGAAAAACAATTAGCAATTTACAGTATATGTGAGGAAAATCCATTTTTATGTTCCATGTCTTCACCAAAATCACTGCAGTTGAACCTCTTAATTTATTACATTTTTGAATACAATGAGCTTTTGATATAGATTTGTTCATGTTCAACAGCACAGGAACTGTTTACTGTTCAGAAATAATATGATGGCTGTAACAAGCTGTAACTGAGCAATTCGGTTTGGTTACTCTTCTAAGCAAATACACACAAATCCTTGCTTAAATAACTTGTATTATACATAACTAGTGTTTAAATATTCACTATAAAAATGGCCAACAGCCCTCAAGACGAAGGACTTTATTCCACTGGGGTGGTTTTGTTACTCAAGCCTTAGAATGGGTTTTTTGAATAATGAAGTGGAAAATGGTTTAATCCATGGCAGCAAGGCTCTTTCATTGGGGGGGAAAAAAAAAAAAAAAAAAAGAAATAAAAAACTTTATTTTATTTGCTCTTCTGTACTAAGGCTGTGCATTTAATGATGGTTATGGTACAGATTTGGTTTTCTGTAAAAGCCCTAATTAACTCATGGCTCCAGACATCTCTGTGGAACCATTAAGCTTTGTTTCATGCATGGCATTGGTTTAATTGGTAATGGACTCACACATAGGACAATGTAATTTTTGTTACATAGGTCATTATGGATTATCTTCATAAAACAAAGGCAGTCACTTGTTATCTTAATATGTGGTTTGTGTATGGTGAGGTGTGTGTTCTGTATTTGATTTGGGATTATAATTATTCTCTCTACATAATACACTTCAGATGTAATATAAATTCACCAATGTGTATGCATAATACAGCTTATATCAATCAGATGCTGAGAGTTGCTGTTAAATTCTTGATTCTGATTGGTCAGATGTTGATTCATTTTCATTAACAGCAACTCTGGCAATAATTTCAGCTGTAATTCAAATCATGTTTATATTAATGAGTGATAGTAGCCGCTATAACGTAATTGCTAATAGGAAATAACTTGGCTAGTGGACATTTTGTGTGTAATAATTGTCAATGCTGTGTTGTAAATGGAATAACGTACTGTGGGACTTGCTGTTATTGGAAAATAATCAATTTGACCATGACTCTTCTTTACACATGATCTCGTGTTCATTAGTTTCCTATAACAGTATGCCCTCAAGAGTTTTATCCAAGCTGTGATAGGTCCAGTTTGGTTAACCCTGTTACAAGATTTATTAAAGTAGAATAAATATGCTTTTTTAGATCCCCAGAGCTCTTCCTAGTGCTCAACAAGAAGATTAGTGAAATCCTGTTTACTTTGATTGTGTTTGAATTAGTAGAAAGTGGCAAACAAACAAACCTTGGGCACTGACTTGGGTTAGCCCTTTAATAAGAACACAATGAAATATTTGTGCAATATACATATTCAATGCTAATTGGATCACATTCAATCAGATGTCATACATTGTTCATTTTTCCTTGTTTCTGTTTTATCGATATAATATTTTGATGTAAAATCTTGTTGCTAATCATTGTAATACAACGAGTTATCCTTATAGTCATCTGAAAAAAATAAGTACACCCCCATGGAAATTGTTGGCTTTGTTGACATGTATGGACATGCAAACATTTGATCATCTTTGAAGCAATGAAGTTGATATACTTGAACAAAACCACAAGGAAATTTAGCTTTTTCAATCATTTATTAAACAGAAATATCAATAGATGTGATATTCTTATGTGGAAAAAAGTAAGTACACCCTTGGCCTCAGAAGTTAGAATTGCCCCCTTTAGCAGAAATAACTTCTTGAAGGCATTTTTCATAATTGTCCACCAGTCTTTCACATCGGCTTGCTGGAATTTTTGACCACTCTTCTATGCAATATTCTTTCAGTGGCAAGATGTTTGAGGGTTTTCTTGCATGTAATGCTTGTTTCAAATCACCCCACAACATTTCAATGGGATTCAAATCTGGGCTTTGACTAGACCATTCCATAACCCTCCATCTCTTCTTTTTGAGCCATTCCTTGCTGGATTTGCTAGTGTGCTTAGGATCATATTCCTGTTGAAAGGTCCACTTTTGGTTCAACTTCAACTTTCGGACAGATGGCCTCACATTATCTTCATGCACTCTTTGATATGGTGCAGAATTCATAGTTGATTCAATGAATGCAAGCTGTCTGGTCCCTGAGGCAGTGAAGCAACCCCAAACCATAACATTTCCACCACAGTGCTTCACAGTTGGTATGATGTGCTAATAGCTGTCTTTGGTCTATGCCAAACATGTCTGCTTTTACTGTGACCAAACAACTCTATCTTTGATTCAACTGTCTAGAGCACATTATTCCAAAAGGCCTGTTCTTTGCCTATATGCTCATTGGCAAACTGTAGTTTTTGCAATAGCTTCTTTTTTTTGTAGTTCTTGCAATAGCTTTTTCCTGGCATTACTCCCATGCAGTTCAAATTTGAGTAGAAGCATGCACTTTGACACCAACACTTGCAAGACTTACTAGCAGATCCTGTGATGAAATTTGGGGTTCTTGGAGACTTCTTTTTGCATCAGATGGTCTGCTCTTGGGCTGAATTTTCTGGGACAGACATTCCTGGACAAATTGTTTGAAATCTGCACCATTTATAGATTAAAAATTACAGTGGAATGATGTATTTCAAATAATTTGGAGCTCATTTTAAATCCCTTGCCAGACTCATAGGCATCTACAACCTTTTTTCTGAAGGCCTTACAGAACTCTTTAGATCTTGGCATGATGACACCACAGACTTAATAGCAAAGGCAACACCAGACAATAATTGTGAGAGGATTAAATAAGACAGGTTTCACCTGCACTCTCTAAGCATGTTCTGATCACTGGCATCCATCTTGAACACCTAATTCTAATTTTATTGATTTAAAGGGTGTGATAAATGTAGGGGTGTACAGTACTTACTTTTTTCCCATGTGACTGTTCCTTTTTTGTTCATTTAAATTGTGAAAATTACTAAGAAAATGTCAATTGTATGTGCCTTTGATAAAGTGTATTACCTTTATTAACCCTCAAAGACCGAAACCGCCACCTGCGGCTTGTTCTAAATTTACGGTTGTTCTAAAATGTTTAATAACTTTTGAAAAGCTAATCCAATCTGTATGCTTTAATAAGTCCTGTAAAGTGGAGATTCTCATCTTTTTAGTAATTTCACAATTGTCTCAGTTGGATGTTCAGATGCTCCATAGTGAATGTGGTTACATCATGGTTAGTCTATCACATTCTGCAGCATCAGCTTTGCGAAGGAATCCCATGTAGTTTGTTCCACTGAGCCTAACAGCAAACGGCTTTTGCACTTTTATTTCTCTCTCATTTTGTGTCTAGTTTGTTAAAATAATTTGTATTTTTGTTGCACTTGTTGTTATAATTGATAATATATTTCTCTAAAAAAAAACAAACAAAAAAAAAACATTTGTGTCAGTGTTCTGTCGTTATATAATAATCTTTCTATTTACTTTACTTTACTCCCTGAACCTTTATGGACACATCTACAGTGTCACTAAATAAAATACCTTTTTGTTCCAAATGGAAAAACACCTATAATAATATTGTAAAATGAAAGTTTTAGAAATCTAAAACATCCAGGTATAACTTTCTAAAGAAAAAAAAATCCAAACTTCAGGAGATTTTGTTTGAGTTCACAGTAAAAAACAAAAACATTTTCTGGCATTTTTCTATAAATTCTGGAAAATTCATCCATTCTCAGAAAAAAAAAAAAAACAACAACAACAACAACAACAACAAAAAAAAAAACTGGGACTTTAAATGAGCTAGATTGAAAATGAAAGTTCTCCTGTTTAAAATGATATATGGCACTTGACGCTAGAATAGGTCAGAAAGAAAAAAATATACAGGAGAGTCAGATTTCCCAAAAATCGATCTAGGTCTTTAAGGGTTAAGAAGCATTTATCAAAGAGGATAAATGTTTGCTTGTCCAAATATGTCAGAAAAGCCAGCAATGTCTATGGGGTGTACTGTTTGTGTTCAATGATCAGATGCTGCTATCAAGTTGAGATGCAGGAGTATATTAGGGTGTTTGCCCACCTAGTTCGTTTGATCCCTCCAAACACTCTCGGAGGGGTTCAGCATGTATATGTGAACAAACCAAGTGATCCCACATCCCCCTAAAAGGAACCAAAAGCAAACTGTACTCAGACCACCTCCAGAGGTGGTCTAAGTACGGTACATTTGTGGGTCCATTTGTGGTTCGATTTCTTCATGATATGTGAAAGCAATGAGGTCCCGGTCCACTGTGCATTCTGTTTTGACATGTGTACCTGGAGGCTTGCCGTACCTGCAGCCATGTTCCATCACTGCTGAAAACAATACAAAACTTTTCACTGTGTCAGGTCGTGGGGTTGTGTGGTCTCAGGAGGTGAGCTATGACCTTCTTGAAATTTGGAAAGAGGATTGCATTAAACACCAACTATCCTCAACACATAAAAACATAAAATTGTTTCTTTTGATTTCTCAAAAAATGACAGAAAGAGGCTGTAACAGAACGGCGCTACAATGTATTTTTGTAGTTCATTAATATGTCCAAAAATGTAATCATAAGTGAAAAGTCCTCAGTATAATTTTCAAATGGTTTAAAGCTGATATTTTAAAGCTTTAAGTATATTACATGACTATAATGCATTTATGGCACTGTTATTACAACTCTTGATGTTTACTGGCTCATCTTTACACTTTTCGACTCATCTTTACTTCTATGGAAGTTTCAAATTCAGCTATTCTAATGTCTATTGATCCATTTTGTGATGTTGAAAGATAAACATTTGTTGAGACTCAGTTTATAGGCTGGTGTATGCCTGCGTACAAATAGTTTGTAGATTGTCTATACTGGACTATCCAAATACAGTCTAATGAATAGTTTAATCTAAATACACATCTGATACATACTGTAATTCATTCTTAATGTGCTAAACACTGATTTAAGAAACAAATTGATTTAAGAACTTAATTTCAAACTCATCTGTAAAAAAAAAAAAAAAAAGAGAAAAAAAAAAGCATTAGAAGAAGGGTGAGAGAAGGACGAAGTAATAATAACTGTCATTCCATAGTGGTACCTGCACCAGATGCATATTTTAAATTTGGGTTAGAACCTATTTGCTAACTTGGTCTGAGTGCATGTTAATTCTGCTCTGATACAGTATGTCACCACCCTGATCTTACAATAATGCATAAAAACTGAAACTGAAATGAAGGAAGTTTTTTATAGAGGAGTGGAAAAAGATTGTGCCATGCAACTATACCATGCACATGTCACAGCTCTGAGGTCCCTGGTTTGAGTCTGAGCACTGATTATTATGAATAACACAAAAATAAAATAAAATAAAATAAAATAAATACATAATAATAATAATACATACATACATACATACATACATACATACATACTCAGCATGTTGTTCATTATTAGCAATTTAAGCATTATAGCCTTAGTGCAGAAGAACTGAGAGAGTGACACATTTAAACTCTTGGGCTGTATTTATTTATTTTATATTTAATAGTAGTTTAATGATTTACATTTTTAATGATTCACAAAATGTCACAACTTTAAGAGTGGTGTGTATTGAAAGACAACTTATGTGATAACTGACATGTGTGTGTGTGTGTGTGTGTGTGTGTGTGTGTGATTTGACAGCTTTGACATTTTGTGTATTATCTATTTTTGTCACTAATTTATGACTGGATGAATCTCCTGTGTCACCACAGTAGGGGGTCGGAGCCTATTATGCAATTAACTAATTAATCGAGTTAAGACATTTATAATTAATTATCCACTTAAGCTGTTCCACAGTTGCTGCCTACAGCTTAGAATGACAACCATTGCTCTAACAATGATGCGGATAGTATTTCAGCTTCATTAGTTACAAGAAGTAAATCTGATTAAATGAATCAATAAAAAATCATTTGCAGTATACACATATTAGAGATATAATCAAATATGAATACATTTTTCAAAGTGAACCGATAACACTGAACTGTGTTTAAAACCTATATATAGGGAAAATAAGGATAAAATCATACTATGTGCTCTCCTAATTTCTATACATGCTCCTGTGTCTCTCTGACTTCATCTTTTTTGACCCATCCCCCATTCCACACCAATTCAGACTGTAGATCTGAATTTACAGATTTAAACTTTTATTTCCATTTGTTTATGTGATAAACAATGCCTAGGTCATTCCAATAAATGCAACCACTCCCCTGTGCTAGTCTGACAATATAAAAAAGAGATATTTTTTATGTCTTATACATTTTTTACTATATCTTGGTTCAAACAAAATCCACATTGAAGTTTCAAGCCAGTTTTCACCTGAGAATTATGTCTTTTTGTTGTGATGTTAATGGAAATATAATTATGTGAATTAATCACATGGCCATGATCTTCAACCTCTGTGGGTTTAAAAAAAAAATAAACAAAGAAAGAAAACCTAAGAAAAATAAAACACTGTCATAAAGGAGAGGAACATGCCCATAAAGCAGAGGAACACATTGATGAGGAGCGGAAACATCTGTAATGATAAGAAACAAGCCATTAAAGGAGCATAGCATGCCCATATAGGAGTGAAACACACCATAAAGGATGGGAACACACCCATAATGGAAAAGAACATGTCTATAAAGGAGAAGATTATGTCCATAAAGGAGAAGAACATGCTCATAAAGGAGATGAACATGCCCATAAAGGAATAGAACATGTCCATAAAGGAGAAGAACATATCCATAAAAGAGAAGAACATGTCCATAAAGGAGAACATGTCCATAAAGAATGAAGCATGCCCCTAAAAAAGTGGAATGCACTGATGAAGGAGCGACACATGCCCTAAAGGAGTGGAACCTAATATGTAATATACCATATATGTAAATTTACTGACCCATCCATTTGTTACTAGCCATAGATTGTACAGAAATCATGTCAGAGCCAAACAAAATCAAGAATTCAACAGCGTGGTTGTTTTTAATGGTTAGGAGTGTTCCATCCTTTGGTGAGCCCAGATCTTCTTCACTCTTTCAAATTTATTTCTCTCTTTTGTCTATCTCAATGTCTCCTTCTTGCCATCTCTTATCCCTCTGACAAGCAACCCTTTCAGCTGATGCAATTAGCCATTTGGACACATCATGTAATTACTAAATTTTTATGTTAATGCAGATTTTTCTTTATCCTGGTGCTGAGATAATGAGAAAAAGAGAGAGGCCAAGAGGGAGAGACGGAGAGCGCAAGAGAGAGATTAGGATAATACTCAGTTACTCTCGTGAGATTGGAGCATGAGCTGTGTAGATATTTTGACCTTGGCAAAAGATTTGGGCCTCATTCCAAATGTAGTCTTCTCAAGCTCCCTTCTATTACCCAAAAAATTATTTAAAGAATAAAATGCCTGCAGGGCAGAAGAGTCTCTGTAGCCCACTTTGGATTACCAGTTGTGTTCTGTGTGTGTGTGTGTGTGCTTTGCTATAAGGACCTGACAGAAGCTTTTATGAAATCTATATATTTGAATGATTGGGACAAAGGGACGTTCTGCCCTTCGCATGAGGCCACAGATCCATCCTCTTAATTTCTGTAACATATTCTACTGAGGGTTGTGCAGTTAATTCAATTGGAACTGACTCTACCAGCAATCTGTAATTAAAAGGATTAAAGAGAAAAAAAAGGAAAAAAGAAGGAAAATCTATTTGATAGTCCCTGGAGTTAGGATTGAGTTTGGTTTGTATCCAAATATTTAGCCTATAATTAACATATAACCTATTTTCTAAACATTTCTAAAGTCTAAAGAAAATGTGTGCTGATGTGTGAATCCATGAGGGCTTTTATTTTGTTTTGCTTTGTTTAGAAAGTGGACTGAATCGGGAAGAGCAGTAGTGGGATCCCAAGGTGAAGTTCCTGTATCATGTACTGGAAATAATCACTCCTGGAAACCTAATTAATTTGTATTTATGAATGTTTATTAGTTTGCCTCTTGTCTTTGTTAAGTTTTACAATCAGTGGGTGCCATTTGACTCTGTCTTTTAACTTGAGTGTTTTCTGTTGCCTTTTTAAGTACATGATTTTAAGTTGTTATTATTTTTCTCTCCTTGTGCAGAATTTTTTCCCCCTGCAAAATGTTTATCCAAATATCCATCCTTCGGCATGTGATAATAAGTACAACTTAGTCCTATACTGAATAATGCGTATAATTATGTGCTCTAACAGCCACACTATTCATACACAACACCCCAGCTGTCACAAATCAGAGACAGGTGGATGTGATCGCAATCTTTATTAAAATCAAAGTCGGCAGGCAGAATCATAATCAGTAAACAGGCTGAGGTCAAATGAACAAACTAACAGAACAATGTAGGCAAAACTGGATCAAGAGAGATAGGCTGCTCGATATGCATTTCAAAGCATGTCTGGTGTTTTCAAAGTAGCAGTGCTTCAAAACAGTTTCCCTTAGCCTCATTTCAAAATGGCAGTGTCACATTACCACTGGAAATGAAGCTTTGTTACCCCACTGAAACATCACCGTAGAGTTAAAAGTCTGGTCATGTGATCATGTTTGGTCATGTAGAGCCTGCTGCCATTATCAAAATAGGAATTGTCCTCAGAAAGCAATGACTGACAAGTGTCATGTTATAGCCATTAAAAAGACCTCTTGGGTATATTTTAAAAGACACCAGTCCCATGCATGTGCAATCTATGATACCTAAGAAAGAGGCCACAGACTTGTGCATTTTAGATCATTTTGGAACTCTATATCCAGGTTGAAATGACACCTGTTATCGCGACAAAGTTATCAGACCATGGGAGTTACAGCAGGCCAACCTTAGTGAGTTTTTCTGGCCTTCTCCTCTCACCTCACCCTCACTGTAAACAAATACTTGTGAACCAGTACTCGGTAGTAGCTACCACTACTAGTGCCAATTATAATGTGTATAGTCACATAGAGCCAAAAAATAATTTACATTTTTAATAGTGTCTACACTGCTGGTTGTCTACACATACCGGTATAGGATAATGTTTCCTGTTTTGAATGCCATACTGGTAACTCCATGATGGATGAATTGTATAATAGATAACTGCACAAGTGCACCCTGTCTATCTTTTAACTCTGTGAAGGTCACTCAGCTCTCAAATATAAGGTGCTCTATCTCTCATTGAATGCACAGTTACAGTTCAACTCTATTTCAGTCCATCTTTATTAAAACAAATTTACAATAATGCATTTCTGTATATCTGCATTTTTTTCTCTCTCACTGTTTTGATAGTGACATAACTGTGGACACCAAAACACAACGAGAAGGTAACACTGTTATAAATAAGAAAATGTTTAATTAAAGATGTCCTATTGTTTTTGAAAATGAAGGCATGGCACCCCGAGTGAGTATTCTGGATCACTGCATATCCTTTCCTGATTTGTCAAGCCCCTACCATATGACCATTATGCTACCTTAATTGCGTACACAACAACACGGAGATTAAACCACAAGCTTTGCTGGCTTTGTTGTCATTCTTAGCAGCCATTGTGCAGTTAAATTCTGTATTTTATATTACTGCAGTTGCTAGATGCGCAAGAGGCGAGCTACGATTAGAGCAATCGGCAACAAATCTCATTTCAAGCGGTGCAAGCCCTACATGGAACGCCGGTTTGGACTAGCAACGAACTTCCTGTTTACACTTGTATGCGCATGCCCAGTGTGCATGAATGGTCATGTGCCATGCATTTTCGGTCATGTAGTGTGGACGGAGATCGTTTCTGAAACACAACGGAAGCACAGTGTGGACGAGGATCATTTTCATTTTCAAACGCCATTTTAAATGCACTCGTGTAAACAGGGCCTTAGTGGCAAAAGTCACTTGTGTCACAGACATTGTCACCAACATGATAGCAAATATACAAAAGCTAAATTGACATATCTTTGCATATACACTAAAATTGACTGTTAAAAATACTCAGCAGGAAAGACAGGAACTCTCAGAAATTCACTTTAAAGCTAGAAGACTACTGGCCTATTTTAAAAGCAGGGCAAGTGCTAATGAAAAGCTGATGGCTACACAGGTGAAGATGAGTAGACAGCCACTAAAGCTGTGAAAGGTGAAAAGGTGGTACCTTTCACAGCTTTAGTGGTGTAACATGGTGTAACAGCACATTTGATATGCTGTAATGGATGTATGACCTTCACGAATCAACTTCACCTGTCTTGACAAGTCTGTAAATTGATGTAATTTCTCTGTCTAGTACAGACTTTGAGATAATTAGCCAATGTATTGGAGTACTGGCACCATACAAATATGTCACCTCTGAACTATCTGACAAAAAAAGAGTGGCAGCCAAAAACTAATGGAAAAATTTCAAAATTTCACAAATACAAAAGGTGAATGAGCTGTTTAAATTCAAAGGTGAATGAGTTGTTTAAAGAGATGATTGCAGTTAAACAGGAAATAGATGAGTTAGTGTTTGGGTGAGTGTGACAGTCGCAAGGTCTGTACTGGATTGGTACGAGAAACGGTGGCACCTAAATATACTAAACAACTGACTTGGCAAATTCCAAAACTACCAGAACACAAAAACAAATCGAGTAAATAATAAATATGATTTATCAGTTTTGAGTTATTTATCCTATTTTATTTTATTGTATTTTTATTGTCATTGTTTGTATTTTTACTAATGGCATCATTACTTTTAATGCTTGTTAAATTGTTCAAGTTTAAGCCCTTTTGTAATGTACACCATACGAAACTGAATGGATGAGTGCTGATCTGCACCTAATGAGGGTCATGAGGGTAACTGGTGTCTCTGGGGCCCTGAAGCTCAAGCAATTATTTTTGACTCATTAATTTTTTTTTTATTCAACCCTCTTAATCTTCTCTAAGTGCACCACAATTCTTACTGGTGCTTATAAAGTGTAGAGACTAAAAAGATTATTTCGGATTATCGCAGAAACAAAGAAACATATATGTGTGTGTGTATATAT
>JANDJT010000012.1:4885656-4897520 GCA_024331685.1 Stegophilus panzeri
TATATATATATAAATGCACAAGAAATTCAGCGATGGTTTACAAAGCAGTTAAACTGGTTTATCATTTAGGAATGTTCTTGATACAGAAAGGAAGATTATAAAGTTATCTGGAATTGATCAGAATTAAATCTACCCAATTCTGAAACAACTCATTAAGTCAAAAGAAACGTGGCATAATGTATGTCAAGACAAAATAAAGCTGAAATATCTCAAAGAGATCATAATCATTCAGAATTATGAAACCAGTGGGATACAATATCACTGCCTCAGTTGACTATTTCTGGAAAATGCAGTCTTTTGGATATCCATGTGAGACCATCCACATGGATGGTCAGATCTCTATACCCTCATTATTTAGCAGTAAAAATGTATGACCCCAATCCCAAAAAAGTTGGGGTACTTTGTAAAATGTAAATACATGTAAACAAAAACAGAATGCAATGATTTGCAAATCTCATAAACCCATATGTTATTCACAATAGAATATGTTTAAACTGAGGAAATGTACCACTTTAAGGGAAAATATATTAATTTAATGGTCGCAATACGTTTCAAAAAAGTTGGGATGGGGGCAACAAAAGGCTGAAAAAGTAAGTGCTACTAAAAAGAAACAGCTGGAGGAACATTTTGCAACTAATTAAATTAATTGGCAACAACGACAGTAACATGATTGAGTATAAAAAAAGAGTGTCTTAGAGAGGCAGAGTCTTTCAGAAGTAAAGATGGGATGGAATCTGGATGGAACCAATACAGTATGTTGCTCTAAAACCTGTATATACCTTTCAGCATTGATGGTGCCTTTCCAGATGTGCAAGCTGCCCATTCCATAGGCACTAATGCATCCCCATACTATCAGAGATGCAGGCTTTTGAACTGAGTGCTGATAAAAAGCTGGATGGTCCCTCTCCTCTTTAGTCGTCTTTAGTTTAGAGGACGCGGCGTCCATGGTTTCCAAAAATAATAAAACATTTGGATTCGTCTGACCACAGAACAGTTTTCCACCATACCTCAGTTCATTTTAAATGAGCTTTGGCCCAGAGAAGACAGTGGAATTTCTGAATCATGTTCACAAATGGCTTCTTCTTTGTATGATATAGCTTTAACCTGTCATGTAACATCAGAGAAGGAACTCTGGTCTACAGTTCCCAGCAGCCACTGCACCACACCATCATGTCACATGATCACCTGCACCTGAACTTCATTCATGTTAATGAGCACTTACGAGTATTTATGGCCACAGTTTACACTACACTTTTTGTCTTACGTTTGTCTTATTTTGACATGGTTATGTTGTCTTGTTTCTCTGCCTCGATTCCATAGTTTATGTGTTTAATCATTTGTGGTAGCACTTTTGTTTTTTTTTCAATAAAATCTGCACTTGCATCCTACTTGCATTCCGTGTCGTGAATTAACCAGCATTTCTGGATGGCACGGCGAACTGTGTTCACTGGAGGTGTTTCTGAGCCCATGCAGTGACTTCCATTACAGAATCGTGCCTGTTTTTAATGCAGTGCCAGTGAGGGCATGAAGATCACGGGCATGTAATATTGATTTTCACCCTTGCCCCTTGCGCACAGAGATTTCTCCAGATTCTTGGAAACTTTTGATGATATTATGTACTGTAGATGATGAGATATTAATAGCCTTCGCAATTTTGAGTTAAGGAGCATTATTCTGAAATTGTTCCACAAATTGTAGATGCAGTTTTTTTTAAGATTGGTGAACCTCTGCCCATCTTTACTTCTGAAAGACTCTGCCTCTCTAAGATACTCTTTTTGTACCCAATCATGTTACATACTTGTTGCCAATTAACCTCCAGCTTTTTCTTTTTAGTAACACTTACTGAAAATACATAATTGTTTTTGAATATCTCTATTTTCTCAGTCCACGTTACAACATGAAAGCAGTGTTTTCAAATTTATCCACTTGGAAGAGTGTTTTTGAAAAGCTCTGTTTCCACCGCATAAAAATGCTGTCTCAGTGTGGACAGAAGGCCAAAACATAGAGAAAAAGATGCATTTTCAAATTTAATGTGGACCTAGCCTAAGACATGCCCAGGAAGCCTCTTTAAGTCTGTGCTTAGGTTCTCAAGCGTTAAAGATATTATTCAATTCCAATTACTAGATTATGTAAACAGCACTCAGGTGTAAGCTCTTATCCTGTTCTGCTATGTGAGCTTTTTCTAAACAAATTCAGTAGCAGTCATTTATTTACTTATTGTGGAAGTGGTACAAGATTCATTAATCTAATTTAATTTCTCCCCAATGTACATTTAATTTCTCCCCACTGTACACACCAAATGAGGTCATCATTCAGCATCAACCCCTTCCAGCAGTCATTGTTTATTTTAACTGTGATAAAAATGAATAAAAATGCTTAAATTCCTCACATTTATTCATCACAGAGGAACGATTATTATCTAAAACTCAGGCTGGAAGATATTTATATTGTCCCCTCTGCATGGTGTTACAGAGTAGAGATTCTACAGTCACCATATTTATATGCTCCCCTCCACCACTGAGTACCACAAGAAATTTGGGGTACTTATTTGAACACAAAGGTTTTTGATACTTTTTTAAATGATGATGTCATTATATTAAGCAGCGGCATTTTCAGCACAGTGGAACCATAGCCATTAGTTGATGGGCACAAACGTAAGGAAGCTGTACCACTCTCTTCTATTACTCCCATTTTCCCCAATTTGTCTTGTACCACTTTTATGCTTAGAAAAGTGATATGGCCATGGCCATATGCAGGGTTTAAAAAATACAGAAGTCCAAAAACTAAGTTTGCTTTGTATATTGATTTCCCTGATCGACATATGTGCATTTTAAGACATTGGATAATAATAGCTTTAAAACCATATCAGTGGGCTGGATCAAATTCATGTAGAAATGTGTCTCTTTGACTGACATCAGCTCTATCACCTCTCATCTCAGTCTGGTCCACTCTGCTTGTGTGGTCTCTGAGTCTCTTCCTTTTCCTTCTGTGTCTCCTGTGCTCTTTCTCTCAGCCTTTTTTTTTTTTACTATATCCCTCTGCTCCCCATAACCTGCTCCCTGTTTCTCATCTCTTCTTGTATCTCTGCCTTCAACATTACAATCTTTCTGTTAATTTCTCTCTCTGTCCTCTTCTACTCCTTCTTCTCTCTCCCTCTGTATTCACTGCCTGTCCCTTTCTTTGTGACTCCTCATTTATGTCTCCTGCCAAAGTGTAGTAAAAAATAATTTAGTAAAACTAAAAATACCTTTATTTAATCTTTGCGTTTGAGTTTGCATCATTTTGGATTTGAATGATAAAAATGTGTCTCAAGTACTACATAAACATAGAAGAAATGTGTTTTATACAAAATGATATCTATAGTACTATAGTGTATTATGACACTATACTTATGAAATGAAACTGAACCTATAGGCTTCACTGTAATTACCAAAGAGCATATATCTCTGTGGTAATTAGGTCTACATTGTTTGAATGAGATCAGGTCAGTTTTTGTTTGTGTTAAATAGCACAGTAACATAATGCTAATCATATTCTGGGCACAGTGGGTAATACCTGCTCTTCCTTTCTCATCTCCATCATCTTTTCTTTTTCTTTTTCTCTCAGTCTCATCTTTTCCCCTGTTGATTCCCTCCCCAAAGCTGAGCTTTAATCGATGCAGGCTTTTCATTTTCATCTATGTCAGAAAAGAAAGTAAACACAGGGTAAATTGATATTTATTTGCAAATGTTACCGGCCTCTGCTAGGCTAATCTTGCAATGAAAATAAAAATATATAGTGGTACCTCATCATTTTAACATGCATTTCAACCCTACACAAACTGACATGAAAGAAAAGCATATCATTATCAGTCCTTCATTGGATGGATGGAATTAATGTTAGCTGGAAGCTAGCTAGTTAATTCACTCATGATGGATGGCCACTGTTTAACGAAGCGTGACCACGCACAGGAGCTATTTGTCAGATGATGTCTGACTAGGTGAGGATGAATCATGGCAATGAACTACAAGCAGACAACTAGTAAAATTCTCTAGTTACCTTATAATGCTTCGCCGGATTAAGGTGCATGCCCTGCCCAGTTTGTTGACCTAGCCCAGCACAGTGGAGCGCAAAGCCCGCCCCCAGCCGATTTCATTGTTCAACTCATGCAAGCAGTCACCTGAGAAGGTTGGGTATCTTTGCGTTGTACGATCTTTGCGGCACCAAAGAGTTATTATTAGGCAATTATTTTATGATTTTTAATATACATCTCTGGAAAAAAATACAGAGGTCTGAACCTCAGTGACCTCAATGGTGCATATGGCCATGGATATGGCTGGCTGCTTACAACCACATCTATGCTGGAGGAAGTTTCAATCTAGTGCACCAGAGCAGGCGAGAAATCAAGTCTGAAAATTTGGCTTGAACCTTGGCAAGCTCTGTTCTCTGTGATGGTGAGAGATGGCCTCCAAGTGAGATCAAAGTAGAATTTGATTTATTTGGATAACCATCTCATCTCTCTTTGCCACTCCACCACCAGAGCAACTCTCTCCAGTATTTGAGAAGATTGCATTGGTAATTTTCTCAAGTGTTTTCCCTACATTCTGAACATCTCAAAGTCAACTTCCCCAACCTGTCATGTAACTTGCAAGTGTCCTTGCACATATGGCAAATCATTTTGAGTTAGAGATGTTGAGTAATAATGACTTTATCTCCCAGTGCAAATTGGCACAGTTGGGAGTGCCTATTTTTAGAGCCATTGTTTTTTGTTTGTTTGTTTGTTTGTTTGTGCATTCAAGACCAAGATGACTGAATATTTTACTGGGTGCTGAGTCATCCTCTCAGTTCTCTTTAATTACATTCAACAACCCCTGGGGTTCTGCCTATGTAATAAATCAAAGAGGAAAAAGCCCGTGGAGGCCTGGGGCATCTCCCAGGCTGAGGGAAATAGTTTCCAACCATTTAACACAATTTCAGCTACAGAATCATTGTTCACAAGCACTCCATTAACTCATTTGTTTGGGATAGTAAACTTTGGATAGATAAACATGGGCAGAGATTTATTAATTTGAGAAACCAGAATAGCAAACGGATCACAAATAAATTAGTTACTTGTGCAAGCATTGTGATTTGATTCCAATTAAGTACCATATAGCAACATTAACCTAAATTGTGCATGTCTTACTACAGAGTGCACAAAATTCTGTACAATTGTACAAGAAACTATGGGTATAGCACAAGGCTACACCTAGGTTAATGCACCTCCCATTTGTGTCTGACTTAAACAAATGTTAACCAGTTTACTGAAAAGTGGTTATTGCACTGTAAAACATTCCAGGTGGTTAAATTTAGAAAGGAAAGTTCACCTGCTACCTTAAAAACAAGAACTTGAAATTAATCTTTGTTCCACTCAAAAAGTTACATTTTGCCACTATTTCAATTCAAGACAATTGATTACTTTAAGTTTAATTTTTGAAAACTCATAAACTTGAGTTCAATATCTAAAACTTGTCATGATTTAAAGAGAAGTTATCATGTTTTACTGTGTGTGTAGTGTTTAGTGTATTATTGTATGGTTTACTGTATTTACCACATTTTCAATTAGGGTACTATTAATCATTTTATTTTGTTACTGTTTCATGTTAAACATAGCACAATAAGGAGGAATTTATATTTTGTTCACATTACATCTGTCTGTGAAGACAGTAACCACAATAAAGCCTAGTTGACTTGAAAGATAATGTTCTACAATGACCATAATGTGCAAACTACCAATCTTGTTAAACATTATAGGTCCTGTGGGACTATTCACTCCAGGGAAGGTTTCCTCAAATAGTTCTACGAGCAATGCTTCACTCATTTTCACAATTGTGCCAATAATTGATTAATTGACAGCATGCGTATAATTAATTTTTTCCCGATTTTCATTTAAAAACATTTTAAATTAATTTTAAATCCATTTAAAATTTGTCATTTAAAAAACAACACAATTAAGAGTCAGCTGTAAGACATAAGCTTTATTGGAAATTTGGCTGTATTAAAATACAGTATATGAGCACATGGAGTGGGAAAGAAGTAAACCAGTGTAAAGGGCTGACACAGCATCATCTCTACTGTCACCACAAAAGCAGACCAGCAGCTGCTGTAACGTATGCCACTGGCCAGAGCAGTGGACATAAGTACGGAGAGCCCTTTCTGGACACAGTAGGTGCAATTTCTCTTGTTCCAGTGTGAAGAATGGAGGAGGGCAGAAAGCCTACAACACTACCGTCTAGGCAGCAGATGTAGGCACTTTAGGAATATAATCTGGCCTAGGATATAGGAAGGCTTTGGCTAATCCAGGGCTAAAGTCAAGGCAGGAAGGGGCAACAGAGAGCGCTTGTAGATCCCCTACTTGCTTGAGAGATGTCAGAGCCAGCAGAAGCGCTACCTTTAGAGGCAGAAGCTTCTCTGAGGCTGACTCTAAGGGCTTAAACGGGGCACCTGACAGACTTTCCAGGACCATAGAAAGCTCTCAGGAAGGTATGTACAGCAGGTAGGAACTAGCAGCAGACATAGACGGTCTTGGCAAAATCTCTCTAGAACTTGTGGGAGCAGAGCGATTGGGGGAAAAGCATACAGCTGTGAATGTAACCCTCCCTGGTGGTTGATATATGAGACCACTGCTGTGGTGTCTGTCACAACTAACACATGGTGACCTCTCAATTGAGGAAGAAAGAATTTCAGTGCTAGAACTACAGCCCTCATTTCTAGGTGATTTATATGCCACTTCAGATGAGGGCCGCTCCAGAGACCGTGAGCTGGACAGCCTTCTAAGACCTCTCCCCAGCCCGTGTGGGAGGCATCTGTTATTACCGTCTTGTGATAAAGAGATGCCCCTAGAGTGTGACTCGTGGATAGAAACCGGGGACACCTCCAAATTCTCAGAGCACGTAGGCATCACCGTGTGGCACTGATTATTCTCAGAGAAAGCATACTTTTCTTCAGGTTCAACCTCAATGTTGTTGAGATGCCAGTTGCCTGGATCATACTAGAATTAACCAGTCATCCAGGTAGTTTAATACACAGATACCCTGGAGTCGCAAGGGAGCCAGAACAGCATCCATGCACGAATACTATACTGACTACTGTTGAAGTGCACTTGTAATAGATAAATTTTACTGTGATTGTTATGTCAAACATTTTGTGGCTTGCACAAACAATTATCACATTAAACATTTTAAACATCAGCCCTTTATTGATAGGTTGGCTGAATATAATAATATAACATAATATAACATAATATAATATTCTTCCCTTATCTCAAACAAATAAAATTATGTTTTCTTTAAATTCTGTACTAATGTATCTCACTTCTTTTTCATAAGTATGAAAAGAGTGGGGAAAATGAAGCCTTCTAGGCAGATAATGCAGAATTGTTAATTGGGTTTAAGTCCAGTAATAAAACATATACAATTCATTACAAGTTTGAATGTCACACTTTACAGGTTGTTCATTACTACTTGTGTTCTGTAAGACCAGCAGATTAATTTTTTCCTTTTTACGCTGATGATTTGTTCTAATTAAACACTGTTTGCCTAATGCATTTTCGTTCTACTTTCTTTCCTTTTATTTCTTCAAAATGCTCAACACTACAGTAATATTCAGTGGATCTGGAGCTTATCCTGGAAACACTGGACATGAGGCATAGCTAATTTAGCATAGCCAAACCACCTTCTGGTACGGTTTTCAGGAGAAAGCCACATAGTGATTATGTATGAATTACACATGACTCAGAGCTCCGGATTCATCGAAGCCCAGACCCTGGAGTTATGAACAGTTATGAATAATAATAATAATAATAATACTTTTTTTTCCATTTCATAGTTATTTGTAGTCTTATCTAGAACTGTTTCACTCTTTATCTCACTTATTTTTTTTATCTCAGAGTGAAAGAAGGACAGAAAGCAGAGAGAAAAGAAAGAAAGTGATAGAGAGACAGAAAGAAAAAAAATACAAGACATTAATGAATAAAAAAGGTAGAAGTAAGACTTCCCTGGGTTGGTTCAGGAGCGAGGAATGGGAGGCAGGCTTGGAACAATTCAAAAAGGTTCTTTATTATCTTTAATTTTTTACTTTTATTTTTCAGCTAACTTATTTTAAGACATGCACATACATGGGACAGTGCTGTGCTGCGCTGCTCAGCTCTCTCTCTCTCTCTCTCTCTCTCTGGCTTGTTACAGACCTCCTGAAGGCAGAAACAGACACATATAAGTAAATTTGTGCGAATACAACACAGTTGCGAATCATCACATTACCTGTCGGTTTGACCTGCCCCATTTCCATCCACAGCTCATGTTCAACCACGCCCCCACCGCAACAATATCTTAGCAAGTGGATTTCTTATGATCTGCCAATAGAATGTGACTTTTTCATGCTATAGGTGATATAAAAAAATAGGGTTAGTAATCATATATTTGGTTTATTGTAATCTTGTAACAGGGAATACTAAATAAATTTGACTATTCATGATGTTTTCATTTGCTAAGATTTCATATTTGAAGTGAACAACATTAGTACTTCTCAGATTTAACATGCGCCTTTTTTATGTTACGCTGATCAAATCACACAGTGTGTGTGTGTGTGTGTGTGTGTGTGTGTGTGTGTGTGTGTGTGAGTGATGTCAGAAAGCACTGAGAAAATGCCAAGATTTAGCGATTTAACTGACAACTAAGGCATTCTGTGCCAAACTGAGCTCAGTTCTCATTGGGGAGTCCATCATCAAGGGGGCACATAAGGAGGCTCCATTAGCCTCCCAGCATGCTTCTGTGCACTTAATCCATGACATAGTAGTAGGTAAAGCTTATTAAATGCAGAGTGTCATTTATTTTCTCCTAATGACATGATCTGACTTTAATCTCTTCCCTTTTTATACCAGCATGTGTTCAACATGGGACAGCCTTATGCTCTCTCTCTCTCTCTCTCTCTCTCTCTCTCTCTCTCTCTCTCTCTCTCTCTCTTTCTGAAAAAAAAACCCCAGCATTTATCATTTCTTTTTTCATTTTTCAGAAACAGCTATATACTGTAAACCACTGTTTTCTCTGTTATTTTATAAAAGTGATTACATGGAAATATGTAATTAGAAATGATGTCTGAATTATTTATTCATTTATATATTTAGCTGATTTGAAAACCCTTTCTTTGGTTATGATCAAGCCAGCAATAGACATTCCTGATGCTAAGAACTAACATCTCATGATTGCAGTGTCTCGAACTAATGCTAAGAACAGCATGCTGTCAGATTTAAACATGAACCTAGTGTCACAGTGGCTTCACACGAAGATAACAAAAGATCACTTTTTTTTCTAAGATTTTTATTTCTTAGTTTCATCTGACACTGAGCTGACACTGAGCTCATGTTTAAAACATCCCATTGATCTGTTTATTATCTCTTTAAGTAGCTATTTTCATTCTAGCTCTTAGAAGCTTCTTAGACTGGAGAAGCCGTTTGTCATAATTCAGTGACAGATTTTTACCATGTTTCCCAAAGCATTGCTACAATACATTTGTGGTTTTGCCATAGACACTTGATTAGTAATCAAAGCTTTATTCAGCATGGTTCATTACAGTCTTGTGTTACTGCTTCAGATATGGATATCAATGTCACAAGAAGTATGCAGTCCACTTAAGGCCTTGCAGTCAACCAGCTATATGATCCGTGTCTCTCTAGGTGGTTCAGGACAGTATGGAGGGTGATGGATTTGGCATTCTCTTTGGAAACTGGTGTTATTCCAGAAATACTCAAATGGATTTTATGTGACTGCACCAGCTTCACAAACCACATCAAACACTTTAGGAAGAGAAATAGTCCTTTAGGTTTTTAATGGCTTTTTGGGCACAATCATGGCAGATTTAAGACATTTGGAAATTAATTCTTGAGAAAGAGACAGTTTAACCATGTTCCTGAAAACCTCTCCCAGCTGTTCAGTGCAGCACATTTGGCAAAGCAAGCAAATAAGTTGTTTGGCATTTGCAAGTGTACTGTAGCGTCATCCTTGGAGATCCTGGCATGTTCTTATACTCAGTAATAGGGTGGATATCTTGCCATATGCACCTAAAGTGGTCCTCGATCTGCTGCCTGTGAACAACTTTGGGCTTGATTATGGTTCAAAACTTTGTCAAGTTGCATGGAAATATTTCCCTGCAAACCAAAAACCTTTTTGTATATTGCCTGAGTTTCCAGTCAAACATAAAAAAACACATCATTAGGCCACATCTTATGAAGGACACTAGCATTATGAATTTAATGTTACTAGCTAGTGGTACCTGGAAATGGACTGAGGAAATCCACTGATATTAAATTACACAAATAATAAAAAGCTATTAATTAATTTACCTTGTGTGCACTGTGTTAATCAAAGCTTCAAGTAAACATTTTTACTGGAGTTCCCTATATATTCAGAACTGCAGGGCTGGGAAAAAGTAAGTCAGATATACACATGAGCCATTTTTCTGGATGAAAGAGATAAAAGTCTGCCATATTAAAAAGGCATGGTATACCCACTGATCCATTTGTTATCTGTGCGAATAGATATTTCAATTCTAGCCCTTAATCGTGTGGGTGCAATGGAGCTGCTTTGCCTACAGATGTTGTCTGTCCTACTTCATTGTCAGCTTTAACTTTGTGCTACATCCCCAGGCAACATCTATGATGGTAAATAGGGAAAGAAACAAGATCGAAAAAGAGCCACGCTTATTCATATTGTCATTTACAAATCCACAGATATGAGATCTAATGTCAACCTAACCCAAAACCTCTCTACTGACTGATATGCTCAAGAGGTATCTTGTGCCAATAACATCCTACAGTACACAATGTATCTTTGTGTCTGGTTTGGGAATTGCGTTTACAAGAAATTATTTGACTACATGGTGGTGTAAACAGCTCCAGTGTCCCTTGTTCGAACCTGAGCTTGAGTTACTATCTGTGTGGAGTTCCACAATTCTCCCAATATCTGTGGGGATTTCCTCTGGGTTCTCTGTTTTTATCCTGCCTCTTAAAAACAAGCATTGGCTACACTAAAGTGCCTGTAGGTGTTATGTCTGCGTATAGTGCCCTGCAACTGAAAGGCATCCCATCCGAGGTGTATTCCCACCTCACACTCAGTATTCCCATGCTACTGTGATCAACTGTGATCCTGACCAAGATAAAGCGGTTAGTGAAGATGAATTAAGGTAGGAAGGAAAGAAGGAATCAACTAACAGTGCTATCTGAAGACTACCCTGACTACTGTTGAAGCACTCTTGAAGATTTTTAACTTTAATAACACAGTGTGTATCCCGAGACACATTGTGCATCCTAATTTATTATAAGTACTGATTAATTATTAAAATGTTTTAGAAGTATAACCTAAAGAGTTTGGTTACTCCAATGCTAAATAATGTCAGCCTTATATGCATAATGTGGATATGCATGAATTCTGCTGGGGGACAAAAAGACAGCGATGGGAAGATCTTGTTTGACAGCCAGTTTGGAGTCCAGTAGTTAGAAGAGTCTTGATACATGCTTTGAATAACTGCAAGGAGCAAGTTTCAGTAGTCAAATCTTGAGATGACAATCCAGATAGCAAAATTGCTGTGGCCCAGATCCGGCCCACATACTACACGGCATGATGGCACTTGGGCGGTACACTACTGTTTGCCAGATCTGGGCCACAAACAAGCCATAGCAATGCTGCATGTAAGCCAAGAACAAGCCAAATAAACCACAACTGACCCTAATCTGAGCCATAATTTGTTTTTATTCTGGCCAACATTCTGTTTCCTCATCTGGCCCAAATGCTGCAAGGAATTATGGCACTTTGATGGTCTGGTCATGTTTACCCAGAATGTGTGTGTGTGTGTGT
>JANDJT010000012.1:4902788-4926396 GCA_024331685.1 Stegophilus panzeri
GGAATATACTTCAAATATATTTTTCTCATATGAATTCATAGGGGTGCCAATAATTGTTGCACACCTATATTTAACAGATATTTTTTTTTATAAACCTGTGTTGTGTTTGCAACTGTTTGATATCCATGAGAGCAGAGTATTTTTGTGAATTTTTTCAAGAAAAGATCAAAAGTTTAAACAGTAAAGACAAATTTGCACAGCCCTTTTTGCTCATATTTACCAAGGGTGCCAATATTAGTGGAGGGCACTCTATATGCACATATGCTCCGTATTATGTTATTATTGAAGATGTTACTGTAGAAATGATAACACATTAGAATGAGCACAACAATACAGTATGTACTATGAAATATTTTGCCTTATTTTCCATGATTATGATTCAATCATTTAAGATAAGTTCAATGTGATTTTTGGTTACTCATGGTCTCTTGATGATTTTGGGTTTCTGTCCTTGATTATGTTTTTGTCAAGGTGTTTTGTCTTTTGTCTTTCATGCATTTTGTTTTTCTCTCATGTTTTTCTCTTATGTTTTACCTTGGGCATGTTGCTTGCAAATACATGAGTATAAAAGCCAACTGTATCCAACTTATGTTTAGACTACGATTAAGACTACGAAATGCTGTAGTGCCCAGGGTGTCTTTGCATGCATAATAAACCATCTCTTTGACAATACCTTAGTTCTGCTCTACTGATTCTTCAAGCATCTTACTTCTGATGAAGCTGAAGCATTTTGATCATCCATAAAATATTTACATCAGTTCCACTGAAATCAGAACATACCAATCAAAATTCAACCATTCAGCAGTGCTGTGGTATAATGTTCAGTAAAATATCATCGATCATTCTCATTTAAGAATAAACACATCTGATTATTCTGCAAATTGACAGAAAGAGAGAATGCTGTTTTAGCAGGAAGAAGAAGAGCCAGACACAGAGAAAATCTTTCCTGTGTTGAACACATGCTGTTATAAAATGGTAAGACATTAAAGTCAGATCATGTCAGTAGGGGAAAATAAATGGCACTCAGCCTTTAATTCACTTTATCTCCTACTAAATTAATAACAAATTAAATGCACAGAGGCATGCTGGGATGGTAATGGAGCCTCCTCATGCACCCTTGTTCCCTACTCCTTCAATAAAGGATTCCAAAAAGCAGTTATATTTAATGTGATTTAGCGAACAGTAAGCTATTGGATCTCCACTAAATGTTGCTGTACTCTAATGTGATCCATGAAGCTAACCAAGAATCATTAGTGAAAAAATATATTTGAATACATATTAAGATTTTTTTTTTTTCAGCCGACAAAAAAGGAAGTATAATGACATTGTCTCCTTCTGCAATCTGTACTAGATGCAATACTTATAATTGTTTATAAATATAACCCTCAGAAACCTAGCCTTTTTATTAGTAGGCTTCTAATATGTAATTTGCATCTCTTGAGATTAGTATGTTTGCATGTATAATAAAAATATATGATTTCAGTGAAGATGTCCACAGTAGCAATTGTAAGAGTAGATTTTTTGTGATATGAGGATAATAGGACCGTATAAACAATTTTTTTTTTCTTTTTTTAATTACTCATCAACTCTCATCTAATGCCTAATACCCCAAAGACAATAACATATGTATAAATAATTCAGTAATCTGCTGTTCTGACAATAGCATCACTCCTGTCTTTGAACAGTACCTACCACAGCTCTAATCAAAGACAATACTGTGTGTGTGCAATGTGCTTAATTGCTCATCAGAGGAAAATGTGCTTGTTGACCATCACTAAAAATTACAGTCATTTGCAATTTGGGATTTAATTGACTTCAGAAGGTGAAACGTGTGTGTCTGTATGGCAAATTAGAGTGCAATAATGAATCACATTTTCCGCTATCACACAGTAATATTTACACCTTCCGTAAAGGTTTGAAGCAATAATGAAGACAGCTACAAGACAACATGATTGCAGATATTACAATTTAATGAGAAAAATGATGAAGAGTAGAGAATTTAAATGCTGCATATTATTCAACAGGTAACACTGTCAGTGCTGCAAGCAAGAAACAGTATTATGTTGAGCTGATTAAATGTTTACAGACAAGAAGAAAAATTAGTTTATGGGTGAAATATATAAGGAACAAAAGTATTGAAGCAAAATCACTTTTGAGACATTGAGTGTCTCTTTAAAGCAATAATTAGTTAATATACCTATAGCTGTATCTACAGTAGGATTATAACATCAGTCACACCAAATTAACGGTGTGTTAGGTGTAAGGTGTTACAATTTTAATTAAATTAATGTTAGATGCTATGTGTTAGAAACATTATACAACCCCAATTCCAAAAAAAGTTGGGATGCTGTGTAAAATGTAAATAAATGTAAATAAAAACAGAATGCAATGATTTGCAAATCTCATAAACCCATATGTTATTCACAATAGAACATAGAAAACATATCAAAGGTTAAAACTGAGTTAATGTACCATTTTAAGAAAAAAAAAAAGGTAATTTTAAATTTGATAGCCACAACACGTCTCAAAAAAGTTGGGACGGGGCAACAAAAGGCTGGAAAAGTAAGAATGGGTAAATTCTAATAGCCATGCTCCAAAATCTTGTTGAAAGCCTTTTAAGAAGATTAGATGTGATTATAACAGCAAAATGGGAGGACTAAATCTGGGATGGGATGTTCAAATCACGTATGGGTGTGATGGTAAGATGTCCACAAACCGATTAGCTATAAAATAAATAAACAAATAAATAAATAAATAGATAACTCTGACAGGTGAACTGAATAACAAACATAACAAAAATTGTGATGGCTAAATGACTGGGTCAGAGCATCTCCAAAATGTCAGGTCTTGCTGGGTGTTCCCGGAATGCAGTGGTTAGTACCAAACAAAATTGGTCCAAGAATGGACAACAAGTGAACCTATGACAGGGTCATGGGCACCCAAGGCTCACTGATGCATGTGGGGAGCTTAGGCTAGCCCATCTGGTCCCATCCTAGGGAAGAGCTACTGTGGCACAAATTGCTAAAAAAGATAATGCTGGCTATGATAAAAAGGTCTCAGAACACAGTGCATCACAGCTTACTGCATATGGGGCTGTGTCACCCAGACAAGTCAAAGTGCCCATGCTGACCCCTGTTCACTGCTGAAAGTGCCTACCATGGGCACGTGAACATCAGAACTGGACCATGGATCAATGGAAGAACCTGCCCTGGTCTGATGATGAAAAATTTATTTTAAGCCATATGGATGTCTGGGTGTATGTGCATCGCTTACCTTGGGAAGAGGTGGCATCAGGATGCACTATGGAAAGAAAGGAATCCAGCAGAGGCAGTGTGATGCTCTGGGCAATGTTCTGCTGGGAAACCTTGGGTCCTGGCATTCAAGTGGATGTTACTTTGACATGTAGCACATACCTAAACACTGGTGCAGACCAAGAACACCCCTTCATGCCAATGGTATTCCCTAATGGCAGTGGCCTCTTTCAGCAGGATAATGTGCCACACTGCAAAAATTGTTCAGAAATGATTTGAGGAACATGACAAAGAGTTCAAGGTGTTGACTTGGCCTCCAATTTCCCCAAATCTCAATCTGATCAAGTATCTGTGGGATATGCTGGACAAACAAGTCTGATCCATGGAGGCTCCACTTTGCAACTTACAGAACTTAAAGGATCTGCTGCCTTGGTTTTGGTGCCAGATATCACAGCACACCTTCGGAGGTCTTGTGGAGTCCATGTCTCAATGGATCAGAGCTGTTTTGGTGGCACAAGGTGGACCTACACAATAATAATTATTTGTTTTAATATTATGGCTGATATAATATTATGGCTTGTGTATATAATATATAGACACAGTCCCCTCCAAAACTACTGGAACAGCAAGTCCAATTTAATTACTTTTGCTGTGTACTGAAGACATTTGTGTTTGAGATCAAAAGATGAATAGGAGAAGAGAGTTTAGAATTTCAGCTTTTATTTCCTGGTAACGACACAGAGCATAGTACATAGTACATACTACTTTTCTTTCTCTATCTGTGCATGTATATCAGAGTGAGTATTCATACTCACTCAGCAGCAGCAGAAGCATAGCAAATCTAGTCTGCCAAGACCAAACCTACTTGCACGTCATTATTATCAATAAAAGCTTTCATTCTCACTCTGAGAGTTGTCATGGCTGACATACAAAGATGTGATACTGAGATTACACTCAGCGACAGAAGTTCTAGAACCAAGTTTAACCTCTACCAAAGTGATGGTAAGGCCAAAGTGTGGAAAAAGAAAGGATTTGCTCATGATCAAAAACATACAAGTTCATCTGTGAAACATGGTTGAGGTAGTGTCATGGCTTGGGCTTGCATGGCTGCTTTTGGAACAGGCTCACTAATCTTAACTGATGATGTAACTCATGCTAGTAGCAGCAGAATGAATCCCCCCCAAACAAGAGGCTGTCCTAAAAGCATGGAAAAGCATCACAATAGAAAAAAACAACAATTTAGTGATGTCGTTGCAGGCTTGATGCAATTATTGCAATGAAGGGATATGCAACCAAAAAGTGTTATTTACTTTAATTTACTTCAAGACTTATCTGTTCCTATACTTTTGGCTCACCTAAAAATTGGACTGTTACAAAAGGTTATGTGTTTTATGTTTTTATATACATATTTATATACATATTATGTACATATAAAATTGTCTCATATTCATTATTTGATCACTCATTTTAATCTCTTAGATTTTAAAATCTGGAACTCTCATAAGTGTGAACTACACACAGGTAGTCACATACAGGTAATCTGAATGGTGCACGCAGAAATTCAACTTAAGTGCGTAACCCATCTTTGAATATGTATAACTTTCCCTGCTTACTTACAGTATTTGATGCTACATTTGGACTTTAATTGCCAATTTAATAACCAAACCTAAATAAGGCCCTTTGTGAATACTGTGTTATAATTCTGTATATAATGTGAAGTTTGGGTAAGGGTCCATGGTGATTTGTGGTGCTGGGATATGAACTCACAACCTTCCAATCAGTACTCCAATGTCTTAAACACTGAGCTCCCACTCCCTCTGCAAACAGGAAGTGAGTAGCTAACTGAAGAACTCAGGTGAGCCGGCACTTTTGCTGTCTGGGGTGAACAAATGTCCAGGCTGGATGCACACACACACACACAACATTTAATCCAAACAATCCTCCTTTATTAGCTCAGCTTTTTATCCATACACTCAGTTTTATAGATCAGACAGAATTAAATGCTTCATATATTCACCTGAAGTCTGGGTAAGGGTTCATTTGGCAAACTTTCCTCAACTGTCATGAAACAGAAAGATATATAAAAAAAATAATGTGGATAGGTGGAGTAATAGTGATTGATGAAAGGACTGTGAATGTTGTTTTTAAGATCACCACAGCATCCAAATCACTCCAGTACCAAAGTAATAGCAGAAGAGGATTATAAAAAAAAGCAGATCAGCAAAGATGCATCTGAATTTATTCCAAGCGCTTCAATAGGAATTAGTGACCAGATTTACAAATGCCTGTAAATAAATAAATAAACAAGCAAACAAACAGGCTCTCAAGAGCATAATGAATAAAAGTAGATTTCCGTCCCACTGTAGCATGCGGATGAACAGGAAAGAAGATTATCTCAGAGTGTGTGAGGAGAGTGTTTCTCTTACTGAAGGACTCTTTCAGGCCTTTGTATTGTGATAAAAACCTGACTTTTAAATATACAATATTGTGATGTTTACTGTGTTTGGTGTTTACTATAAAAGTTTTTAAAATATTTTGAATTGCTAGTTTTATTTAAAAAAAGCCAAAGTTCTGAAGGATTAAGGCTATAAAATAAGGAGCATAGTCTGTATGCACACAAAACCTCAAACACTCTTGCATGCTGCCTGACTCGCACTTCACGCACACAGAGCCTTTAAAGAGCAAAAAGTAATAGTTTGGTTTACTGTGTGCTTTGCTGAAAGGTAAGTACAAACAACAGAGAGAGCCCTTGTTCCTCAAAGCTGCATATGATCAATTCAATCATATATTGAGCATACATACAGTAATTTTCACAAAGTGTCAATATTCACTTATTTCATCTTGGGTTGCCTTTACATATGCATTGTTTAGTCTGTCTAAATGGGACTCGGGTATGTTTCCCCTCTGTGCAGTTCTATAGGCAGGTGAGAACACAACAATTACACTGGGGTGTGGACCAAATCAACCAGTCTGTGATTATCTAATGAGATAGTATGAGTCCATTTGCAAGCAAGTTCTAGGTTGTTTGATTGCATTGAAACAGCAATGCAAAGCTGAATCAACCCAACTGCAGGAAGTGCACCAAACAGGTATTATGGATTGCATGCAACAATTTTTTATAGATACATGGTAAAGTGAGCTATGAGGCACAGACTGAACAGAAAGAGAACATAACAGCTGGATGAGATACACAAACTGTTTTGAACATTGTCTTTATTGTTTAACTGTTTGATCTTTTGTTAAAAATAAATCTCTCAATAGAGCTTTTTGGCATCTCCTTATCACAAGATGGTAATGACAGACATCTCCCTCATGGGATGAGGTGCTGTCTTAAATGGCCATCCAACTCAAGGTCTCTAGAGCGGTCCTCATCTAGAGCGACATATAAATCACCTACAAATGTGGGCTTTATTCCTAGCACTGAAAATCTTTCTTCCTCAGTTGAGAGGTCAGTTAGTGTTAGTTGTGACTGACAATTAAGCTGTGGTTTCATATATCAACTACCACGGAGGGTTATGTTCACACCCCCTGCTCAGGCAGGAGCAACTAATTCTTGTCTGGGCAAAGGGAAAGTTTTTGTCAGTGAGTGCAATGTACTTTCTGGGCAACCACAAGTGATGGAGTCCATATGAAGGAGGTTTGGACAAGCATAAGTGAACGTGTTCGCCTCCAATGAGACAAGACACTGCCCACTATGGTTTGCCCTCACTCCTCCCACAGCATTGGGGCAGGATGCCATGGTACACATGTAGCTGAGGTCATGTCTGTACACCTTTCCCCCAATCGCTCTGCTCCATTCTAGCGAGAGTTCTCCAAGACTGTCTACGTCTGCTGCTAGTAGCACCTTATTCGCCAGCTCGAATGTGGTTCTTAAACATATCTCTGCTGGAGGGCACTCCCTGGGAGATTCCCATTCGCAGGGATCTATTCTCTCAAGCCAGAGGGTTGATTTATCACCCTCGGCCAGAAGTATGGAAACTGTGGGTCTGGCCTCTGAGAGGCACCAGCTCATAGTTTCCAGTCTCTCAACTGGGGTTGTAGAGACCATGTTAAATGCTAGAGCACCATCCATGAGCAAATTGTATGCGTTCAAGTGTCAACTTTTTGCCTTGTGGTGTGAGGAACATCAGTTAGACCCAGTAAACCATGCAATAGCTAAAGTCCTGGTGTTCTTACAGGACGTTTCTTGGCAGGGTTGGCTCCTTCGACAATTAGGGTCTATGTGGCTGCCATTTCGGCCAGCCACGCCCCTATTGATGGAGGCTCTGTGGGGAAACATCCTCTAACATCGAGGTTTATGCATGGTGTCAGACAGCTGAGGCCCATCTGCACACCACACATACCTTCCTTGGACCTTACTGTGGTCCTGGAGGGTTTGACAGGTGCCCCATTTGAGTCAGCCTCTGAGAAGCTTCTGACTCTAAATGTAGCTATTTTGCTGGCCCTGCCATCTCTCAAGCAAGTAGGAGATCTACAAGCTCTCTCTGTTGCCTGTTCCTGCCTTGACTGACCCTGGATTAGCCAAGGCCCTCCTATATCCTAGGCCGGATTATATTCCTATATTGCCTACGTCTGCTGCCCAGCAGGTAATGCTGCAGGCTTTCTGCCCTCCTCCATTCCTTAAACTGGAACAAGAGAAATTACACCTACTGTGTCCAGTAAGGGGTCTTTGTACTTATGTCCACCACTCCGGCCAGTGGCGTATGTCAGAGCATTTGCTAGTCTGTTTTGGCAGTGACAGTAGAGGTGATGCTGTGTCAAAGCAGCACATCTTTAATTGGATAGTGGAATCAATCTCTATTGCTTATGAGGCATGTGGTCTCGATACGCCTTTGGGCATAAGGGCTCATTCCACTAAGAGGTTGCCTCCTCAAAGGCTTTGTCCAAAGGGGTACCCTTACAGGATGTATGTGCTGTTCCAGGGTGGTCTATGCCACACACATTCATTTAGTATTACACTTTGGCGATGGATTCCACCCTGGCTTGAGGGTCTTGCAGTGATCCTCAGGCTTGGACATTTCTGAACAGGCCATAATTCACTATGACGGAGTGAGTATACTCATTCCCACAGCATGAAGCTCACGCAACTTTGAGTTCCCTTTTAAAGGGAATGTCTGGGTAACCCTGTTCCCTGAGAAGAGAATGAGACATTGCATAGCTTTGCCATACTGGGTTATGCCTGTAAATTGCGTCTTTGCTTCAGACAAAGAGAAGCTGGTGACATGGTTTACAGGCACCGTTTTATAGTCATGCGATATGCGAAATGTCACGTCACCTGAGCACGGCAGGCCTGTGAATAGGCATGATTTTAAACAGACTTCAGATACCGGTCATGCACGAGGGCACTTCCCACAGCGTGAAGCTCATGCAACGTCTTGTTCCCTTCTCAGCAAACAGGGTTACATGTGTAACCCAGACGTTTTCCAGTAAGTAAGCCAGGCATTCCACATCACTTCTATTTCCACAAAAAAGTCATATCATCAGTTTTGTGAAAATCCTGTTTGTTAAAAAACACACAACTGTGATAAAAAGGGATAATGTGTGTTATGCTAGGAGAATTCTTATTGCTGGTTTTATTACATGCTGATGTTCACTTCTGTGTGTGTGTGTGTGTGTGTGTACACAGTTAAGATTGTAAAACGCTCTTGCAGATTACACACTATCTTATATATGCTCTTTAAATTAATTGAATTAAATTTAAGGCTTTTTAAGTGTGAATTATTTAATTTTGTTTCATTAACACATTCATTAACACATGCTATTCTTATTGGGTTAAGAAGCCATGTAGTGTTTAGAGACCCAAGTTTTTAATTAGAACAAATATAATTTTTTTTACTAATTCATACAATTTCCAGCTATGCACGTAATGTAACTGTAACATAGGGGTCCTGGAGACAAAATGCAGATCCTGGGATATGAACTCACAACCTTCCATATTCCAACTAGTCCAGTCAATAGTCCAACATCTTAAACACTGACCTACCACCCCTGTGCAAACAGGAAGTGAGTGGATAACTGAAGAAGTTTCCTAGAACTCAGATGAGGGTGCCCTTTGGCCATCTGGGGTGAAAAAATGTCCAGGCTGGATGCTAAAGTAACACATACAACCTTTAATTCAAACAGTCCCCCTTTATTACCTCAGCTATTTATCCATAGACTCAGTTTTATACATCAGACAGAATGAAATACTTTGCTAAGAAAAAAAAACCTATTAAGATGAAAAAAAAGAAGAAAAGCACACTATACAGCCACACCTTGCTTTTGTTTAATTGATTACTGAAGTGAGTTTCGCATTTGTCAGCGGAGCCATTAATTAGTCCCCGTGGATGATGTTGAGCTGATGTTAAAAGATGTATAAATCAAAGGGCTGTTCTCCTCTGCTGAGGAAAGATAGAGATAACAGACACTAGTTTTCTGTACTTACACGACTTTAAAATGCTTGCTGAAGGAAGCTGTCTGGTCTGATCTGTCCATCACACTTTCTCAGATGTGTGTGATGAGATGCAGATCCTGGCAGAGTGAAATGATGATGAATGACTCTGAATGCAGTCAAGCTTCTCTATTTACGTGCAGTCAAAATGGAGATTATTCTGATTAATATCTAATCATGTACTTTATATCATACCTGTGTTTCTGTGTACTTGTTAGTGCTGTTGCATCCGAGAATTACATCTAAATTTACGTGCTTCAGAGAACTGTGAGTCTTGGGCCATATTAGTAAGAAAGAGCTAAACTACTTTCAGATTTCTGATGTATTTTTTATTAGCAGATGTGCAAAATTTGCTTCTGAGTAATATAACAATCCACAAGGATTCTGGAATTCTGAATAACCTTTTGAAAACATAGAAATCACTATTTCTATGTTCTAGATTACTTAATGATTCAACACCTAAGCTGATCATTTTCTGAGAAAATACCAAAAAAGTATCAAATGGTACTGGAACTAAAACATTGGGTTTTCCTGATAATACTTTCATAAGAAACCATGAATATATTTCATGTGGAAATGTTTTCTTTAGGTTGTTTTTTAACCTTGCCTTGGTGTCTGTCTGCGAAGCTCATGTTGTTAAGGAGACAGCTTAACAATGACAAAGATCTTGTATGCGCTATCCTGGTGTGAGTTCAAAGATTATGAGCAAGCCATTACTCAATAACTCTCCCAGAAATAACCATTCTAAGAATGCCAAGTATTTATTGTTGGTTAAAAGCATATAATTACTGTATTTCAGAATGTGTTATTAGCACATGGGAAAAGCTTTGTTTGAAAATGTAATTAGATTTCCACCAGGCAGTCAGAGTAGGTTTAATAGTGTTTCATTTATAACAATTATGAATTTATATGGTTTTCTCTATGAAAGAGGTGCCGCCTCTGATGTCCAGCACTTGAACTGGTGTCATGGATATCCCAGAAGGGACTGCACCACACAGCATCAGCACATGACCACCTGCACCTGATTCTCACTCGCTTAACGAGCACCTATGTGTATATAGCCACAGTTTCCACTGTGCTCCTAGTCTTGCATTTTTCTTTCATTGCTGTCATTTCTGCCTTTGTGTTCATCGTCTTTGTTAATGTTTGATTCTTGCCTTAGCGTTTTGCTGCCTGTTCACAGTTCTTGTTTTGTGTTTTGTTTTGGTACTCATTAAAACTGAAAATCTGCACTTGCGTCTGTCTCCGCCTCCAAACCATGACAACTGGACTCTGAACATTTTAAACTACTTGTGTTTGTTTGTCCAAAACTCGATATACAGATTTTGATGTGATCAAAAAAATGATACAAATTATATTTTGGCCCTTGGTCCTTCAAGTTGTTTTCGCCTTTCAGAGTGTTTTTATGTGTTTTTTTCTCTATCTATAACAAGGTATCTGGCTATTGCATCAGTTGGACAAAATCTGCCCCAAAACAAATTCATCCTGGATACTGAGGTTGGCACTTTTAAAGGACTAAATCTAGGAAATTCACTGGAATACACAAACAGCAAAATCTAAATTAAATATATTAACTAAGAAAAGTTAGAGCATTTTAATGCCTGGGAAACTTTAGTCTCACAAAAAAGAAAACTGCAATTTAAAGAAGTCCAAACATTTAAAGATTTCAGTTCATTTCCACTGAGACACACCAACATGTGTATTGTCTAGATGCAACTGATAGTTCTTGACTTTTGCAATTAATTACTTGTAATGTTATAGATTTGGTATGCATAGAACTATCTTTATTCCACTGTATGATTGGATATAAGTGCAGGTTTTCTGACTTTTAAAACTATTAAAACCAATGTAGCAGAAAAAAACAAAGAGCTAGAAATTCTCCAAAACATGAGGCAGGCAAACGTTCAGGTAGTCAACAGGCATAAACTATACCAGACTAAATTATTAAGCAGGAAGCAGGCTATGCGCAAAACACTTATCAATGAAATCAGATGAATTCTTGGACTCATTACAGACTCAATGCTGGAGGAAGCCCATCGAGTAGTCAGTCCTTGCTTAATTATAATATCTCTTTGTTTATACATATATGTGTATGTATATACACTGATCAGCATAAAATCACCTGTCTAACACTGTGTAGGTCCCATTTGTGCCACCAAAACTGCTCTCACCTGTCAAGGCATGCTCCACAAGACCTCTGAAGTTGTGCTTTCGTATCTAGCACCAAGGAAGTAGATCCTTTAGGTCCTGTAAGTTGCGAGGTATGGCCTCTATGGATCGGACTTGTTTGTCCAGCACATCCCACAGATGCTCGATCGGCTTGAGTTCTGCAGAATTTAGGGGTCAAGTCAACACCGTGAGCTCTTTGTCATGTTCCTCAAATCATTTCTGAAGAATTTTTGCAGTGTGGCAGGGCACATTATACTGCTGAAAGAGGCCACTGCCATTAGGGAATACCTTTGTCATGAAGGGGTGTACTTGGTCTGCAACAGTGCAACAAACTTTTGGCCATATAGTGTATATTGGTTATGAAGATAGGACTGTATTTAGAGGTGAGCTATGTTACAGTATGAAGTTCTATATTGAGTTCTGGGAATTAACTAGGCTTAAACACTGCTTGGAATGTTACACAGTATTTGCATGTAGTGAGTTTCAAGAAAACATGATTCTGGCCTTGAATACAAGTCTGTTTTTATTCAAGCATTGGACACTATTACATCCAGCACCACTGCTACAAACAAAAACTCTGGAATCACATTTGAGAGAGCCATGAAACCATTGAGAGTCCAGTAAATAACCTTGTCTAAACTTAATTGGAGTTTCTGGCAAAACTTGTCAGATGGAGATGATCACTTTGATCTTGTATTTTTAATAGGAAATGCTGACCAAAGGGGTTTAATTAGATTCAGCATGGTTTATTTATTAAAACATACATAAATGTGGATATCAAAGCCTTCAACAGGATTCATTACCCAGCACTATGAATTATATCAAAGCCAGTTTTTACACATGAAAGCCCACATTCAAGCAAATAACTCAAACTCATATAGGCAAACATAAAAGAAAAATAAAGACACCTCAACTAAGCAGCAACTGGAAAAACAAGGGAATTACTATGAAAAACACATTTTACAGACACATTAATTTGGTATAAAAGACACAGGGCATTTGGAAAATTTTGTAGAATCCTAATTAGAAGAACAGATGAACAAAACATAGCTTTTAAATTGGAAACATAAAACATTTAAAAGTGCCACATATTCACTTATTCATAGCTCTCCTTCTTTCACAGAGCACAGTTCCCATGCCCACCACAATACTACAATTTATTTTACCTTGGTTACTGTTCCCCTCATCTCCTTGCTCATATTATACCTATCTTCATTCCTTATATTCCATGTTTCCTTTCTCTAGTTTATCTTAACAAAAAATCAATATGCTTCCATATGTTCAATACGTTTAATCTTCTACTCTGCAGTACTGCACACTCGTTAAAATCCTAACATACACATTAGTGGTGTAAGGAAAATTAGCTGTTTGGGTTAAGTTGTTACATTCTCTGCCATTATATCTAAAGAAAATTAGTTGATTTAGATTGAGCTACCTGTATTCTCCACCAAATAGGTAGGAAAGACTAGCAGATCAGCTTGAAAGGAGAAATTTGGCTAATTTAGTATTTCTGATCAACAGTTCATCCCGCGATAAGTTAAACTTAACGTATTCATTAATAATGCATGAGATATTACCTTTTTGGCCATCGGCAATAATATCCTAACTACAGTGAATTATTATTTTTAAGAGCATGTAGCAAGATCAACAATTCAAGGCAATAGACATCGGAAACAATAAGACACGTGTTTAAAAACAGAAAATACTTTATTGTACTATTCTATGACACAGACATTAATCTGACACACAAACACATGCACACACACTTAAACAGAGGTGGAAATGGTTTAACAGAGCGAATGAAGTTCTGAGTTTATAACACAGTATGTTATTTCACAGACCATGACCTGAATGAACCCTCAACTTATTATATTTACCATCACATTTTTAGAAGGGCTTTAAAATTAATATTATATGCACCAATTTAGAGTGTGAAGGTATTGAGCTTGCCTTTGGATGGTTGTGTTGAAGGGATTTCCTTGTTATGTCATGGTCTGGTCGGCGTTAAGTGGTGTCTCGGAATGCTGAATGGAATGCCGTCTAGTATGAGGAGTTTGGAGAGCTGACAGCGGGAATTTTGAAAGCTGGTGGGCGCTAGGCTGGGTCTCCGAGCAGATGTTGATTAGAGATGCTCTGCTGCCTCTGTCCCTCTGATGAGATGAGTTCTGAGTTGAGTTGAGTCAGCCAAGAGAGGAAGAGGAAGAGAAGAGCAGAGAGTTGGATTTTAACTCTTTTCGGGTAGTCCAGTCTTCTAAGGGTTCCGACCATCCAGAGATTGTCTTAGGATGGGGTGTAAGCCATATGCTCCATCCATGATGTTAATCGGGCCATTGTCTCTGCAGATGGGCTTGTCCATGCTTCTCATGATGTATGGATTAAACTTTGTCCAAAATATTAACATGCACATGTACTAACATGAATTTCCTTACTCTTATCCTTCAGGAAACGTACCAAGTTATCATTCTGTAACGAACCAAGCCTTTGATCGTTTTCGTGTCTGGTTTTGAATCTTGTTTCTCGTTTCGTGCTTAGCCTTGCCTGTTTTATGCCTATTTGCTGTTTGCCTGACCCTTTGCCTGTTCTGACCATGCGTATGTTTCACATTTTGGATTTGTCTGCCTTTCTCCTCCAATTAAGCTCTTACCAGCACTTGCATCCATCTCAACCTCCATTACATGACAGAATAATTTGCTATAACATGGATGCAGCAGGAAGACGGAGGAGACGTCATGCTAAGGAAACTAAGCAAACTGTCCCAGCTTTGGATTCCATCCAGTTTCCCCAGTGGACTGTCATAGATCTCCCAGATCCATATGATGGTTTTTTTTTGGATACCCTGTATATTTTCTTGTTGACTGCCAGTTCTATGTTGCTAACTTAACAGACCCCAAGCCTGACTCAAAACAATGGCTCAAGTTCATGTGGTCCCGGATCTTCAGCCCAGCCTGCCAGTGAGTGCGGCTCCTACTGGAAAAGAGATCCAGGGGACTTGAGAATATAACTCAGTTTGTGGGACTATTTGTAATGACATGTGGGAGTCTAGGATACAAGGATGACCTGGAACATCTTTTGGGGCGGGGGAGTCAGCCTGGCAGATAAACCTACCCTGCCGTTCACCACCTATTATGAGCAGTCAAAAAGGGTGACCTCCTCCCCAAAGCTCTAGTCTGAGATCCGCAAGGTGGTCTCACCTTCAGAGCTCCAGCCAGAGGTCAACGTGGTGCCCTCATATCCAGAGCTCCAGTCTGAGACCCAAGAGGTGGTTTCCCCTGCAGCACTCCAGCTGGAGGTCAACATGGCGAACTCGACTCCAGAGCTCCAACCTGAGACCCACGAGGTGGTCTCACCCGTAGTGCTCCAGCTGAAGGTCAACATGGCGACCTCCTCTCCAGAGCTCCAGCCTGAGACCCAAGAGATGGTCTCCCTTGCAGAGCTCCAGCTGGAGGGCAACATGGCGACCTCAACTCCAGAGCTGTAACCTGACTTCCACGAGGTGGTCTCACCTGCCGAGCTCCAGCCACAGGTCAACATGGTGAACTCATCCCCAGAGCTCCAACCTGAGGCCCACAAGGTCTTCTCACCTGCCGAGCTTCAGCCAGAGGTCAAAGTGGCGACCTTCAGCCGGGGGTCAAAGTGGCAATGTCAGCCCAGAAATCCAGCCTGAGAAAACAAGAGTCAGTCACACCTGCAGAGTTCCTGCCAGGGGTCAACGTGGTAAGGTCCTCCCCAGAGTTCCAACATGAGACTTATGAGATGATCTCACCTGCTGAACTCCCATCAGAGGTCAATGTGGCAACCTTCTCCCCAGCGCTCCAACATGAAACTCACAAGGTGGTCTCATCTCCACAACTCCTGTCTGAGGCCAACAAGACACCCTCTCAAGCCATGTTCATTATGGGACATTGTTGAATGTAGACTCTTCCAAGGTTGTCTTCCCTCTAGATGGTATTTTTTATGAATAGAATAGAGGCATGGTCAAGGTCTGGAAGATATTCAATGTTGAGAACAGGATCTGTCATTCTATGTTGAGCTATTTTCAGAGGATATACAGTATTTTACTTTGTTGCATGAGCTGGAATTGTTTGTCACCCAGTTGTTATGTGGATTACCACCTCTAAAGTTAAGGCAATGGTACTCTTTGAATAACAGATGGCATGTCCTGTCCAGGAAGAGACATATGTCTGTAGTGAATAGTTTATCTCAGAGGTATCTCAGAAAACACAAGTCAAGTACTGAATCATGGAAAATTAGTTTTCTCTGCATGATGGCTGGGATTACTCTCAATGATGAGGCATCAGTAATGTAATGGCTTGGACTACAGTAACCATTCCTCTATCTTGGTAGGAATCTGGGTATTTGATAAGGCCTCCCCCCTGGGGTATACCAGGTACTAATAACAGATTGGATGCTTGGTACCAGGTATGGCTAAGGATTTTGTGGAGAGATTGCTGACAAGGCCATGACTTCCATTTTTAATCATTCTCTTACTAATAGTTACTCTTAATTTGTAGGATAAGTTTCAAATTCTAATGGACTTGAAAACTGTATTCAGATATTTGTTCAGATTTTATTTCATCTATAAATTTAATAATGGTGGCACAGTTGTGCAGAAGGTAACACTGCCACCTCACAGCTTCAGGGGTCCCTGGAAAACATGCTGGTAGGTGAATTGTCTATGCTAAATTGCCCCTAGGTGTGAATGATTGTGTCAGTGTGTGTATGCATGGTACTCTATGATAGACTGACGTCCTATCCAGGATGTCTTCCAAACTCACACCCAGTGCTCCCATGATGGATCCACCATGACCCTGACCAGGATAAACTGAGTTTACTGAGGATGAATGAATGAATATAATAATGTATGAATGTTTAGGGTTTCTGCCCAGTAAGTAAGCAAAGCAGGAAAGGACAGTCTCTTTCAATGTGTGTTCTTTCAAAAAAAATTTCCCCACTGGAGTAAATTATTCTGAGAGGATTGCACATCCCTGCAATACATTCATGTTCCTGGAATAACATAAACAAAATGAACAGCTAGTCCTGCTGAATTTATAGCATTAAAATGCATTTATAGAAGGTTCTCAAAAATTCTGATTTAGAATTTTTTGTCTGTATTTCCCCAAAAGCAAAATTGTAAATGTATGCTGTGGTCCAGCTTTTTGCTAAGAGTGACTGACAGATGAATATGTAGCCATAATACTGTACTATAGCAACTACAAAAAAGTTACACTAAACTTTTTTGTGCATGTACATATCACCAAAAAATTCATGAGAAAATTACTTTTACCAGACCAAACCACTTTCTCCTACCAACCCACCCACACACACAACATACACCCACATACATATAATATAGTTCTCTATGCTAAATGCCTGGAGCACCTTGGGCTCTGTCGTAAATGCCTCCAGCTCACTGTTTACTGAAGCCTGAGTGCAAACTGCAATGTAGTGTCAATGCTTTAACAACACTTACACACTGTTACATCAGAGTTACAAAAGGTTTAAATATACACACTTTGGCATGAAGTGGAAATCAGATTCAGCAGTCTGGTCTTCAGAACCCTTTTTATATTTTGTTTTGTTTTCCTAAAGCTCTGTAGACTTATCAATATTGACATGACTTAATTTATACCTTAATAATTATTTAAGATTTTAACAATAAGTTGCCATTACAATGTGAAGATTCCCTATGAAATTCCATGTCTGATCTACATTACTTCTACAGAGTAGTTGTAATCATACCTTCCTCCAAATCAGACACCACTAATCCACTCTAAACAGAATTTACAATGTGCACAGTGTCAGGCTCTGATGTTGCCATAAAAAAGCACATACTGTTACTGTCACAACTCACATGGAAGAGTGATATTTAACTCAATCATTTTTATAACAACAAACACCATTTTGGTGTGGTTACACACACAAAAGCTGTGTGTAATAAAATTATGTAATAATTCAAACCCTAACGATTAAAAAATGGAAATAGAGTATTTTCATGATGGCTTTACATCAAACATTATAATACTGGACATGAAACTACTGTTATTTATCATCATATATTTGTCTTTTAAGCTGGAGTGTGATTTGTTCTAGAAGTTTCTTGCTAAACTTTAGACAAGGGCATGAGACTTGAAACTTGTGAGAACAGATTGTTCATGCAACCTTGTTCCAAAAGCTGAATAAGAAGAAGACATATGTGAATTAACAGGTTCCGCCTTAGGTTATCACAATAGAAATGTAGTAGAAAAAGTGTTAGACAAAGACTGAGCATGCTGTTTAAGTGTCTGTTCTTCCCTTGAGCACTTCAGTATAAAGTTGGTTAGCTCATATGGTCTTGTCACTTCATATGTTAGTGGTAAACTAAGAATTCACCAAATATGTCATGCATAAATTCACTGCCAAAGGGAAAAAAAAAAAAAAAACATATAATAAATTCACTCTTGGCTGACATTGCTCACTCTTAACTATACAATGTAACTGGTAAAAAAAAACAAAAAAAAAAAAACATGGTGATTTTTTTATTTAAAGTCAGGTGCAAAAGTGGAAGTGCAGGGGTGTTGAGCGGGTGCACATAGATAGCTGTCTTCCTGGAGTGGGGTGCAATGAATGGGCTGGAGCTGCTGTGTGGCGGGATCCAGGAGGCCTGGTGGAGGTCAAGAGGGCTGGTGAGAGGAGCAGCACAGCCGGGGAGTTTCTCTTCTGAGCTCGGTGTCATCTTCGTCATTGTCTGCATCTGAAAGCAGAGAGAGAGAGAGAGAGAGAGAGAGAGAGAGAGAGAGAGAGAGAGAGAGAGAGAAATCACTCATTTTTCTTACGGAGCTCGAACTCACCTCTGCTGCACACTTTTACAGTTGCTCCTCTTCTCCCCAATGGTGAGAAGATGCTGCTCTAATCATCGGCTGCCAGCCGTGTGTTTCTGCCGCCCTGCCCTGCATCCATGTGCGCTCTTGCTGTCCAAAACAACTAGGGTTCTGAAGTAGCGCTGTCTGTTCAGCACCCCGCCGGCAGTTGCGCGTGGAGCGTGATACGTGTTTTGTGTGTGGGCTGCAGGCCCGCCATCACAACAAAGATAGATTATTCATGTATGCTCAGTGGCCTGAATAACAAATAATTTATTGGGCATTAATTCAACTAATAAATCAATTATTATATAACTTTTGCATAAGAAATCTCTAAATATGTAGGGAAACATGTTTTTATTAATACTAATGCAGTAATGTATACTAAAAGTATTCAGTAATCTTGAATACTAAGACTAATGCATAGTAAACAAGCCTTTTCAAAGGTGTATAACTGGAGCTTATATAATTGAGAGTTTTGGTTCTAAAGTCTGATTGGCTGAGCTGTGTTTGAAGCCGTTATATGCCTGTGACTGCATCACTATAATTTAATTATGTATTAATGCACCGGTTTTAAACCTAATCATAGCCCATTATGTTGATTAGCAACCAAAGCTTGTTGTTAACAGATTACATTGCATGGGGCAATAGTTAATTGTGAATATTATTAATAATAAATTAAATTGTTTACTGTGTACTGCTTTTTATTATATTATTTTTGTTCTTTTATAAAAGCTACTTCCCAGCAAACAGAGTATGTTCTGATGACGTCGCCAGTTAGTCTCGTTTCGTAAACTTTGACATCGATGTGACCATGTCTTGGTAAAGTTCCTTTATCTATATAATCTTGGCTAATGGTCCAGAAACTTCATGGCCACGTCCTCAATAAAAAGTCACTAACTACTTGAAAATGTCATGTATACGTGGTTCCCTGGTATCCTGATAAGTAAAATGTTACATTTACTAAATGTTACATTTAGTAAAATTTCCCATATTATATCTAAATGGAATATATCTCAACAAAGATAAAATAACAAAGTTATCTGGATATATTTTTAAAGTATATTTATGTTAATTCATTCAAATAAATGTAATCTTATAGTGCACTTCTTTATCTCCATGGCTGATTTATAACAGGTGGAATTCCAGCTCTAATGACCTAACTAACAGAAATTAATGGTTATTTTAATCCTTCTGATCAAAATTTGCGCTTCCTAAAATCAATGACAGCTTTAACTTAATTAATTAATTGTGACAAGACCATGGTATAAGCGGGGTAATCCACAGCTAGGTGTGCATTAAACTCCACTTCGCGTCGTTGGGTGGTTCTTTGCCTCAATTTTGTGCATTAAAATCGTTTAATGTACACCTAGCCATGGATTACCCCTTATTTAATTCTGTGCATGCAGCACAGCAAAAATAGACTCTGTGCAGAAACAATTGCTGCACCTCTTAGTTTATTTTTCACCACTCCTGTAACGGATTGCCATGCTGTATTCTTGTGCAGTGTGAATGCTCTAACCTGTTAACATGGGAACTTTTTTTCTTCTAAATGTGAACATTTATCATGTTTGTTATATAATTATTGATCAGATTGGAAATCCATTGCTTTAGAATTTATTCTTCATGTTTCAGTGTGTTGTTAGGGAAAGACCATTTTCAAAACATGAGCTACACATTATTAATAGCACATAACTGGTTGCAAGTTTACTTCTGCATTCACTTCATTTTGTGCAGATGTGAGTTGTAATATTACATTTATGTTGTGTATATGTCTGATTAATCTCATATAGGATGCGTTTGGGTGAGTTAATTTACCCACAGCCTGTCAAATTAACTAAAAATATTAAATTTGGTTTATCAGAAGGTAAACTTCTTTGTCAGGACGCATCTTCCTTAATTCTATGATAATTAACAAGCTCAGTTTTCTCTCGCCTAATTGTGCATGTAATATTGTGGCACATTAAGTTACCATCTTTAAAATAAAGCAATAAGTCCCAAGAAGCTGTGGTTTACAGTGAATTTAGAACAGCTAAGGGGCATTGTTAGGCCCAACACAGAGCGAAGTGGAGCTGTTCTAAAATTCACTGTCAACCATGGCTTCACTGGGCTAATTGCTTTTATAAAATGGTTAGTCCATAAAAATATTTATTTTAATATTTATATTATTTATAAAATAAACACACTGCAACAAAAATATAATCATAATGATAAATTTATTATTCTGCCAAGCAATGTAGTTCTTCAGAAACAATTCAACAAAGAGGTTGCCATGCAACAAAGACACAGTGGAAAGCATGTTTAAAGATTGGGTGATTATTAACATTTATCTGGATATCGCCATTAATTTAGCAACACACAGATGCAGTGGCACAATAATACTGATGTAATGAGGTCACAGGTGTATGATTGTAGAGTAATTTACAAGGGCTTCAACCAGTCAGAATCAAGGACTGGAGGTGCATCCATTTTATTAAAAAATCCTAAACTTAAACTCCTAAAATTTTGATTTTGCTGTTACTTTTTTGTAATTAGGAGCACAAGTGCTACTTTAAACAATTGTAAGCATAGTATCTACCCTAATGTGTAGTTAATTGCTGTAAAACTAAAATATACTTTTCATTTTCAGCAGAAGGACCAGAGACAGGCTCCACAGCAACAACATGATGAAGATGATGATGAGACACTTGTATTTTTTTTTTTGATTACATTAATGTATTCATTTATACGGTTAATTAATAATTTGTGAATTGATAATATTTATAAAGTTATTTTTTTTTGTTCTGCATATGAATTTTTTTGGTAAGACTACAAAATAATTATTTAGCTTAATGGTTATGTATTAGCTTAGTATGTCAAAATGACAAAATGATGATAGATAAATGCTTGTGTATTGCTTATTCTTGCTTGATGTTGTTTATTTTTGCTTGATGCTTGAGGCACAGGTGTGTCTTATGAGTACATTTTGAGATGATGGGTCAAAGATAAATTCCACAACAATTACCATTATAATTGCATTGTTTAGTTGCTTCCATCAAAACCAATACAATTTCCATTAAAAACATTTGAATTTGAAGTCAGGGATTAAAGTCAGTCCTATATGGACTTAACGTAAACAAATTCACTTGCTGTCCATAAAGGAATGGCTTGAGAATTGCATATCCACCCCTGAGCAAAGGAGGGAGATATGTTAGAAATAAAGTAGCAGTTGCTGAAGAATTGTCACAGGAGACAGGTAAGCCACTCATATATTCTTGAGTTGTGATTGAAAGGATTAAATAATCAGACTCCCACTCATGGTCACTGGGACGTACTCGCTATGTTCCAGCAACGTTCCATAGGATATAACGTTGCCACGACACAAGGTTACATGGCTGGAAAGTTATTTGATGTCACTGTAACTAATATTGTCCAGTCTAGTTACTTCTTTACAGCGTACCAATTTGGTCATTGGAACATATTTGCCACGTTTCAACAACATACAACTATAATGTCACCACAGCGAATACAGGAATCACAAAATTTACATCGCTGGAACGTTATTTGGTACATCGTTGTGACAAATATGTTCCAGTCTGGTTACGTCTTCACAATGTAACTGTGTTAGCTGGTTTGTGAGTGTGTATTACAGTGATTTTATCATGGCTAAAGGGTATCCGCATTGCGTCATGCCTAAGGACACCCTTTATATTAATAAGCAAATAACAAGACCTTAATTAAATATCCCCTTACATGTGTTCTTTAATATAAATGTTGGTTTTGTAATGCTACACATGCTTAGTACCAGACAAAGTATTTTGGGCTAAGGAGCTACATTTAGCAACTTTAATAAGTTCAGGATGGAGATAAATCAGGCAATACTGAGCAGAAATGTGCTGTGTTTAATCAGTGTTACAGCTAATCTTCGCTTGAGGGCATGGTCGTCAGTACCAAGTGTGTTTTGTAAGAGAGTGACACACACACAGCCTAGTTTCTCTTGTCTTATCTTCTGTGATCTTATTTTTTGGCACTTTGTTTAAATCATTTTCTCCTCCTTTACTCCTCTCATTTTCTTTGTACATGCTCAGAGGAGAGGGATTTGTAAAGATGAGTTTCTTTCTGTGTCGGAGAAGCTCTGGGAATATGCTTTGACATGCGAATGAAACACTGCTCCTTTTTGCATGACTCATGAAAACAAAAAATCTACACTTCCTGTTTAGAAAATGTGAAATTTGAAGTGAGTAACAGCATTTAAAGACAGGGTGAAAAAATCTTATATTTGATTTATAATAATTTCATAATAGGAAATAGTAGATAAAATGACCCACACTCAAGATTTTCTCACTTGCCAAGCTATTACTTTTGCATTGAAGGAAATGCAACTCCTGTACTGGTTAGTACATACCAAAAGTGGTCAAAGGATGGGCAACAAGTGAACCGGAGACAGGCAGCCAGGGCTCACTGATGCGTGTGGGGAGCAAAGGCTAGCCTGTCTAGTCCAATCCCACACAAGAGCTACTGTAGCACAAATTCCCCAAAAAAGCTAATGCTGGCTGTGATAAAGTATTAGAACACACAGTGCATCGCAGCTTGCTGAAGACCAGTCAGAGTGCCCATGCTGACCCCTGTCCAGAGTAGAAAGATCCTACAATGGGCACATGAGCATCAGAACTGGACCATGAAGCAATAGAAGAAGGGCCTGGTCTGGTGAATCACATTTTCTTGTACACCATGTGGATGACCGTCTGTGTGTGTGTTGCTCACCTGGGAAGAGATGGCACCAGGATAGAGCCTCGCAACTTATGGGACTTTAAGGATCTTCTGCTAATGTCTTGGTGCCAGATACCACTGTACACCTTCAGAGGTCTTGTGGAGTCCATGCCTCAGTGGGTCAGAGCAGTGTATGTATATTATATACACACACACACACACACACACACACA
>JANDJT010000012.1:4926496-4937578 GCA_024331685.1 Stegophilus panzeri
TCCTATATCTACATTTGAAAATGCATATTCTGTTTACAAAGTAAATTATCCACAAATAATAATGAAATATTAAAGAAATTATTATTTCCTTAAGGTCCTTTTTCAATTATCAGAAAGATGTTGTAAGAGCTACAAATCTCCATCTAGGCATTAAGCAAAAAAAGTTCCTTTAAAGGTAACCATCAACAAATATATAATAACAACATTTTTTTATATGAATAGGATATTTAGTTGACTGCTGGCATAAATACAAATAAATATCATTTTTGTTTATGCAATAAAGTTTTTTAACATTAAACTTAAATGAACTTTTTTAATTGTCATTTTAAATGACAAAATAGAACAAATGTATATGTATTTATAGTCTTGTGTTTCACATGTTATGGTGGTTTTTTATGCTAGCTATATGAGATTCCAATAAGAATAAATGAACATATTCCTTCATATGTATTTGACTCACACTGCTGACTAACAAAGGAATTATATGCGCTGAAGGTCTACAACAAAAAACAAGCAGCTTTTAAGGAGGCCAGGTTCTTTTTGCACTTTTTGGAGGCCAAGAATTTTTTTTAAAGGAGGAAGACCTGAAGCCATTGGTGTCATCAGGAGATACTAAATGTAAAGACAAAATGTCAAGTGGCTGTTGAGATATTGTGACTATTCCTGTTTTCAGTAGCCCCCCCTCTTCAGATGATTTTATGTATTGTGCGACTGCCACATGATTTGATTTGATAATTGTATGAAGGAGAAGGTGTAAAGGTGTTAAAATGAAAGAGGCCAGTGAGTATATAATACAACATGAGTTGAGTATTTGTGTGTGTGTGTGTTTCCAATAGCAGTTGAACCATAGCTAGTACTTCATTTTCTCAAATCCAAGCCATAGACCCAGAACATCCAGATCAATATTTTCAGCTTGCACACTTCATTCTTTGTTTGACACACACTTAATCTCCTGCTTTTGTTTTCCCTGCAATTTTCTATTGACTTTGTCCTGAACCACCTCCTGAATCCATCACCCCTTAAAAGTTAACAAGTTGTCAAGGGAAATGGTATTCTGTCTGCGTCCTATAAGAAATGTCAGTGGAACAGTGACGGCTCATGCACACGTCAATAGTGAGGAAGTGTGAGAGTGATCACTCTCCTAAACACATGGGAAGGGAACGAGTGAATCTGGATACATCAGAAAACAGAAACAAATATAGTTACAGTGTGTTAATGCATCTGCTCAATGTGCAAGATTGGGTGGGCTGCATGTTATCAATTTAAGGAGAGAAAATAGAGTATGTAAAATTATTTATAAATAAAAAACAAAAAGTTGTGATTGCATTAGTATTCTCTCCTTTCATTCATTCATTCATCTCCAGTTCTGTGAAACCCTTAAATTAGTTCTGATGTAACCAGTTGTCATCAAAAGTCACATAATTAATTGAATGAAGTTGACCTGTGTGCAATTTAATTTTCTGTATATCTCAGTATAAATAGAAAGCAAGAATAGACCAGTAGACAAAGAATCTATCAAAATAACTCGGGTCTGTTTTGTCTGGGACAGAATTCTGGAAAAGTATCAGTCAGGATATGGTTAAAAATATCCAAAGTACAACTGCAACTGTGACTAGAAGAGGCTGTCCACCAAAATATAGTAACTGTTTAAGGAGGTCATTAATCAGAAAAGCAATCAAGAGAACAAGTCTAACTCAGACTGTGTTGGTGAGATCCACTCATGGGAGAGGCTCATCACAAGACAAATATACAACTGGGCTCAATTTTTTTCTCCAGAACACAAAGTTCTACATTTGGCATAAGTCCGACATTCCTCATGACACTATCCTCACAGTTAAGCATGGTGATCGTAGTATTATGTTGTTGGGATGCTAATCCTAACCATATTATTATTATTATTATTATTATTATTATTATTATTATTATTATTATCCATCCATCTCTTTTCTGTACCACTTATCCTACACAGGCTTGTGGGGAGCCTGGAGCCTATCCCAGGGAACTCGCGGCACAAGGCAGGGGACACTCTGGATGGGGTGCCAACCCATTGCACGGCACTGTCGCACACACATTCACACACCCATTCACACATTACAGACAATTTGGAAATGCCAATCAGCCTACAACACATGTTGTACAAGTGGGAGAGGAAATCCCCAGAAGAAACCCCCGAAGCGTGGGGAGAACATGCAAACACAGCAGAGCCCGGAGGTGCCAGGCAAACATGCTAACCATTAAGGCACCATGCCCACCATTATTACTATTATCATTATTAGGGGTCAGGCCCCGACCCCGACCAAGACCCCTATTGTTTTCATTAGTTTTCTTCTTGTTCATCTTCTTCTTCTGCTCTTTAGTCTATGGCAGCCCATAGAACTGCTTGTGGGAAAGCAGTAATGAAAGCAGAAATGAAATTTTACACACAGATAGAGGACATTGTGTTAATAGAGCAAATTTGGAGTCTTTAACTAAATCCCTTTAGCACCACCAACTGTCCAAAGTTGCACTCACATTTATGTTAATAACTGTTGAACCATGAGGTCTAGAAACAAAATTATGTTTTCGACTGATTTCTTGGCTCAAGACGATTAGATTGTACCCTATGATGTAATTTGCCATAATGAAAATTTTTCTGCCATCTTGAATTTTTGAAAAACCTACCTTTCCAAACTTGTCCTAGGCTGTTTGTCTGATTTACATGAAGATTGGCTTACATCATCTAGAGAGAATTGCAACAAAAAGGTATTCACAGAATTTGCCATACCATTTTCGAATGGCGCATCAACGAATTCGACAGCGAACACACCAAAATGGACGTGAGGATGTATCTCCGGAACACTTTGAGGGATTGCAAAGAAACTTGTTATGTGTCATCATCATTAGGCCCTGAGGTTACCAGCAGCATTTCAGCACACTGCTCCCTACTGGTCAGGAGATAGGAAAGATGCCTTTTTGGCTTATAACTCTTGAACCTTTTCCTGCATGATAACCATCATGCCCAGATACTACCTGAGCAATTTCAGAACAGTGCCAAATACTAGACAAAAATTCTAAAAAGTAGCTATTTTTAATTATTTTTAAAATATAATGTTTTTTATGATTGAAAGTTGACTTTTTCTAACTCCTTATACACTGTTCTTCAGACTCTAACAAAAAAAAACATGTAACAAAATGTCTTTTGCTATTGATGGTGCAGATAATAGGCTTGACCCTGGGATTGCTGCTTGCAGCTACAGTGAGGGAAATCAAACGTGTATCGAACGTGTCAAAAACATTTTCAGTAAATATATTTCCAATGAGGCTGTTCACATGAAATTTTCACCAGACATCAGTATTAACTCAAGAAATCTGGAGATATAAAGAATTCACAACATTAAAGTCCAAAATGTTATGTGTAATAAAGTGGAATGACACAGGGAAAAAAGTATTGAACATGCTAAGAAAAAGCAGTTCTCCAAGTCAAGGTAAGGCAAGGAAGCAGCTGAAATCCATAAGTAATTATACCTCCTACCTGTGCAAATTAATATCAGCTGGGTTAGTAAATTGATCATCTATAAAAAGGCTTTTTGTTACGAGGTGTCACACAAGAAATATCTCATGATGGGTAAAAGCAAAGAGCTCTCCCAAGACCTTCACAACCTTATTGTTGCAAAACATATTTATGAAATCAGATACAGACATATCTCCACGCACAGGAGCTCCTCAAAAGATTTCTGAGCAGGGAGGCAGAAGAATAGTCAGAAGAGTAGCCCAAGAGCCAAAGACCATTCGGAAAGAGTCCCAGAAACACTTGAAGGCAGTACGTACCATCCTCACAGAGAAAACAATAGGCAATGCACTCCACTGCTCATGCTCAACCCACAAGACTCCATTACTAAAGAAAAGGCATGTCAAAGCTCATTTAAAGTTTGCTACAACTCATTTTCACAAGCCTATGACATACTGGGAGAGTGTAGTCTGGTCAGACAAGAGGAAAATGTAACTTTTGGGCTGTCATACTACACACCATGTCTAGGGAAGAAATGGCACTGCACATCGCCCTAAAAACACTATACCAACAGTGAAGTTTGGAGGTGGAAGCATCATGGTGTGGGGCTGCTTTCCATTGCATGGTAGTGGCAGACCCCATATAATTGAAGGAACGATGAATGGAGCCCTTTACCGGGAGATTCTTGAGAAGAATCTGCTGCTATCCACCAGGATGATGAAGATGAGACGTGGGTGGACCTTCCAGCTGAACAACGATCCAAAACATACAGCAAAGGAAACTTTCTATTGGTTTCAGAGAAAAAAAATCAAAGTGTTAGAATGGCCCAGTCAATCACCTGACTCAAATCCAATTGAACAAGATTTAAAGACAATATATTTAGAAGAATGGACCAAAATCCCACCTGAATACTGCAACTGATTAATTTCTTCATACAGGAAGTGTCTTGAAGCTGTCATAACAAACAAAGGCTTCCCCACTAAATATTAAATAAATTTCAGTTAGCATATTCAATACTTTTTTCCTGTCTTTCCTCTTTATTACACATAACTTTATCTATGGACTTTAATGTTTGGATTCTTTTATGTGTGGATTTTTTGAGTGAAAATTTCATGTGAATAGCCTCATTGGAAATATATTTACTGAAAAAAAAAATGTTGATGCATCCAATACTTATGTATATTATTATTATTATTATTATTATTATTATTATTATTATTATTATTATTATTATTATTATTGTTATTATTATTATTATTATTATTGTTATTATTATTATTATTAGTAGTAGTAGTAGTAGTGGTAGTACTAGTAGTAGTAGTAGTAGTGATGGTGGTGTAGTAGTAGTAGATATGTTTTGCTCTCTTTTCCCCTTTTTGTCTGGTCATGACAATTTTGTTTATGCTCTTGCATTTTTGTTGCTTGTTTGTTTTTGGCCCCATTTGTTTCCACTGTCTGCTGTAAAAATATATAATTTTTGGAAGTGAATGTGCTTTAGCCCTGATCTCCAGTAATGAATGGCTAGCCACAAAATTCACCAGTCATCCAATTATATTTCTTATACTCCTTTCTCTCTCTCTCTCTCTCTGTCTCTCTCTCTCTCTCTCTCTCTCTCTGGAATTTATCTCTGACTACTCTGTTCGGTTGTTATGTTGTCATCTCTCCCCCAACATGTACATGTACGTGTGTGTGTGTGTGTGAGAGAGAGCGTGAGTGTGTGTGTGCGCACATTCATGTGTTTCCTCACATTTGCACTATTGATGTGGGTCTGAAGGGCTCGTGAAATGCTTCAAAGCTAATTGGTGCTCCCTTTGAAGTGCAAAAAGGAAGCAAATTAGTGTCACAGCACAAGGAAGAGAAGAAACAAATGTCTTTCCAATTCTTTTCTTTTTTTTTTTTTTTGAGTGCACCAACTGTTATATGAATCAATGGACAAAATAAAAAAGAAGGAAAAAAAACAGCCATTTCAAGGCATGCATGCCTTGTACTTAAGTTGAATGCATATTCATTTTAGTATTTGTATTGAAGTCTGACATTTGTAGTGAAGTCTGACAGACTATATGTATTGACTTGATTGCACTATATAACCAAATAGCTCATGTAACACGTTCAGTTTCCTAGTGCTCCCATTTCTGCAGTTGTTTGTATTTGTAGTCTATTCTAGTTTGACTTGGCTGTATTCTTTTTGCAATTCCTGTCAGAAGCCTTTGGTTGTATTCTGTGCTGATGTCACAGGCAGACACTTTTATTGCTGGCACAGTTACAGTGATGTTTAATAGGAGAAAACTTTTCAATTATCTCAAATATAAGGGATCAAGATAAAGTTTTGCGGTTAGCTCCTAAAAACAAAAGATCAAAAGTTTATCTTCTTGCTCACCATTTTCCACTGACATTCCAATTCACATTAATGAGAAATCTAATGTAGAAGACAGCAAAATTTTGGATTCAAAGTTGCAGAATGTGATGCAGCTAGACAACAGAGACATTCAACTTGGCAAAGGAGCAATCTATAGTACTGTGAAAAAGTGCTGATTTCTTCTGTTTTTGTATCTCATACTAAAATTGTTTCAGAAATTAAAACAAAGATAAAACAAAGGCAACCTGAGTAAACACAAAATACAAAAAAGTTATCCAATGCCAACTGGGCCTGTGTGAAAATGTATTTGCCCCAATAGTTACTAAATAGCTTGACTTGATGCAACCAGGCCTGATTACTGCAAACCCTGTTCAATCAAATCAACACTTAAAAAAAAAACCTCTTTCAACAGCATGGAGTTGGTTAAAAGGTCTTACCCAGTAACACGCTATGCCAAAGTTGAAAGAAACTCCAGAAATGATGAGGAAGAAGGTGATTGAGATACATAAGTCTGGGAAATGTTACAAAGCTATTTCAAAGTCTCTGGGACTACAAAGAACCACAGTGAGAGCCATTACCTCCAAATAGAAAAAAAAAAATTAATGAACCTTCCCAAAAGTGGCTGACCTTCCAAAATTCCTCCAAGAGCACATCAACACCTTATCCAGCAAGTCACAAAAGAGCCAAGGACAACATCAAAATACCTAAAAGCCTCTCTTGCATCAATAAACATTACTGTTCATGACTCCACTATTAGAAAGATATTGGCCAAAATGGCATCCATGGAAAAGTGGCGAAGCAAAAATGACTGCTAAGCCAGAAGAACATTAAGGCTTGTCTGAATTTTGCCAAAACACACCTTTGATGATTCCCAGACATTTTGGGGGAATGTTCTGTGGATTGATGGGCCAACAGTGCAACTGTTTGGAAGATGGGGGTCGCGTTACATTTGGCATAAAGCAAACACAGAATTCCACAAAAAGAACATTTGGACAAGCATGGTGGTGGAAGTGTGATGGTGTGGGGATGCTTAGCTGTTTCAGGGCCTGGGCAACTTGCATTAATTAAGGGAAACATGAATTCTGCTCTCTACCAGACGATCCTAAAGGAGAATGTCTGGTCTTCAGTCCATACATTGAAACTCAAGCTCAACTGGATTATGCAGCAAGACAAAGCATAGGAGTAAATCCTAGTCCTAGAAGTAAGACTGATCTCCAGTTATCGGAAGTGTTTGGTTGCAGTTATTGGTGCTAAAAGTGGCACAGTCAAATTTTAAGTTTAAGGGGGCAATTAGTTTTTCGCATTGGTGATAGGTGTTGGATAACATTTTTGCTTCAATAAAATAAATAAATATAAACTGTATTGTGTGTTTACTCAGTTTGCCTTTGTTTTATGTTGTATTACTTATGTATAAGTTTAAATCTATTTAGTATGAGATGTACACAAAAACAGAAAAAATTAGATACTTTTACACAGCACTGTATGAGATGATGAGCACAATAGTGTTGAGAGCTTTGAAAGCTGATCTGTTGAAAGCTGTCAAAAAAAGCACCTCAATTTGCTTCTCATGGCTTCTATTTCCTTTTTGCTCCGGTCTTCACGTATTTTCTCTTTTTTTTTTTTTTTTTTCTCAACTCCTTCATGCCCCCTTTTCCCATCTCAGTCTATGCTGGAAGGCTGCTATTTCAATTCATTATTGGTGTGTGTGTGTGTGTGTGTATGTGTGTGTGTGTGTGACCTGTGAGAGAATTCATAGTGCACTATTTCATTCTTTCACCCCCTTCCTTTTCTAAGTGATGCTTTGGCAGTTTTGTTGGTTTTTACCCAGCAAACACAAATGCGCTTTCGACGAAGTCAAGCGAACCCCCGCCGTTGAAATGTAAGCTACAGTTAGTCGAAAAGAGGCTTTATCACGACGAAAAAAATCATCGACGTTGAATATACGTAGAAAAGAAGCTTGAACAATGTTAACATTCTTGAAAGCTATATTACATTGAAATTATGCGAAAAAAAAACAAAAAAAAAACTGAATAATGAAGTTACTGCTGTGTAATTTCAAAGAAATATATCGTGATATAATAGATGTGATTGTTCACTGTTAACTAAGATTTATATTTATTTCATTTTTTGATAGCGTATTCTCCAATTTACGGGAATACCAAATCTCTTGCATACGAAACTGCACATACAAAACCAAACATACGAAGCTAAGCACGTGCATGCGCAGATATCGTCCCTAAACCAATTGGATTTCATTGTACATATATGCTATATCTTGAACTGGTATGTTTGTGTTATATATGAATGGATTGTTAAGTAGATTATACTCTAGGCATTTCCATGACGTGTAAAAATGTTATTTATTTTATATACCCGAATTAAAGATTCTGAAGTCACAATCCCTTTGTTGCTAATACATGATCAAAATTGCGTTTAATAAATACAAAAGTTGATCTGATAGTGGGCAATATCATGCTTGAATGTGAGCCATAATAGGGGACAGTACACAATACAAGACATATAAGAGAGTATACTCTCTTATATTTTATACATCGATGATGTTACGATTCCTAGGCGGAGACAAGCACGGACTGGCAATCTGGAGTACGTGGGGCAGACGGCAGACGGACCACGGAACGAAATCAAGGTCAGATAATCGGGTAATCGAGTTATACGGGGCGTAGGCAGAAACGTAGTCAAATGACAAGCGAATATCGAAACCAGGTAAACGGATACGAAACTAAGGCTTGGTGCACGAACAGAGATGAGGCTGCTGAGTGTTTACTTTGCAAGAAGCTGAAGTTATCGAGGCCCATTTATAACTTTTGATGTAGCGCGGGTGTTCGTAATCCGAACTCCGGCGGACTCGAGCGCAGGCATGGCTGGGAAGTGTAGTCCTCGTCCGCCATGTCCATGGGCGGCACTACATGCTGGGAACTGCAGCCGCGAGTTCGCCGTGGCGTAACAGATGATAAGATTATACTTTGATTGGATTATACTTTGATTAAAATATTCCATATATTATCACAATATAATCATATGCTTAATATGTTTAAATGCTGGTTTAACATTAAGTCAGGGGTGGCTGTGGATCAGGTGGTAGAGAAGGTTGTCCACTAATTGTAGGGTTGGCGGTTCGATTCCTGGCCCACATGACTCCACAAGCCGAAGTGTCCTTGGGCAAGACACTGAACCCCAAGTTGCTCCCGATGGCAAGTTAGCGCCTTGCATGTCAGATCTGCTACCATTGGTGTGTGAGTGAATGGGTGAATGAGACACAGTGTAAAGCGCCTTGGATAAAAGTGCTATATAAGTGCGCCATTTACCATTTACGATGGTTTTGTCGAAATCACGCTTCTTTTCGACGTATAATATCTGCTTAGAGCTGTTACATTTAGAGGCTTGGTTTCAATGATAAAATGCATATAAAAGTGTCCCCGTTTTACGGCTTGAAAGCGGCTTGATTATACGTCATATCGACGATAATCTTTGCGACTTTTCGCCGACTATTCGAGGTCGAATTGTTTGCTGGGTAGGTCTTCTATTAGCCCCCGTCTTCCCCAAGGTTTTCTGTTTTCCAGGAAGTATAATAACTTACCTGTTTTCATTCCCAGTGTAAAGTTATGTAGGAGGGTAAATTATAACTATTACTATTAAAATAAATACTAAAAATTATTATTGTTTATAATAATAATATTTCTATTAAATATGGCACCAGTTCAGTGGACAAATGATATGACTTGATTGGTTGCATCACAAAGATAAGAAAAACTAATAATTTGTCTGTTATATGAAAGTCTTTTAATTTACATCAAATTCGTTTATAATGGTAGGACTTGAAAAGAGAGAAATACAAAAATATAAAACATACTATGTTTATTAATAATAATAATAATAATAATAATAATAATAATAATTAAAGCTGCAAGCAGCATTTAAAGGGGCCAATCACCAAATGCGCAGCAAGTGCAATGCGGAGCCTGAAGAACACGAAGAGGAGAAATAGAATGTACATGTATGAATAAAAAATAGGTTCATAAGCACAGCTGAGAATAAGACTGAACAGGAAATGAACAGAACTGAGTATGCCGAGAGGTTGAAAGGTTACTGCAATGCTGAGCCTGAAAAGACAGGAACCGAAAGATAAAACATTACACAAACATTTATGAACTTGCCCCACATGGGAATTTAACCTATGACCCTTACAATTGATACTTTTCAATTATCACAGTGTGCCACACATGTAATAACACCAAAAAAACTAATTTTGGACAATGTTTTCAAAAATGTTTTAGAAAAAAAATTTATATCTCTAGAACACTAGGTGTGTGTTCAGCTTTCTCAGGTACCTAGAGAACATTTTAAAAGATATTACAATATATGACAAATTTCTAAATAGTGGACAGGCGGTTTGTCAGATCCTGGCAAAATTGGTATCACTAGATTCCCCACAACCCATTGAATATGTAGATACCAAGACCATAATTTTCTGTAAAACATTCAAAAGTTATAAGCCAAAATATTCATTTTTCAAATCTCATGACCTGTATATGACGTTGATCTCAATTTCGGTAAGGACCCTCAGATCATGCTGCTGATGAAGCCTACCAAGGTTCATTACGATGGATCAAAGTAGTGCCGAGATACAGCCTCATACAATGCAATTTTGGGTCAGCACAGTTAAATTTATGACATCATAACTTTTGAACACATATGGATATCAAAATTATGTTCAGTAGATTTTGTGTGTATCTGTCAAGTGATCATGTCATACAATTTTGGTAAGAATTGGACAAACTTTGAATGAGGAGTAGTGACAAAACTGAATACTGTACATTTCAAAATGGTGACTACAGTAACCGGAGGAGTCTTAATTTAAGATATAGATTGTGATCAGCATGAGGTGACTAATCTGACAAGCTAAATTTATTTTCTCTCAGGCAAAGTGTTCAACAATTATAACCATTTGAAAAGTTAGTTTTGAACTAGTGGTGGAGCTATAGCATTGTTTCTAAGGAGCCCATAATTGGTCCAGATACTGTACATGGTAATATTTATGAGTATGCCACATTTCATCATTTTCCTACCTATAAGGCTGCCATAGACTCCCATTTGGGAAGAAGAAGAAGCAGAATAATATATATATATATATATATATATATATATATATAGTATCTCACAGAAGTGAGTACACCCCTCACATTTTTGTAAATATTTGATTATATCTTTTCATGTGACA
>JANDJT010000012.1:4937678-4949300 GCA_024331685.1 Stegophilus panzeri
ACTACTTTACATTGTAGCAAAGTGTCACTTCTTCAGTGTTGTCACATGAAAAGATATAATCAAATATTTACAAAAATATGAGAGGTGTACTCACTTTTGTGAGATACTGTATATATATACAGCTGCAAGTGGCGATTAAAGGGGCCAAGCACAAAAGGCCCAACAAGCGCAATGTGGAGGCTGAAGAACACAAAGAAGAGAACTGGAATATACATGAATGAATAAAAGATAGTGTCAGAAGCACAGCTGAGAATAAGATTGAACAGGAAATTAACAGAACACAGTCAGTTATTTACATGGCAAGAGGTTTAAAGTCTATTGCAAGGCTTAACGATAAAAGAAATGAACCGAATGACAAAAGATTAAAGACACTGTTAAGAACTTGCACATGTGGTCAACATGAGGAGAGTTATCTGAAGAACTACATTTCTTTTCTCTAGGGCAAAGTGTTCAACAATTATAACCATATGAAAAGTGAATTTTTTTAACTAGTGGTGGTGCTATAGCGTTGGTCATAGAGGACCCATAATTGGTAAAGATACTATTCATGGTCATATGTACGAGTTTGCCAAATTTAATAATTTTCCTATTTACAGTTCTCAGGTCTGCCATAGACTCCCAGTGGGGAATAATAACAATAATAGTAATAAATATAGCTGTAAACACCGATTACAGGGGCCAAGCACCAAAGGCACAGCAAGCGCAATGCAGAGTTTGAAGAACACAAAACAGGAAAAATAGAATGTACATGAATGAATAAAAGATAGGTTCAGAAGCACAGCTGAGAATAAAATTGAACAGGAAATTAACAGAACAGAGGCATTGATTTGCATGGCAAGAGGTGTAAAGTTTACTGCAATGCGGAGTGACAAAAGAAAGGAACCGAATGACAAAAGATTAAAGACACTTTTAAAAACTTGCACCCCAGGGAATCAAACCCAGGGACTTTCAAACTAAAGCATGTTGTTTATCACAGTGCACCACACAGGAAATGCAGTTTTATGTGGATGCTGAGGAGAGTATCCAAGGTGAGAATGAGCACAGAAAAGCATTAGTTAGCATGTTAAAAGATATTGGATCATAACTTTTGAACATATATGAATATCAAAATTCTGTTCAGTCATTTTTGTGCGAGTCTGTCCACTGATCATCTGAGCCAATTTTGGCAAGAATTGGACAAAATTTGAACGAGGAGTAGCAGAAAAAAAAAAAAAACAGAATACTGTACATTTCAAAATGGTGAGTACTGTAATGGGTGGAGTCTTACTGTAAGATATGCATTGTGATCACCATGAGGAGAGTAATCTGATGAACTACATTTATTTTCTCTAGGACAAAATTTACAACAATTCTAACCACTTGAAATATTTTACTGGATCATAACTTTTAAACAAATATGAATTTCAAAATTCGGTTTTGTCTGGCTCTGTCCAGTGATCTTGTATCTTGCATTGATTACATTTGTTACACAGCTAGTCATTCTTTCAAAACCTGATCTCATGCTTTCATTACACTTATGCATATTTTCTTTCCACAAGATCATTGTTTCAAAATACAAGCTTATTGTAACATGTAATGAGAACAATTATTGTAATCACCAAAACACAACAGTATGAACTTCTTTCAATTTAGTATTTGAACAATCAGTTACTTCAACAGAAAACAATACAAGACACATTTCAAATCACCCTTGGTTCTGGATGAATGTTACTGTACTGTAATACAGTGTACACAGTCATCACAATAGATATTACACTTACAACCAAAACTGACAAAAGCCATAATAACATTTATATTATTTTATTTATACAACAAGTAAAATATAATCAAAGAGCACATCAAAAGTCAATTACACAGGAAAAAATATTTTATTTTAGAGTATTTTTTTCAACAATACTGTGGTTACATTGTGAAAAAAAATTAATGTAAACAATTTACTATAAATGGAGATAATTTCAAATTAATTAATATCAAGCCTGTCTTCAACATTTTTAATTATTTAATTTATTTAATTATTTTATTTTTTTAATTTTAATTATCTGTTGTGAGATTACTATTAAGAGTTTTGAAAATTTACCATTTGTTTGTGAAAATTGCATTGAACCAGTAAAAAAAAACCCTGTAAAATAGCTAATGTTTAGAATTTTTGACCAGTATGCGGCACTGTTCTGAAACTGCTCAGGTAGCATCAGGGCATGATTGCTATCATGCAGGAAAAGGTTCAAGAGTTATACATCTCATCTTCATCATTCTGGTGGATGGCAGCAAATTCTTCTCAACAATCTCCTGGAAAAGGGCTCCATTCATCATTCCATCAATTATATGAAGTCTGCCAGTACCATACAATGAATAACAGCCCCACACCATGATGCTTCCATCTCCAAACTTCACTGTTAGTATAGTGTTTTAAGGGTGATGTTCAGTGCCATTTCTTCTCTAAACATGGTGTGTAGTATGACAGCCAAAAAAGTTAAATTTTGCTCTCGTCTGACCAGACTACATTCTCCCAGTATTTCATAGGCTTGTCCAAATGAGTTCTAGCAAACTTTCCACAAGCATTGACATGCCTTTTCTTTAATAATTGTGTCTTGCAGGGTGAGCATGAGCAGTGGAGTGCATTGCCTATTGTTGTCTCTGTGACGATGGTACCTGCTGCCTCAAAGTGTTTCTGGAGCTCTTTCTGAGTGGTCCTTGGCTCTTGGGCTACTCTTCTGACTATTCCTCTGAATCCCTGATCAGAAATCTTACAAGGAGCTCCTGTGCGTGGCCAGTTGATGATGGCGTGATGTTGCTTCCATTTGCGGATAATGACCCCAGTGGTGCTTACTGGAGGATTCAGAAGTTTTGACATACATCTGTATCTGATTCCATCAATATGTTTTACAACAATAAGGTTGTGAAGGTCTTGGGAGAGCTCTTTGCTTTTACCCATTATGAGATGTTTCTTGTGTGACACCTTGGTAATGAAAAGCCTTTGTCTGGCCCAAAAGCCTAAATCACAGGATTTGAGAGAGGTTTCTGTGGTTGAGATGGTTCAGCCCTGGGTCAGGGATGTATCTGATAGCTGCTGAAAAAGAGACTTTCCTACATGCACTAGTCACTTTTGTAGTAGAACCCATCCTGACAAATAGAGGGGGCCATGGAGGGTGCAAGGGGGGAGGTAGGAGGAAAAATAAAGGAATGTATGAGTTATAGAACTGTGCAGTGTGTGCATGAGTTTCTCTTCCTAAAAGTGAGCATAGATAATAACCATCTGTTACAACTTTTGTATTTTATTATTTTACTAGTAGGTTTAATAGGGTTATTTTTAGTGTTTTCCGGTAGAATTTATTATTGTTAATTTAAGGGACATTGTTTGAGGAGCTGCGTAACTAATGGCCTTTTGTTGTTTTATGACAATAACAATAAAGAGCAATCAATCAGTCTAATACTTGCCCTATTGTTGCAAGATAGCTGAGATAAGGCAGATGCAAACAGGCAGTAATTAAGTGGCTCCTAATTGTCTGTTGAGTGAGGATTAATTGCTTTATGGGTCCAATGGTTAACTGATTGAAGTTAGTTTGTAACTTTTGGTCCAGACTATTCTGTTGTGTTTTCTTGCTGACAGCGTCCATTGTTTTATGGTTCTATTTTGTGGGTCATATATGCTGCTTGTGCTTTGAGGTCCTACATTTTTAAAGATGTTGCTAAAATATTTAGTTATCTTGAAATAAAAAGGAACTTTGATTATGAAAAGAAAACTTTGAGCATAGTTTTGGACATGTCAACAATGTAATAGGATTAATACTAGCCAGTATTAAAGCAGTGTGTGAGTTTCCAATCCCCAATTTAAGAGTTGAGATGTTCCTTGGCCTTGGAATGCCCATTCTTTAAAGTAAGCTTTAGAATTTTTTTTGGTCCATTATCAAGTATGATAGCTTTGCAACTCACTGTCTAGGCATCTAGGCACCAGAATCAGATTCCAAATGTTTTTTATTCACCAAGTACAGAGTATACAAAGAATTATTTTCTGGTGCAGTGTAACACATAGTACAGGACAGCACATTGGCCAAAGTAGGCTGTAAAGTAGGTAATGTTAAATTAATTCATATGAATTTTTAATATTATTTAATTTGCATTGAGTATGTCTAAAAAATTCTGATACAGGCAGAACTTTGACACCTGTCTTTGGTCACAATGGCATTATGGTGGTTAGCATGATTTGCCATTCAGCCACAAAAGCATTAGTGAGGTCTGGCAATGATATTCCAGTTCATCCCAGTTGTTCAATGGGGTTGAAGTCAGGGCTTTGTGCAGACCACTGGAGATCTTCTACCCAGGGGTGGGCAATCTTATCCGGAAAGGGCCGGTGTGGGTGCAGATTTTCATTCTAACCAAGCAGGAGGCACACCTGATTCCACCAGTTTAATCAGTTGCTCTTGGCTTTCAGTAGATTTAGGTGTGGCTTCTGCTTGGTTGGAATGAAAACCTGCACCCACACCGGCCCTTTCCGGATAAGATTGCCCACCCCTGTCTACACCAACCTTGGCAAACTATGTCTTTATGGATCTTGATTTGTGTACAATTATATTTTCAAGCTGGAACAGGCTTGGGTCATTTACTTTCAGTGAAAGGTATTTTTAATTCTACAGCATAGAAAGACATTATCATGGGTTATAAATTAACAGAACTGAAAGAGTTTAATTGCAAAATAAAACATGAGTTTAAAGTTAAAAAAAAAAAAGTGGTGAATAGAGATAGAAGGTTGTGTTAAAGCTGGGAAGGATTAAGAGTATTTTTTTTTTTTTTATAAAGTAAAAGATGAAAGAAAAACAGTGTAAGATGGTATTCTTTGAAACATAGCCACAAGCAAATTGAACCCATTTAATGTGCTATGGTTACTTTCATACCAAAGATGGGAAATTGACCACAGCAAATCGGCCATGTTGAAGATTTGTCAGCTCTTCATAGAAATAAATCAATTTGAATTCCGACAGTGTATATAAAGTCTAAACAGATCCTACAAAGCACCCCTGTTAAAATGGCAGGTTTTTGTGAAGTAAAAAAAAAAAAAAAACATGAAACACATACATGATGTCAGAACTTTTTCCACACTCAATTTGAAATTACAATGTATACTAATTAAGTTAAATACAATCAGAAACAATTAATGGAAAATAGGATTTTAAAAAAGTAACAATAACATGGTTGCATTAGTGTGCACACTTTTAAAATGTGGGATGTGGCTCTGTTCAGAATTAACCAATCACATTCAATCTCATGTTCAGAAGTAATTGTCATACAGCTGTCATCAGTGAAATTACTCTGATTAACCCCATATAAAGACCAGCTGTTTCTGTAACTTTTTCTTCGCATCTTCTTGGTTTCATCTGAGTCCTGAAACCATGGTCTTCACTGAGCTTATAAAACCTGTATGGTATCTCACTTGTCGAAAGAAATCAACCAGGAGAGAGGTATAAAATAATTTCTAAAACACTAGATGTATCCTGGAACACCGTGAAGGCCATCATAAAAAACAGTGTAGAAAATAGAGTACCACGGTGACATTACCAAGAACTAGAGACCCATCCAAAATTTGCAAAGGAACAAGACTTACCAGGGAGGCTGCCAAGAGAACCTTAAAGGAGCTGCAGGAATATCTGACAAGTTCTTATTACTCTCTGTTAGGATTTGAAACCAGAGAATCTTCGGGTTATGATTCTTAAGAAGAGAGAAAGCGAAAATACACAAGATGCACAAAAAAGTTAAAATGGCAAAATCTCTCATTTATTCCAAGAAAGACAGAGTATATATCTTGCTTGACACACAACAGAGACAATGGGTTAACTATTGATTGGCTCAGTGGAAGGGAATATTTGCCTGATTGTCAGTGATAGGCTATCACTGTTGTGTGAGGTCCAAAGGCGACATCTCCAACCTTCCTGAGGTTGAGGCTTTTCTAGTACTGTATCACGTGGGGAAAAGGGGAGTATGTTTCTCTGCAGGTAAAGGGAGAGAAACAAAGACATTACCATGCATATTGTTCAATTGCTGATTGAGTATAATCACCAATAATCACGCCCAGGTCTCCTGTAAAAGAAACACCAGGATTAGCTTTGGTCCATGGGGTTGGAACTTGTCTGCCCATTATGATTTCAAAAGGAGATAATTGTGACTCAGCATTAGCATCAGAGTTACTAGAGTTAGAGGGCCTGATGATAGTGGAGTCAGCTGTACTTCCTGAATAATTGTCAGTTTGAGTGGTATCACTGATTTAGACTGACCACTTCCACCCATGTCTAATGATTTACATACAGATGTGGCCTTTAAGAATATGCGTTTTTTCACGTGGTTTCAAGCGATTCGTCACGTGTGATCATGCGGTATTCTGCAGGCAGGGTTCTAAGAATTTCATTTCATTTGTTGTGATTCACACAATAACCATGAAGTGGCGCATGGAACAACATACTGTAGCTGAACACAGTACAATAAAAAAATGGAATGTGTGGTCGAATGGTTCACATAAAAAAGTTATGATAAACCTAATTTAAACACATTTCTAATTATAAGCTTTAAGTATATAAAGTGGGTGTGAGTCTCATAGTACAGATACAATTACTATAGTGTTTAAGTTTACATGATTACCACATGTGTATTAGAGTAGTGCAGTGGTAACATGCTGATTTATTATACTAGTGACTGGGTTTCAAATACCAGCTCAATTAAGTGTTTTTTAAATGAGCGGGTTTTTTCACTGTAGAAAATTCTCTGAGGTAACATTGAATGAATTCCATCTTCACCTTTCTTGCTAATGGAAACTTTTGTTCTTTTCTTTCCCTAGTTTTATTATTTAAAAAAAAAAAAAAAAACGTTTTAAAGTGAACACAGAAGTCCACGCACTGAAAAAAAGCTCATTGAATTTACTTAATTCAAATTTGTACATCGGTTCCATATGATTGAATTGAGTTATATTAACATAATTTGTTTTCCTATATCAAACATGATTTGATAATATATTTTATGTTTATTGCAAAATATTAAGGTATAAAATATTTAAGTAGTTTGAGAGTGTAGGAACACAGAATCGATTACGTCATTCTCAGTGCTTCATGGGAGTGAGCATTCGCTGCACCACGATTTTATTTTATTAAAATTAAAGGGTTTTTTTTTTGTTTACACACATTTCTGCATTATTCAAAAGAAACAAAGTTTATTTAATAAAAGTAAAGTTATATCAAGTTTTTTTAAAGTAAAAAAAAACAGTTTAAAACACTTGACAAAAGTCAAAAGTTTTGAAACACGTGCTTATTGAAAATATATATTTTTTTCACATTTAAGAATAATATTACCGTCAGCAAAGCTACTGTATGAAATAACACAAATGTGTCAAGTCTGTGTACTTAAACTTTAATGTAGGAAAAATTACAATACTAAATTATTGTTAAGTCATGTTTGGGTGTTTTTCTGCAAATCTAAACAGGATAAATAATGTACAAGGTAAAGTTATTGAAAGTTTGTAAATGATCTGCTACATGCCAGTGTGTCCACCCTGATGCTCAACCACAGCTGGAAGAACGTTAAACAGTCTGTTGATATACAGTAATTATTGCATATCATTTCTGTCAGTTCCTTGTATGTCTTGTATGTCCTATCTGCATCATCTGTAAGTGACTTGATCCCAGCGATTAGTAAAAGGGAACACATATCTTGTCCCAACAAGTTTTATTTCCCATAATTTGCTGTTTAGACATTTATCCCACTCCGAGTGCCATTTGTCTTTGATATATGCATTCAGAGTTTGTTTCAGATCTGTAGAAGGTATAGGGCATTTTGCTGGTTAAGTAGCTAGTGCTTCTCTGGCAACTTTGTCTGCTTGCTCATTACAGGTGATTCCTGAGTGTCCAGGTACCCAGCAAAAAATAATATTAAAACTCTTTGCTTCTAGAGATGACAGTTTGATTAAAATATTCATGATTGCTGGGAGATCAGTTTTAGTAGCTTCCAATGCTTCAAGATACAATTTTGAATAAGTTATTATTAAAAAAGTTTTTTTGTGGAGCAGTCTCAGTAAACTTCAGTGCCAGTAGTAGTGTTTGCCTCTGCAGTGAATACTGAACTTTGGTCAGGGATGCGTTTACACTGACACAGTTGGTTTGTTGCAAAAGCTGCTTCCACTTTATTTCCAGATTTAGATCCATCTGTGTATGTTGTGGGTATACTGCTCTTATGTCCAGAAATTGTTGATGGAAATCATTTGCATGCATTTTGGATTTATGGTTCCTTGTTAAATCCAGGCTTTTTGAGATCTCATGGAGGAATTTTGCAGAAGTGTATCTGTTCCAAACTGTTTCAATCCACTTTCAAGTTCCCCAGATGGGTTTTTATACATAGGCCTAATGGATTAATGAAACTTCTTTTTTTTTTTTTTTTTTTTTTTAAATATATATTCTTGAAGGCTGAAGTGGGAAAACTGCTGAATAGGTTTGCTTTTAACATTATTTTACAATGACAATTTTTTTAGAAAAGGAATGCAGTTTGTTTAATTGGGCAATCCAGGGAGTAAAATGCATATGTTCATTTACTGTATTTTTAGTAACTTTGGATTCACATACAAATGTACCTGGCGATTAATAAGCAATTATCATCTTTAAGTAATCTTATCATCCTTTGGCTCATCAAATTGAAGGGGAGGAGCAGAAGCATAAAACTTGGAGAGTCATATAAATTCTATCCAGGTCAAGTTATTTGTATGTCTTTGCTGTCTATGACATCGCTATGGAGGCAGGCCTAGGGTTATGGGCCATTTGCACCCGTGCTTGTGGTTGGGTGTGAATAATGCCTTCTAATGTTTTGTCCAAGATGCTTTCACACCTTCCATATCACACTTTCAACATGTAGGTTGGCTGGTCAGGTACAGCTCAATGTTCATAGAGCAACTGTTCAGTGGGGATAAAGACTTATTGCTGGAAAGTAAAAGTAATAATATTAATAATTACTTGAGTAAGAGTAATAAAGTATACGATGAGAAGACTACTCAAGTTACTAGTTACTTCGGGTCTGATTAAAACCAAGGGAAAATCCTGAATTTCAGACTACATGGAGAATTCTGTGTGTGTGCGTTTCCAGACACACAGACACCAGTGCGTTTCCACACACACAGAATTCTGTGTGTGTGTTTCCTGACATACTTACATCTTCCCTCTCCAGGATGCTAAAAACATGAGTGTTTGTTGTGTCAGACCACTGCAGTGTATCACGAGGCTCGCAACCTCATTATATGTAATTTAAACAAATTATTAAAACTACATATATTCATTAATATTTAGCAGTAACAGAGGAACACCACAGAATGTATCAAAGTAAAAGTACTTTTACTGTGCTTAAAAATTAAGTTGAGTAAGAGTATAAGTATGGCCAGTTAACTATTAAAAGTATTTTTTTCTCTCCAAAAAGTTACTCAAGTACATGCAATAAAGTAAATGTAGTGTGTTACTACCTACCTCTGAGTATCCGTGATAAGCAGGATGTGTAAACCACGTTGTGAATATGCTCTTTCTGTAACAACACATTGGATAAATGTTGCTACATGTTTAAATTAATACATAAAATGTTTGAATATTTGGTTTAATTTTGATCAATTCACAGAATACAGGTACTATAACTATAACTATAGTATTTAAATAAACATGGGTAAACAGTGTGTAGTGGTATAACACAGTAGTTATGTGGCTGTTACAGAATATCTTTAACTGGGTTTCAATCCTCAGCTCAGGTGAATTCAAATTTTATATTATATTTATATTATATTTTATACCTTAATATTTTGCAATAAACATAAAATACATAATCAAATCATTTTTGACGTACCAAAACAAATTGTCAATGTAACTCAATTCAACCATGTGGACCTGATGTACGAATTTGAATTAAGTAAATTCAATGAGCTTTTTTTCAGTGTGTGGACTTCTGTGTTCACGTTGAACAAGTTTTTAAATAGTAAAACTTATGTAATCAAATAAAATAAAAAATTATTCCATTGGCAAGAAAGGAGAAGATGGAATTCCTTCAATGTTACACTGAGGAACTTTCTAGAGTGAAAAAAAAAAAAAAAAAAGCTTGTTTAAGAAACATTACACTGAGCAGGGAGTCAAACACCAGTTGCTGGCTTACAAAACCATGAAATTACCACTGCACTATCCTGGTACACATACTGTAGCCACATTGAGTTAAATACGATAGTTACCTGTACTACGTGACTCAACCACGCTCATTCTTGTAATTAGAAAATTGTTTAAATTAGGTTTATCATAAGTTTTTATGAGAAATGTAATATTCTTATGTAAACCGTATGTAATATTTTTTTTCTTAAATCCAACCAACCACACATTCCTTTTTTTCAGGCTTGACAACATTTAATGTGCTCTGCTGCTTGTTGCAAAAAGCAGCAGAGAGAGAGAGAGGTTCACAGATCACTTCTGAGAGAGGTTCACAGATCCCTGAGCCAAGCACAAACAGATCATGGGCTTCAGTACAAGAAACAGCACCATTTGGTTGGTTAAAGATTATATGTGTATACAGCATATGTCCAAGACAAAACGCTATAAAAGCAATATAGCAATGCGACTGAGATGGACTCAGATTATCCTCCTATTTCAAAATTCTTTGAAAACATGGTAATCCAATAATGCCAAGCGAGAACACTACTCAGCAGCCAGGGCCAAATGACTATTTATATTTATAATAATGCAGAGAGAAACACTACTCAGCACCTGGAGCCAAATATTTATATTTATATTAATGCAGAGAGAACCACTACTCAGTGGCTGGAGCCAAATTATTATTTATATTTATATTAATGCAGAGAGAAGCACTACTCAGCGGCTGGAGCCAAATAACTATTTATATTAATAATAATGCAGAGAGAACACTACTCAGCGGCCAGAGCAAAATAACTTTTTCTATTTATAACTAATATAATGGCATTATAAAAATGCAGGCTGCATTTGTATAAATACATTAATGGAACCATAAGACTGACTAATACTTATAAATTGGCATATAATGCATTATGAGCATGGGCACTGAAAAAGCAAGTGTATCACTTATAAGTAATTATAATAATAATAATATAAATATAGCTATAGCTGATATTATAACAAAGTATAGGTCTTTATGTGTCATTATAAATGTGTTTATAGAGCAGTAATACTTGTTTATAAATAATTATAAATGGGACTAATTCATTATAAGTATGGGCTTCATAGAAAGTGAAAGTAACAGGAAAAACAACCTTGAAAGCATTCAGTTCTCTTGAAATAAAAAAAAAGGAAATTTTATCTTGAAAATGTGAATGCAGAAATCGTTCTGCTTCTTTAGACAAACTGATGGGATCACAGGATTAAGCATAGCCTGGATGAAGTAAGTACAGTCTGTGAGTTTCCAATTTCAGTGTAAAAATTCAGAGGCTTCTTGGCTGTGTTGACCATCCTCATTTGTCCATAACATCAGCACCTTTACATGCTTCAATGCAGAAAGAAACAATGTGAAATGGACAGATAAATAAATAAATCAGCACCAGTTCTTTTGCCTTAAGCCACTAACACTGAAGACATACCACCGAACATGTGAGGACTATCCATATAT
>JANDJT010000012.1:4950921-4979973 GCA_024331685.1 Stegophilus panzeri
ATATATGGATTGTATATACTGGATTTTCAAGTGGCAACTGTGGTATGAGTGTATTTTGTATAGATGTAGATATAAACACACAATATTTGCATGCAGACATATTAATGGTTTTATTTAAATTTAAACAGCCACAAGGTGGACTTTGTAAAAACTAAGACTGTATTAAACTAAAGAGAAAATAAAGTGCACAAAGTGTATGCGAGTTTAGCATTATGAATGATGAAAATGTTCATGGCTCAGAATAGCAGAGGCAGAAATTCCATTAGTCCACACAGTTTTTCACATCATGTAATTCATCTATTAAAAGGTAATAGAACATAATAATTAATGTATATATTAATCATTGCCACTTTCAGATTTAATTATAGTTCTGTATGATCGATTCAATAAAGCGGTACATTTCAGTTAAACTCTAGATAAAATGCTTGCATTAAAAATTAACAAGACTGAAAAAGAAAGAAATGGTGTGTGTATTTGCCCTTCTAAAAAGAAAAAAGGACAAATAACTGTGTTATGATCCTGTACATGATTTTGCCTTTTTTTTATCACTTCTAACATTAAATCAATGATAGAATTATTGTTTATAATTATATGACAGTAATGGCAATCATTTTGTGGATATTGATGCAATTGCTTTTTATTACTGGTGAAAGTGATGAGCTCATCTATGATACTGCTCTTGCCCTAGTGGTGTGTAATTAAGGGAAGAATCAGATCACATGAGAGTGTTGCCATTAGTCAGAAACTGACTAATGGCACCACTTGCAAGGCAATGCAGACAAATGAAAATTTGCTTAAAAAATGTAAATAAAAAAAGACAGTACTTGACACATATTTGCACTGTGTTTGTGCAATACAAGGTGTGAAATAAGAGAGATTTACAAAAAACATTATGTACAAATATAGCTGCATAAATCACACACATTTGAATATACACGCAACATGGTGCATTAAGATTTTTTATTCTCCCAATAGTTACCTTTGTAGTCACCATAACTAATTGTAATCTGTTCAGTCAAATTTGATTATAACTTTTAGGTAATTAATCAATTATTGTTCACCTAGCTACTGAATGCAATTTAAAGCTTATGATTACATTTGGACAATTAATTAATTATTTTCCAGCTAACTACTAAATAATTTTAGAAATTATTGCACATTTTGAAAGTCATTATTATTATTATTATTAATAATAATAATAATAATAATAATAATAATAATAATAATAATAATAATATTACAATACATTAATGCATACATTTATTTATGACAAAAAATAATAAAATAAAATAATTAAATAAAACATTTTATTCCAGAATGCAAATGGAAAACAAAGTTCCACTAGTCAAGTCAAGTGAGTTTTTACTGTCATTCCTCTATGTAGTTTGTATACATTGGAATGAAATGTCATTTCTTCAGGACCATGGTGCAACACAGAACAATACGCAGAACTTTATAAATTGCAAATGCACAACAGTGTGAGACGAGTGCAAGACAATAAATACACAGGACAGTAAATACACAGGACATGAGAAGTAAATGATAAAATATTGTGTGGCATAGCAGGACAAGCATAACAGCAATATTGCCAGCAAAAATGTGTTCCATAATATAACGGTGACTGACGCAGCTTTGTAAAATGCAGTGTGCAGTGGTACCGAGTCATATTGGGTTAGGTGTTTGATTAGCCCAGGTGATCTTTGGGAGGCAGCAGGGTGTTGAGTAATCTGATTGCCTCAGGGAAGAAGCTGTTGCAGAGGCTGCTGGTGGTGGCACAGATGCTCCTGTAAGTTCTGCCAGATTGCAGGAGGATGAAGAGTCCATGAGAGTGGTGAGATTAGTCGTCCACAGTACTGGTGGCTTTGCGGATACAGCAGTTGATGTATGAGGTGTCAGTGGTGGGTAGAGAGACCCAAATAATTGTTTCAGCTGTCCTCACAATTTGCGATAGGGTCTTGCGGTCAGAGGCCGTCCACTTCCCGTACTACACGGTGAGACAGCTGGTCATGCTGGTGGAATTTTGACAGCACTGTTTTCAGATTTGCATGTTTAAAGTCTCTGGCAACAATGAAAAATCTGTCAGGGGAGTGCTATCTGTAGATTATTGACAGCCCTGAGAGTTCACTTAGCATGTCCCTTGCATTAGTAAGGTAGAATGTACACTACAACAATGAGCATGGTGATAAACTCTCTGTGCAGATAGTATGGCTGGCATTTCACAACCATAAACTCCACCAGCGAGTACAGTACAGAACAGTAGTTTGAGACCACAATGGCATTCCTGCACCATTTGTTGTTTATATAAACACAGAGACCACCCTATTGAGTCTTACCAGACATTGCTGCTATCCTGTCAGTGTGATGTGCAGTTAGTATGGCTAGCTGAATGGCTGCATCTGGAATGCTGTTGTTGAACCATGTTTCCATAAAAAATGAAAATACAGCAGTCCCTGACTTCACGCTGGGTAGTTAGCTGTAGTCTGAGTCCAGTAAGTCCAGTTTATTGTCAAGAGAGCAAACATTGGAAAGGAGAATGGATGGTAGAGTTGGACGGTTAGGGTTATGCTTTAGTCTAGCACAGATGCCAACTCATTTACTGAACTTCCACTGCCTCACACAATTTTCCAGTGCCATCACTCCTGGTCAGCGGCATCAGGCAATTCCGAAGTCCCAGGGCCTGATTCGAGTAGCGGTCCATCATTTATTTCTCCAGGGCTTTGTTCTCCAATGTTCAGCAAAATTTAGTGATGATAGACATGTTCACCAGTGCTTCCAATATACATCTCTTAAAAAGACTAGGCAAAGGTCAAACCAAAGACTGCTATTGAAACCATTAAGGTTGATCCAGTCTTATGTAATTATGAAGGACAGCAGACTGGATTGAACTGGAGTGACTGTACAGATGTATATATGGGGTAGGGTTTGTTACTCTTTGTTTTGTAATTGTTTTCTTTCTTGACACAAGATATTCAAAAATACCCAAGATATATGGTTGCAAGTGTGTGTTCTGAATGCATTTACATTGTTGGATCAGATAGTCACAGATTCGAAGCTGCAGCGAAACTCTCCTTCGTTTTATATAAGGAAGGTTATAAGCTCCAGATTTTCTTTTATGCATGCCATGTACTTACTTTGCCTTTTTTGTTTCATGGTGCCATCATAATTTCCTGGATGTGGTGGGACATGATTAAACTCCTCATGCTTTCAGTAAAAGTGTAACTACTCTGGTCTCCAGCAGGTTTCATTTCCTGTTAACGTGGACTTTACTGTAACCTGCTTTTTACAATTTTGCCATGTACTCTCTTGGAAATCACACATTTCACACTTAACTGTTGAAATTCCTTGATGTACTACCACACTGGTGGGGTGTGCTCTTGAACGATGTCACCTCAATGCACCTGCTGTTCTGGAGACAGAAGCACAATCCACATGAAAGCTAAGCCAGTTAGAATGACTTCAGTGACAATGTTATAGTAGGATGTCTTGTCCTGAGCATGTGAAGTTGTAGACATTATATTGCATGTATCCTTGCATCATAAAATAAACATATAACATAGATCCATCCATTTATTTCCAAATACCAACACTACAACCCCAATTCCTAAAATGTTGGGACAGTATGGAAAATGCAAAAAAAACTAACAAAAAGAGTAATTTGATTTCAGGGTGAAATCAGGATATCCATTACAGACTCATGACGGTTTTTAAGACAATGACGTCTGAACGATTGGAGATCACAAGCATTCAGAAGTGGTTTTCAGCCTTGCCCTTTACACACCGAGATTTGACCGGATTCCTTGAATCTTTGAATTGCATCGTACTCTGTAGAAGGTGAAATGTCCAAAATACTACTGATTTGTCTTTGGGGAATGTTGTTCTCAAAGTGTTGGATTATTCGCTGACTCATCTGTTGGAAAATTGGTGAGCCTCTACCCACCCTTGCTCTTGAAGTACTAGGCCTTTTTTGGAGGCTCGTTATATACTATGATTAGATGATTGCCTCACATGTTTCACATCACCTTCTTATTTCAACTTGTCACATCACTATTTGTCCTCAGTCACCCCTGTCCCAACTTTTTTGGAACATGTTGCATGCATCAATTTCAGAATAAACATTTATCTTCAAATAACTATGCAGTTGATTAGGTAAAACATCAAATACCATATCTTTATATGTTTTTTGTTTAAATACAAGTCAACGTACATTTACAAATCACTCCTCTTTGCTTGCATTTCCTAATTTTTAAGTCGCTTTGGATAAAAGCGTCTGCTAAATGAATACATGTAAACATAATGTAATAAATGTTTTTATTCGCATTTTCCATACTGTCCCAACTTTTTCGGAATGGGGTTGTAGGCTGCAGGACAGTATTCATAATTAGTGAACAGTAAATTGCTCAAGTCAAAGCATATTTGCTGTAACAAAAGTTTATGTGACAAATAACCTGCCAATTAGATATCTAACTATAACTAAATAGATAGTAAATTAACTACTCATATTAGATAGATGCTATCATAAGTTTCAAGAAAATGAGTGAATTCCCAAATTATAGCATTACTTATAAAATTCATGCTTAATATTGGTAATTTGTAATTTGTAAATTTGTATGTTAAATTATCAGTCAATAACTTTTTAAGGTTAACATGAGGGACCATCTGAATTGATCTCACTATGTGCATGCTAATTATACCTGCACGAATCTGTGCTTGCCTGTCTGACATCTCAAACTGGATGAGGGAACACCACCTTAAGCTCAACTTGGCAAAATATGAGCTTCTCGTCATCCTAGCCTGCCCCTCAATCAACCACAACCTCACTGTACAGCTCAGCTCAACCACACTCAAGCCAACAAGGACAGCCAGGAACCTTGGGTTGACTTTTGATGATAGCTTGACCTTTATAGACCACATTTCAATAACTGCACGGTCCTGTAGGTTCATTCTGTAGATCATCAAGAAAATCAGACCCTGTCTCACTGAACAGGCTACACAGCTACTAGTCCAGACTCTTGTCATATCAAAACTGTATTACTGCAGTGCACTACTCTCTGGCCTCCCAGCCAGCTCCATCAAACCCCTTCAAATGATTCAGAATGCAGCAGCACGCCTCGTCTTCAACCAGCCCAAAATGACCCATGACACACCCCTCTTCATCTCCCTCCACTGGCTTCCTGTATCTGCCCGTATCAAATTTAAGGGCGTGAAGCTCAGGTACAAGACATGAGCAGCACCCATCTACCTCTGGAACAGCACCCAGCACCCACTCAACACTCTCTTGAAGGCTTACATTCCCTCATGCAATCTGTGATCAATTAACTACCGACACTTAGTATTGCCTACTCAGGATGGCTCAAGGTCCCTTTTCAGAACCTTCACACTAACTATCCCTCAGTGGTGGAATGAACTTCCAATCTCAATCCAGACAGCAGAATCTGTCACTATCTTCAAAAAAACAGCTAAAAACCCACCTCTTCTGTGAGCACATAACTAACCCCTAAAATGCCAACCCCACATTAAAAAGAAAAAAAAAAAAAAAAAAAAACAAACTTACTCTGGCTCTTACACCTCTACTCTGCACACTTTGCTTATCTAGAACTCAATTATAAAATCTTGCATAGTACCACTACTTGTATTGTTCTCAGCTTGATATATCGCTTTGCTTGTATTTCCTCATTTGTAAGTTGTTTTGGATAAAAGCGCCTGCTAAATTAATAAATGTAATGCTAACTAAGCTAAATCACAACTTTTATTTGTCCATAACATGTATATGTATAACATGTAATATTCTGGGGGAGAAATGTGGAAAATAGTGCTAAAGACTCAATCCAACAGATCAGTGAATAAAGCAAGAAATCCCAAGCAGGATCAGTGGGCTTCAATGAGCTGCAACAGGGAGGGTGCTGTGGGTACAATTTGGTAAATGTAGTAAATGTGACATCTGTAGTAACTAGCAATACTGAACTGATATGAGACTTTTCATGAATTTAAAGGGGGCTTCAAGGCAGGAAAACAATTTACACAGAACAAAAGAGCAGATCTGTTGCCAGGCCATGTACTATTCAACTGTAATTTTATTTGCATGATACCTTTAACAATAGAAATTATAGAACTGAAAATAATAAAATAATCTATTTAGATGCCTAATGAGCAAACCAGAGGTGAAACTGGCAAGGGAAACCTCCCAGAGACAACATGATGATGAAACCTTGAAAGAAACCAGACCCAAAAGGGAACCCATCCTCTACTGGGTGAAAGAAGGTACAACTCTTCAGTGTCTAGGTGAGATCATCCACTGATCAAATTGAAAGATTAAACTTTTTTGAAGAAAATGTAAGTCTTTATGGTATCCACTTGAAATCATCCACAGCTATAGGAGGTAAGTCCAAAAATGCAAAAAGCTCCAGATGAAGAAACAGGAGGTGTAGAGCAGGAGGAGATAATCAGGATCACTTATAGTTAGCCTTGAGCTGCTGATGCTCACAGTCCTGTTGCAGTGCCATATGTTCTCCCCTAAGTTTGTACAAAATTCTGTGCTAATGGAACATCCTCTATTTCTTTCTGGTGCTGAAACATTGGAGGCTGAGGGAGAACATAATATTGGAAGAAAAAAATCTTGTATATGAACAGCATACTCAGCCCACAGGAATATTTGATAAGAGTTACACTGCAGAATAACTTGTTCCTAAAGTCAGTTCAATACAGTTGCATTTGTATAGCCCTTTTAAAAATATATATTACAAAATAGACAGCTTTACAGGAATTTCCAAATATAGATTTAGATGCCCATTGAGCAAGCCATAGGAAACATTGGTGAGGAAAAACTCCATGAGATTACCTGTACCAAAATAGGTTTATTACCTTGGGATGGAGGATAAACAAGTAATAAAACCCAAGCATATGGGACTAAGGTCATTTCCTAATGCTTTGTGGGTGAAATGAACACTAAGGGCCTACACAATATGGCCAAAAGTATATGGACACCTGACCATCACACCCATACAGTATGTTGTTGTTGAACATCCCATTCAAAAGTTGGTTCCCCATTTGCTGCTATAACATTTTCCACTCTTTTGAGAAGGCTTTCGACTAGATTTTGGAGCATGATTTGGCATATATAATCCTTTCAGGGACAAACAGGCCCTATACTGTGCCTCTGCCCACACAATGCTCTAAGCCCCATTACAGTATGTGAACACCAGAAGGGGGGGATTGGTTGGCATGACATCATCCCTCCTCTGGATTTGTCAAGGTAGTCCTCTGGTGGTGATAACGCAGTGGACTCTCACTGCAAGTTCTGGCTGGAATGACCAAGCTCTTTTTCTGGAGGGCTTTATTGACTCTGGAGTGGCTGGCAATTTTATTGATGAGACTGGGGTTGCCTGTGGACCACTGGGAGGTTAAAGAGTTATTTTTTTCCCAAATGAATGATACTGCCTTCCCATAGGCCCTTTGATTGTGTGATCAGCCTGCTCCCAGCAGCCACTCCACCTAGATGCAGTTTGTTCTCCCTTTGGCCCCCAGAACACAAAGACATGGATGAGTATATTAAAGAGATTTTGTCTTTGGGTTTCATCTGCCCATCATCGCACACTGGGGTGGGATTGCTATTTTTTGTTAAAAAGAAAGAGGGGGGCCTGCAGCCCTGCATTATTTACTGTGGGATTTACACAGTCACCAAGAAGAACAAGCACCCACTGCCTTTGATGAAATCCGCATTTGAGGTCCTGCAGTGAGAGGAATTTTTTTTTCAAAATTGGATCTATGCAGTGCATACAATCTGATCCACATCAGAGCAGGGGACAAATGGAATACCGTGTTCATCATGCTGTCAGGGAACTATGAATATTTGTTGATTCCCTTTGGCTTCATGAATGCTCCAGCAGTCTTCCAGCGGTTCATCAACGAGGTACTGTGGAGACCCTGAACTATTACTCCTTTGTCTATTTAGATGACATTTTGGTTTTTAGCAGCTTAGTGGAGGAACATATTCTTCATGTGTGCTGGGTCATTCAGCTCCTCCTGCAGAACCATGTCAAGCTCAAGAAATTGCAATTCCATGTCACCACAATCTCTTTCTTGGGCTTTGCTTGTCCCAAGGGAGCCTTAGTATGGACCAGGCCAAGATAAAGGCGGTTACAGAGTGGCCACAACCCACCTCAGTCCGACTGGTACAGCACTGCCAATGGTTTACAAATTTCTTTCAGCGCTCCCCAAAAATACAGCAGTTGGATTTAAGTGGACAAAAGAAGTGCAGCGGGCTGCTGGAGGGCACCAAGCATCAGTTTATAATTTGGACAGACTATAAAAACCTGGCCTACATTCAGGAGGCCAAGCACCAGAATCCCTGGCAGGCTGGGCTGTCTTTGTTCTTTGCCCACTTTTACTTTGTGTTGTCTGATAGACTGGGCATCAAAAAGCCAGATGCCTTCTCAAGACAGTGGGAGGACCTACCCTCACAGGAACTCACCCACCAGCCTATAATTCCCTCCCGAACATTGCTTCTCTCACACTGGGGCCTGAAGCAAGCCGTCCACAATGCTCTCCATTGAGAGCCAGACCTGAGTTGTGTCTCTCCAGGAAAACTTTATGTCCTGACAACCATGTGACTTCTGGGCTTTTCTTGGGGTCATACATCTCTATTTTTGGGACACTCTCAAGCCAGCAGAACCATAAAGCTTTTGTGCTGACACCTTTGGTGGCCCAGTGTGGATATATATAAAGGCCTGTGTGGTGGCCTGTCAGGGTTGTAAACAGAACAAGGAACCCCACACATGCCCACATGACCTGCTTCATCCCCTGCCTATACCCCAGGGGATGGTGGTGATTGTGGATCCTGTAAGTTCATTCCTCTGCCTAAACTCTATTCAGCCAAGGAGACAGCCAAGCTCCTCCTGCAACATATGGCTTGCATGCCTGGCTTACCAACAGACTTGGTCACTGACAGGAGACCACAGTTTCCCAACCAGTTCTGGAAAGCCTTCTGCCACCTCTTGTGGGTGACTGTTAGCCTATCCTCAGGTTTTCATCCTGAATGTTATGGCCAAACTGAGAGAGTCAACCAAGATTTGGAGCAATCCCTCTGATGCTTGGTTTCCTTCAACCCCTCATCATGGCACAACACCTGATTTGGGTGAAGCCTGCTCACAACACCCTGTGGCACTCTTCACTGGACATGCTGCCATTTGAGTGCCAGTTTGGCTATCCTTCACCCATGTTCACAGAGCGGGAAGAAGTTGGGGTTCCAGCAGCAAAACACTTGGTGCGCTGCTGTCACAGAGTCTTGCAGAAAGCTAGATTATGTCTGCAAGCTGGTGTTTGGAGAAGGCCAAACTTCTGGACAGGTCGGGGGTATGGCTAGCTACCACTTAACAATATTAACTTGCCCATAAAGAGAATGAAATAAATGAGATGTAAATAAATGAAAGAATGACCTCCCAGCCAGTGTGTAGCCAGTGTTTGAAGGAGTTTTCACTTGACACTTGAGTACCAAACATACTGCCAGGTTCTGCATGCTGCATTCAGGTAAACAAAATAAACCCATGGAATATTCTGAAGGTAAAAAAACAAAGGGGTTAATGTGTCTGGAACCCAGAATGTGCATCAGCTTTGCAAGAATTTATGCATACATCAACTACATCACTTGCTCCTGTAGTTTACTACAGGGGCAGGAAAGGGATTTTAAAATCTCCACTGGTTTCTTTGGTTTCTCATCATATAGCCTACTGTTAAAACTCCCAGCCTCTAAACCTCTGATCTGGAAAGCTATACATTTACAAGGCCTGATTTTCAGTGATCTCACACTAGTGTCAGGTAGATGAGTGTGTTTTGTCTATTACACCAGCACAAAGATGTGTTTTGACAGTGTGACAGTGAAATTAGTCTGGCTCCCTGGATAAGCTGACATCAAGCCAACGACCAGCTTTTTTAGTTATTTATTTATTTTAAAAACACTAGCAGCAGATCGTTACTTTTACAAAGTACAAAAATATGAATATAAATATAATTCAGCCTAACATCACATTTGCTACTTTTTCATGAAATTTGCTGCTGTTGATATTTCATGCTTGAATTATACATAGTTTAATATCAAGCAACCCCATCAACTTGACAGTAATGCAACAGCTTGATATTTATCTTGATATTGAATTTAGTGTACTTTAAAAAATTTTTTTTATAAAAATACACACAATTATTTACTTCCTGTGTGCTTCACTTTAAAAATTAGCCCTGCCTATATGCATATCTTCATAATGTTTTGACATAAAAACAAGTGGAAAAAAGAAAAAAAAAAACACCTGCTACATATGAACTACGAATGAAATATCACAAATGAGTCCCTTGATAAATCATTTTCATCACTTCATCCTCTTGACAAATGAAATTTTGTAATGCGTTGCTGGGGCTCATTGCTGAGGCTTGCTGCTGAGGCTCGTCATAACGAGTTGGAGACAGACAATCAACGACAAAGAGAGACAGAGAAGAGTGCATCCTGAAACTTTTGATATTTCACCAAAGTTTGGAAAAATAGTGTTTTACCACCATGGCTTCCAGTAGGAGGTTTTTATATAGTCGGGAAGTTTTAGCTATGCTTTTTGAAGATGAGGATGACGGGAACGCTTCATCTGATTTGGGGAATGCATCATCAGATGAAGAATATAATCCTGGAGAGGGAGTTGATATACTCCAAGAAAAAATGTAAGTACTCTCTCTCTCTCTCTCTCACACACACACACACACACACACACACACACACTCTCTGTTCACATTTTATAAGGATTTTTATATATTCACAGCACTGATCCAAAAACTTGCTCAGCTGTCGCAGCCAACAGTACCCACATATCCCAACCTTCTAGGGAAAGAGGAAGTCAAAAAAAAAACTGGTACTGCTAAATTGGCACCAACAAATTGTTCACACCCAACACAGCCAACCCTAAATAGAGCACTGCCCTGGAAAGCAGAAAGAGACCCAGATGTTGCCCCTACACTTCATCGGTTTCAGCCACACAGGACTCCTGGACTCCAGGTTGATGCATCACAGCACTACACCCCACTGGACCTCTTTCAGCTGTATTTTCAAAGGCTTCTGTGTAGACATTTTGCACAAATTCCAACAAGCAGGCAGCTATAAATCTGGACAAGGGCAAAAAGTACATATGGTCCAATGTCACTGTAGAAGATTTTTAGAAATTAATTGGATTGGTCATCTATACAGCAATGGTTCCTCTAATACATATCCAAGATTATTGGAGAGAGAACCACATCTACTCTATTACATCTACATCTATTCTTTTTCCAGCAACAATTATGATGAGGGATAGGTTCAAAACTATTTCATGGAACATTCACATGAGTGACCCAGACAAAGATGCGATGAACGCCAGGAAGAAGGGGACACCCGACACAAATAATTTATTTGTATATACTGGGAAATATAAGGAAGCAAGTGGGAAGGAACTATCTTATGACAGTGCTATGGCTCTCATAAATCCAGCTTACCTGGGAACCATGTACCATATACCATGCAACATAAGACATTTCATTGGTATCGGACACTCTTTTTTCACTTTCTGGACATTGCCACCACAAACGTCTACCTTCTGCACCGGGAGATTCCCCAAACAAAAGGACACAGACATTTGAAAAAAATGTTTTACGTTGAAAATAATTCACTAGAGTTTCTTGTTTCTCATTTTTCAAGTTTATATTTTGAATTCATGGGGGACTGCACAGACTGAAAAAAGGAAGGACTGACCAGACTGAAAAAAACACCTGTGACTAATCTGTTTTATTTGTAAATAGTTATTTATATTTTGCATTTCTAGTGTTGAAAAAAAAAAAATATTGAAAAAATAAAATAGTTTAGTTTCTTTTCTTATTTTTTTAAAATAAAAGTGTGTTTTCTTTATGGGCATTTTTTATGTAGTATGGAAGCACTTACATCAATACAATATCTAAAGTAATCAAATATTCTTTTCGGCACAAGCTGAAGTTGTGCTGAAAAAAAAATATACCAAACACTTGAGTTAAAAACATTTGTAATGTGGTTTAATACAGCAAAACAAAATCTATGGCAAAATGTTTAAGTTATTGTTAAGACTTCAAAGGTTTAAGCAGCTATTGAGAAGCTATAAAGCTGAAAATGAATCCTTAACATGTCAGGATATGTATAAGGGAACAGACTGACAGTGAACAACAGTTAGAATGTGTGAATATCATGTGTATGTCAATTATTAGGCTGAAACCTCATAATGATTCATGGCATTGAGAAATTTCCACATGATGTCGCAAAATCTTTGGAACTTTTCCTGACATGCTCACTACTCTATTATATATAATAACATATAATAACAATGTACAATAAATGTACAGTGAAACAAACAAACAAACAAACAAACAAATAAATAAATGAATGAATGAATAAATAAATAAAAAAGGCAAGCATTTTATTTGTCAAATGGTACATAACCTTACTTATTTTATAGTCATGGATTATTATAACATATTTTAAAAAGTTGTTCTCATGTATGTTTGGTTCTCCCAACCAAACTGTGCTGTGCTATGTTATTTGTGCTATGTTATTTTTCAGGTCGTAACTGAAATTCTGCTCCATGACAACTCCATGACAATTCCCCATTGTTGATTAGTTTCTTATAAGAACACGTGGAGTTACGTGGTCAGGGATCACACCACCATCCCTGTGATAAATGGACTTATGTATAATATGCTTTTAACATCACAAAAACAATTAGTGCTTCTTTAATCCAGTAGCAGGTTATATATAACATTTGTAATTCATTTAATTATTAAATCTGACCAACAGTCATTAATTAAAGACAAAAATAGTGTGTAATTCCATGTATTTTATCTACAAAACATAGTTATTCATATATCTCATATAGTTACTTTAACAGGTTGTTTTACTTTCTTAAGGCAAAGTATAGCATAATATTTAAATAGTAAAGTTTTTTTTTTTTGTATGTCTGTTGTGTTTTGCTTTTCTGTCTCATTGTAAAAATAATACAAGCCCGCATGATAAAAAGCACATATTTTTACCATTACATGCTTAGTTAGCAGCATGTAGCTTAGCATAAAAAGAGACCAAAACACATTAAAAGGTACACTACACATGATATTACATTAATTGTGGACAATTAAATACGGTGCACATGAATTTAAAATCTAGGAATTCAAACCAAATCGAATTATGTTCCATACAATGTTTCATCCGGGGGTACACAGCCTTTTGAGTCTGCAGTAAAACAGCATCTTGTTTAAAATTTAAGACGATACACATGTCTAAGGTAGAACCCATTTGGTATTTGTAATTGTTTGTAAGTTAAAACGTTTTCAGTTTTGTTTGAATTTATTTATTGAGCATCTGTGTTCCTGCTGAGAGCTCACCATGAGCTTGTTTGCTTCCACTGGGCTGCAGATCTGACATCTCACTGTTTGAATAAAAATTTGTTGCATGCCGGACTGTTGCTGTGTGTAACTGTCTGTCAGATGTTCGCTTCATGTCTGAGTGGGCGTTTTGTAGCCAGAATAAGGAAGAATGTGCTTATGTGATATATGAAGATTTATCAGCCAATGCCAGTGAAATTTAAAAAATGCTAAATATTGGCCGATATATCAGTCGTCCACTACTTTAGAGCATAACTATTGTGGACTCACACGATGGCAGATGTAAGGTTCCTTATATATAAAAAAAAATGCTCAGGGCTGGAGTACAAAGCTTCAGTTTATGAGTAACATTAACCAAAGAGTGTGTTTATGCCCAGCATATGCCCATCTGTAATAGATGATGCTGATGTATTTTTTTTTTTTCTAATAATGCATAAGCACAATAATGCTAGAAAAACTGATTTTTTAGGATGGCAGTGTATGTAAAGCTTTTCTTAATTGGTAGAAAATGGAACTGGTTAAAAATACATAATCTACACTGAACTTATGATAGCTTTTGTGGTTCCAATGTGCAAGTGTAAAAATGAGTTTCTTTCTCGGTGTATTATCTACATTTAATAATAACTTCAGGTTACACTCACTTATGATGTTCACTTATTAACTTTTCAGTTGTTGGTTAGGCTTTCATTTACTAATTAAATTTCTGCTTACTAGGCTTATTTTTCCCTGCTAGTTTGGTTTGCACTTATTAGTTTAGCTTTCTCTCACAAGGTTGGTTTTCGCTCAGTATGTAACTGAGAGAGGTTGCAAATGCATAAACTCAATAAGAGTGTTAATTGGGTAAGTCCTAGAATCACATCTCCAAGTCCAAAATAAGGGTCAAAACACAGACAGGCAATATTAAACAAGGATAATTCATAATCAGGCAAGGATCAAATCAAGAAGATCAACCCCTGGCAAAAAGTATGGAATCACCACACTTAGAGGATGTTCACCCAGTTTTTTTACTTCATAGCAAATAAACAAATCTTACATATGACACAAACCATTTTTTTGTTTAAAAGCTCAACATTCTGGCTTTGTGAAACAAGTCAAACAAATTAAATGAAATGATTTAAATTAATGGTATACTTTTTCCAGAACAAGTAAATTATGAAATTACCATGTTGAGGGAAAAATTATAGAATCACCACCACCAACAACAACAACAAAATAAAACACAATTAGTATTTTTCTGCTCACCCTATGGGTTTTTGAGAAATGGACTTCACTAATAAAAAATGTCTGGGTTACACATGTAACCCTGTTCTTTGAGAAGGGAACGAGATGTTGCATGAGCTTCACGTTGTGGGAAGCACCCTTGTGCTTGTCTGGCATCTGAAGCTTGTGTGAAATCATGCCTATTTATAGGCCTACCAGGGTCAGGTGACGTGGCAATTAAGCGCGTCATGTGATTATAAAAGCAGCACCTGTGAACCACACGATCAGCCTCTATTATCTGAAGCAAAGACGCAATTCACAGGCATGCCCCAGTATGACAAAGCTACACAATGTCTTGTTCTCTTCTCAGGGAACAGGGTTACATGCATAAGATGTTCCCTTTCAAAGGGAATTCAACTTTGCGGGAGCTTCATGCTTTGGAAATGAGAATACCCACTCCATCATACTGAGGGCATGGCGTGTTCAAAAGATCCGAGCCGAGGGTCACTGAAAGACACACGAACGCGGGTTGGAATGCATGTCCAGACTGTAAAATCAAATGAATGTGCGTGGCGTAGACCACCCTGCCACAGCACACACATCCTGTAACAGTACCCCTTTGGATAAAGCCTTCAAGGAGGTGATCTCCCTAGTGGAATGAGCCCTTATGCCCAGAGGCATAGTGAGACCGCACACCTCATAAGTGATAGAGACTGCTTCCACTATCTAATTAGAGATGCACTGCTTCGACACAGCATCACCTCTACTGTCGCCGCCAAGCAGACCAGCAGCTGCTCCGACTTACGCCACTGGCCGGAGCGGTGGACATAAGTACAGAGAGCCCTTACTGGACACAGCAGGTGCATTCTTTCTTGTTCTGGTGTGAGGAACAGAGGAGGGCAGAAAGCCTGCAACACTACTGGCTGGGCAGCAGGCATAGGCACTTTAGACACTGATTGTAGAAGGAATCAAACCTGCTGAGAAACATCCCTGTAAGAACTCCAGGACTGTAGCTATTGTGCAGTTCACTGGGTCTAGCTGATGTTCCTCACACCATGAGACAAAAAGTCACCACTTGAACACATACAATTTCCTTGTGGTTGCTGCTCTAGCATTCAACATGGTCTCTACAACTTCAGTTGTGAGACCAGAATCTATGAGCTGGTGCCACTCAGGGGCCAGACCCACAGTTTCCAAAGTTCTGGCCAAGGGTGATAAAGCAGCCCTCCGGCTTGAGACAGTAGATCTTGCTGAAGGGAATCTCCCAAGGAGTGCTGTCTAGCAGGGATATTATCTCTGAGAACCATATTCGAGCTGGTCAATAAGATTCTACTAGCAGCAGACATAGACGTCATGGCGAACTCTCGCTAGAACTTATGGGAGCAGAGTGATCAGGTGAAAAGCATACAGATGTGTGCAACATGGCATCCATTGCCAATGGTGTGGGAGGAGTTAGGGCGAACCACAGTGGACAGTGTGTTGTCTCTTTGGAGACAACATCCACTTCCGCTTTGCTAAACCTCCGCCATACGGACTCCACCATTTCAGCCTCTGCCTCGACAGGATGTCTGTCCTCACTTTCCGGTTGCCCGGAATGTACATTGCACTCACTGACAAGAACTTTCCCTCTGCCCAGAGACAAATTACTTGCACCTGTCTGAGTGTGGGTGTGAACTTAACCCTCCCTGGTGGTTGATATATGATACCACGGGTGTGTTGTCTGTCACAACTAACACATGGTGACCTCTCAGTTGAGGAAGAAAGAATTTCAGTGCTAGAACTATGGCTTGCATTTCTAGGCGATTTATATGCCACTCCAGATGATGGCCGTTACAAAGACCGTGAGCTGGACAGCCGTCTAAGACCACGCCACAGCCCATGAGGGAGGCATCTGTCATTACCATCTTGCGATAAGGAGAAGCCCCTAGAGTGTGACCCAAGGTAAGAAACCGGGGACACCTCCAAATTCTCAGAGCACATAGGCATCACCGCGTGACACTAATTACCCTCAGAGGTTTCATCCTCTGATGAAACCCCGACTTTTCAGCCACCACTGAAACGGTTTCATGTGCAATAGGCCCAATGGTATGACGGTGGCTGCTGCTGCCATAAGCACTAACAGTCTGTCATAGAGACTGGAGGGGGTGCCCAGATCCAGCTTTATCTTGCTCAATATCGATAGGATTGACACTATGCATGTTGGGGATAGAAATGCCCTTATCATAATAGAATCCCATATAACCACTAGAAAAGTTGTAAAAATAAAAACACACCCAATTGTTTTACACCGAACATTTTAGATAATCTAGGAATTCTTGTTTATTTAGGATTAGAAGATAACAGTTAGCAATAAGGACACCATTATACTAATTAGGACAAGAGTTGGCATAATTTTAACTCTAGCTATAAATTGATAATTCTCAGTTGTCAATATACTTTAAAATATTATGCTTATTACTGGTTATGTTTTTTTCTCATGCCTCATAGCTCATACTACACCATCAGAAATCTGCAGAAAAATAACCTGCCCTTTATTTTTATATTGGCATACAATACATTGCCTGGTTCTCTCATAAGTATGGGGTCTCTCATGGGGTCTTCTCATCTACCATAATCAAACATTCAACATTTACTGTAGCACCCCCTGCACGTGTAGCACCAACCCCAGACCAGCACATGGGCCAGAGTTCAAAACAAACAAAATGCACATGTGCCAGAAGTGACAAGATTGAAGCATGCATGGCGAGAGGACAGTGCACCAAGCCTCTCCACCTGGCAGCTCATCAAGTGGAACACAAAAGAACAGCTAGCCATGGGAGAAATTTCTTTCTGACTGCTTTGTGGCACAGAATTCTACAGGAAGGCTTCCTGCCAGCTTGCTGCTGAGTTGCTGGATGCCTCTTGGCAGAGCCATACATAGTATTGTATGTGAAGCACCTTGTAACATGCTACACATTGTACACAGAGTCTTGCATTATTATTCACTTCCATTCCATTTCCACATTTCATAGTGTTTCAAGCTGGAACTGAATTAGACATAATTGGGTCTATACAGTGGTGCTTGAACGTTACAATTTTCTATATTTCTGTATAAATATGACCTAAAACATCATCAGATTTTCACACAAGTCCTAAATGTAGACAAAGAGAACCCAATTAAACAAATTAGACAAAAAATATTATACTTGGTCATTTATTTATTGAGAAAATTATCCAATATTCATATTTGTGGGTGGCAAAAGTATGTGAACCCCTCGGATTAGCAGTTAATTTTAAGGTGAAATTAGAGTCAGGTGTTTTCAATCAATGTGATGACAATCCGGTGTGAGTGAGCATCCAATTTTATTTAAAGAATAGGAATCTATCAAAGTCTGATATTTGCAACACATGTTTGTGAAAGTGTATCATGACCTGATCAAAGGACCTCAGAAAAAGAATTGTTGATGCTCATCAAGCTGGAAATGGTTCCAAAACCAGTAATATCATGGTCTGGGCCTTTTTTGCGGCATCTGGGCCAGGTCGGCTTGCCATCATTGATGGAAGAATGAATTCTGAATTATACCATCAAATTCTAAAGGAAAATGTAAGGACATCTGTCTGTGAACTGAATCTCAAGAGAAAGTGGGTCATATAGCAAGACAACGACCCTAAGCACACAAGCCATTCTACCAAAAAATGGTTAAAAAAGAATGGTTAATATTTTGGAATGGCCAAGTCAAAGTCCTGACTTTAACTCAAGAGAAATGTTGTGGAAGGACCTGAAGCATGCAGTTAATGTGAGGAAACCCACCAACTTCCCAGAGTTGAAACTGTTCTGTACTGACGAATGGGCTAAAATTCCTCCAAGCTGATGTGCAGCACTGATCAACAGTTTCCAGAATCTTTTAGTTACAGTTATTGCTGCACAAGCAGGTCACACCACATACTGAATACAAAGGTTCACATACTCTTGCCACTCACAGAAATGTAACTTTGGATAATTTTCCTCAATAAATAAGTGACCAAGTACATTTATGTCTCATTTTTTAATTGGGTTCTCTTTATCTTCTTTTAGGACTTGTGTGAAGCTTTCAAACACCCCTGTATGTCCTGGAATTCCACACAAAATAGCCCATAATAGTGAAGTAGTATGAAAAAATCAATGTAGTAACATAAAAAAAAAAAAAAAAAAAAAAAATAAAAATACAGTCATGTGAAAACAAAAAAAGTTCTAATCACTGGCACCCAATCTTGAACACCTGGTTCTAATTTTATGGATTTGACGATGTGATAAATGTAGGGGTGTACTTACTTTTTCCATGTGACTGATTTTTTTTTCGTGTGTGACATTTGATAGAGTGTATAAACTTTATTAATGGGCACTGTTTAAAAGAGGATCAAATATGTCAAAAAAGCCAACAATTTCCATGAGGTGTACTTCACATGACTGTAAGAATTCACCCCCTTTTCTTTAAACTCCTTATTTTTTTCTGGTGCAGTCACAAGTCCCATAATGAGATAAATTAAGTCTATCTGTGTGCAATAAATGTGTCACATGATTTCAATATAAACAAACACAGTGCCATAAACATCAGGTTATCAAAGCAATTCTGGGACAAAGATCTGGAAAAGTATGGAGCAGGGGTTGATTAATATGGAAATAATATGGCACAACCACAACAGTGCTGAAGAAGTCCATACACCAATGGTCAGTGACTGGGTCAGAGAAGCAACCAAGATGATGGAGAGATCCACAGCTCAGATGGGAAAAGCTGTTCACAAGAGAATAATACCCTGGACACTCTACAAAGTTGTGCTTCATGAAGAAAACCATTATTTGAAGGGGGGTGGAATCCTGTATTGGAGACTCAGCAAAGTTGTGGAAAGTTTCTGTGGTGTGATGAGATCAAAATGTAACTTTTTGGCCTTGAACCCAACTCTGCTCATCACATTTAGATCACCATCCCCACATTTGAAACATGATCATCATCTTGACAGTTACCCATGGCTTCTGTGTATTGCTGGGTTTTCAAATTTGGTTTCAATGTAGTCACTGGATTATGTATGTTTGCATTAATGTTTTATTATATTATTTATGAATTGTAAAAGTAACACTCACTGTGGGATCATTTCTTTATCACATTCTCTTCTCCTTTTCACATCAGCTTTTAGACATGAAAATCTCTAACCTCTTCTACACACACTACAATGCAAAAAAGGCATGGATCTAAAAATCCCCATTACACTTTATCACTTCCAGATCTGCCAACAAATCTGCTGCTTACAAAAATAACAATCATTTTTCTTCCTCTTTTCCTAAATTTGTTTATGAAAAGAAAATGATGTGTCATCGTAATTGCATAGCTGAAATAAAATTAGATGCAAATTAGGCCTGCTGGTGTGTGTACGTGTGTGTGTCTTGTGTTAATGGATGTCTTACAGAATAATGTGCTAAATGTAGATAAGGACAAGATGTCCTTTCTAAGCTTTTTAGACAAGAATGAGAATAGAGACTCCACTACAGACACAAATGAAAACACACATACATGCAACAAAAGCTATAAGATACAAACAAATAATATTCAGGAATGTAAAATTACAATGAGAGCTAAAATTTGGTGCATTTCCTTTTACAGTATACTATAGTTATGCAATAGTTAGTTATATAATATAGTTATATGATAAACCAGTATACTGTATACTCTATAAAAAATAAAAAAAAAAATTTAAAAAAATTAAAAAAAACAATTAATTAAATGGGTTTCCACTGTATGAAGTGTTTTGACAAACAAGTAAATAAATTATATTGTCAGGTTTATGCTGAAATTGGTGCTGGACTACATCACCCATCAGCCCCGGCATGTCACATGACCCAGTCACATGTCTCAATCAACCTCACCTGCGTCTTGTTTTCACCCTGATTATCGGGTTCATAACTTCCTTTGTTACAGCACCTTCTTGTCAAGGTTTTGTTGTTGTTTCTGTTGTTGTGTTCCTGCATTACTTAGTATACTATAGTCTTATACTTGTTCTGTATGTTTAGCCCTGTAGCTCCTGTTTTCATTTATGTTTCTTATTTTCTCACTATTTTACTTGTTTACACTTTCTTAATATAAGGTCTGCACTTTAGTTTATATGACAGATACTTTTTTTTTTTTTTTTCCCAAAATGTCTTACTAATATTTTTGCATAAACATATGTGCAAACCTACACATGCTTGTGCTTCAATAAAAAAAAAATATATGAAACAATTGTGGTGCCTAAAATTTAATTACCATTACTTCTAAATATGAATATAATAGGGCAGCATGGTGGTTCAGCAGGTAGCTTTGGCACCTATAAACCCCAGGGTCCCCAGTTCAACCAGACCTCGAGTTTCCTCCCACTGTACAAAAACGTGCAGGTGGGCAGTTTGAGGGAAATTATTCATTTTTACTTTGTAATAATTCTGTTCTTGTTCTGTTCATGTTCATCAGTGGATAACGCCTAAGAAGGTCATGTCATTTAGATAAGTACAGAATGTTTATCTGCATACAGAGACACAAACAGGTTTTTCTGTTCAAGGTTCATCTGCACATTTGCTAAGACCCTGAAACAAAGCCTGTTTGAACTGTCTCAAACTGCTCCTTATCGGTACATAGAAGTGCATTGTGCCTGCACTTCATATATATTACATATTCAGCACAAGTGCCAGAGAACGCTCTCATCCTTCTTCCTGTAGTCATCTCTCTGTAATAAAACTTCTTCACCTGAGAGGACAAGTCTGCAAGTGTTTTCTAATTTCCATGACAGCAGATTGGCTATGCCACATTGTCCCTAGGTGCTAAATAATGTTTGTGTTTGAATGTGTGTGTATGTGTGTATGGTGCCTTGTTCTTGCTTGTGACTTATGTCCCATCCATGGTGTATTTCCACCTTGCATACAATGTATACATGATAGTCTTTGGATTCACCCCAACCCTGTCTAGGACAGACAGGATATATCTGATATGTAGAGAAAATTAGCTTTTCCTTTTGTTAGATTGAGCTAAAAACAGGGGAAATGTGCAAACATAATATTTCAACAGCTGCTCAACTATTCATCCACTCATGAGTTGAACTTAATGTATCTTATTAAGTCTGGCTAAGATATTAATCCCATGCTCACCGGTAGTAATATCCTGATGTTGAGCATGAATTATGAGCACATTAACAAGACCCAAGAACTATAAGACAATAAATAAAGAATATAGACAAGAGACACTTGCTATTAAAGTCAGATGAGACTTTATTAAACTACTCTAATACACAGAAACACACACACGCACACAAACAAAGGGGGTGAAAGTAGCTTTAACAGAGAATGAATGGCTCCCTAGTTTTAACACCATACGCTGTTCTTAGACCTCGACCTGAACGAACCATCAACAACTTTCGCTTAATTTTAGAAGGGATCCATTAAATACACCAGCTTCGATTGAGACATGTAGGTGCTTATTTACATTTTCTGTTGGTGGGGAATCGTCAGAGGTCTGGTTGCTTTTGATCGGTGTCTAGGAGGACCAAACAGAATGGTGGATTTACTTAAGTCTTGTAGGCTTGGTGGCGGTTCTTCTGATTCTTTCACGGCGAGAGTCAGGAAGCTTTGCAGGAACCATTTCATGCAGACATTGATTGCAGAGCCCTCTTGCAGTTATTAGTTTAAGAGAGAAGAGATTGAGTGGAGAGGTTGAGTGAAAAACTCCTGGAAGATGCTGGTTGAAGAGCAGTTCAAGTTAAGCTTGAACTCCTTAAGATCTGTGTTTGAAGAAGACTCTTGCAGCTGTTGTTAGTTAATGAGGACTCCCTGAATATGTTGATTGGGGAGTACCTTTAATCAGTCCATTATCTTTGTGGTCACATAATTTCATGCCTTCTCTTTTCTTCTTTTTATAGAGTGTGGGTCAAACTTTTAGTCCCAACTGTTGGTACCTATACCTAACAACATTCTACTCTATTTTCCTTATTCTCATCTTTCAGGAACTCACTAAAGGAACACACATATAGCAAATAAGACATATATTGCCCACTGTTAACACATTACTAATAATTAATCACATACCTATATCCATAATCAATCATATTCATGCATGTTAAACAATCAAATGTCTAAATGCAACTTTGTGGTTACAAGCATGATAATTACAGGGTAACACATATAAGAAAATAGGCAACTTCAGGTGTTATTGTATTATTCTTGCAATCCTTGGTTTGTATATATATTCTAAAAATTCTTTTAGAATATGTGAGGTGTCCTGATGCAATTAGTGTGACCGGTGTGATAAAGACTGTGATAAATAAAATGAAATGGGTATAAAGGGCCTCGCCTGTGTTGATTGTCCTTGGGACCTGTTTGGTTGAGTCACCTTCCTTTACCCAAAGTTATCAGCTGAGGGACAGGGCTTTCATCTTGTAGGCCAGCCAGTGGCCTTAGTTTTAAGAGAGGTTTGCTAATCTGTGAGGGATCATCAATTGTTAACAGGACAGTGAGAACCCAGCAATCAGCCATGAGCTTGTATTGGCCATGTATAGGCTTGGTGCCCCAAAGTCTGCATACAGCAGCTCATGATTTAAGGCTCATGTGATGGGTGATCTTATGCTTATGCTTATCTTTTGCTTATGATCTTGTGTGCTGAGGTCCTACAGATATTTTTAGATATCCTGGATTTTTAAAATGAGATATTTCCCCATTAAGGACTAAGTAGTTATTGTACAGCAGCACCAAGCACTAAGGTCAATACTTGCCAGATTTCACATAAGTTACTATGGAGTACTTTAATATTCAAGAAATAGGTTATGTATTACTTTAACCTTCTAGGGAAAATTCCTTCGGAACTAGTGGAGACTGAATATCAAAGTCATCATCAGGGTTCATAACATGTCCTGACAGGGCTCCTCCCAGAGAATAACAGACAGCATTCATAAATAGTGTGGATATCATTATTAATTGAGGATGGGAATCAATCAAAGTTTACAGATCTAGATTCCTTAAAGAGTAAACCAGACGCAACAAAGACAAACTTAACACAAGGGAAGATTAGAAATCATTACAGTATACAAATGTAGAAGAATAAAAACAAACAGTACTAAGTGTATTGACAGGATGTTTTGTATGAGCAGACTGTGAATAAAAGTTCTGGAATAAGCACAGGACAGTCTTTATAATTGCAGCAGCATTTCCTAGGTGCAAATCTACAGTATCCCTGTGAGATGATCCACTAAATCATTTGTGAGACTTGAGCATAAATTGATTTTGGGAAGTGCACATCTTTAGTGTATCCATGTGGGACCATCCACAATAGCAGACAGTGAGTCACAAGTGCAGAAGCTCCACGTAAAGTAGAAGGATGTATCACCAGATTGAAAGGGTGTACATTAGGATCAAAGAGCAAGCGGGGTCTCTGGTAAGCCTAACTATGACAGCATAACTAAAGGGGAAAAACAGTTAATATGATTCAGTTCATACATGCAGGCACCATCAAACACACTCCACACAAGATATTCACAGACTTACTATATCATCTTACTTGTTTTGCTATAGTTACTAAAGACTTCATAGTACATATGGAATGATATGCTTTAAGATGAATAACTGAATATTAAATGTAGAGTTTACAAGGTTAACCTCCCATACTGATTTTCTTAATAAAATTTAAAATACAACTAAAGCAGTTACCTAAGAAATAAGCAGATACGTGAGGAAAGAATAAATGTTGGTGCATTATTGCATTGATTAATTTAGCCCATATTTACATAGGCTAATACCTGACACTCAGAGCAAGCTGCTGTTTTTCTCCACCATATGGCTCTGTGACAGTGTTCCTCTGCTCATTATTACCTTACACATATCAGAGCCCTCATCTCTTTAATTCTGCAGAAATACTCTATACTCCCTTGTGACTATTAAAAGTAAGGAGCAAATTGGATTCAAGCTACTATTTGTTCATGGAATTTATACCACATTGTTGATTAATTCTCAATTCTTATTGGTCAAAAGATTATACATTTTCTTTAACAGTGGCTATGATAGTAGTTCCTGTAAATCAAATCACAGGTTTTTAGTAATACTCATTCTAATACATTTTAGTTTTGATACTAATACCTCATTCACAGGCAATTGTATGGTGGATGCTCCGCATAATCAAAGTTCAGGCCATGGGAAGTCTTCAAGACTATGCATTTTCGGTTTCTTGATAACAAAGGTTCATTTTTTTTCATTAAAAAAAGAGAGGCTGATGAGGTAATGATTGTTTATTGCTGCTATAATGTATGTGGTGACAGGAACTGACTTGACTTTCCACAACATTAAATGTAAAAAAAAAAAAAAGCATGATGTTCATTAATCAATAAACATATTTTTTGGAAACACTGTGGTTGTATAAGAGAATTATCACACTTAAAGGGGAAATAATCAACTCCAGGGTTTTACCTGTAATTCTGCCAGTCGAGCAACTTCACATCAGACAGTCATTGATTATTTTCCTTTAACAACACATCCTGTCATGTTTTATTCTTTACTGTAGCTACACTTTCAAAAACTGTCCCCTTTTCATTAATCCCAAGTGCGTACTTCACTACTTTAACAATCCTAAAATCCCATGCATACCTTTGTCACTGACCAAGTGCACACTACACTATTTTAAAATCCCAGCATTATGCTTATGCTGGTTGTTTGTTGTTGTATTACATGCTCAAAATCTTAACTATTTATTTATTTAAGTGTCCTGATAGCAATTCCCCTTCTCATTACTCCCTTCTGTGTTTTTTTTTTTTTTTTCATAAGTTGAAAGCTTCTATTACTTTTACTCTGTTGTATTTCATAGAGACATAATTATGTTAATGAAGCATGTAATTAAGCATTAAATAAGTGTACTTTCTCCACCGTTGACAGAGGCCATCTGGATTGGACGTTACGGCTAATCCTTGTGTCAGGATCTTTAGTGAAGGTTAAGGGTCCAAACAACACTTTTCCACCCTCCACACTTCATTCACATAACCTTGAGAAAGTTTTAGGGGACAAAATGCACAAGTCTAAAATGTGTGTTCCTACTGAATAAAAAAGCAGGGAGCAAAATCCATAACCAAAAAATGTATGTACTAATTCTGCTTATCAGGTGTTAGTCATAAAGTGATTAAACCAACTGTGTCAATAAAATACAGTATGGGAGAGCGGGGTGAGCTGAGCCAGTTTTTACTTCAGGTGTTTTTAAAGTGAGGACATAACAGTAATGTCACCAACTAGAATATATACATAAATTTCAGGATGTGGTGCATCCCTGGGAATAATCACTTTGTATCTAAAATAAACTGTTTATTGACTTTCTAAACAAAAGTGGTCCCTTGACTCAATTTGCCCTTAATGATGGGTAAATTGAACCTAGGGAGAGGATATGTTGAGCCACAATGGGGTAAATTGTGCTATTGATTATGTTGAAGAAAAACTGAACATTCTCACCTTGTATGCTATTTCAAAACAAGACAAATTCAATGCCAAATTACTTACAACTTACAAATTTTACAACTTTAAGGGCCAATTTTCTTCAACAAGGCCTATTGTAAGAACTGAACTGGAAAGGTTTAAATAATGTTAGATTGTACGCAAGATATCGTGAGGGTAGGAAAATGGAGAGAGCAAGAACAGGAAGAGAGTGAGAGAGAGAGGTGGGAATGCACAAGGTAATCAGGTGGAATGAGGCAGAGTTAATGTTAAGAAATGTCAAAATAAAGCCTGAGTTCTGAGCACAGAAGTCTTGGTCTGACTCCTCAACTGAGTGACCCTAACAGACATCTCCCTACCATGCCCAATGCGATGGTACTGTGGAGCAGTTCAATCACACCTTGAAAGATGAGCTCGCCAAATACCTCTTTGAGTCTGGTAGAAAATGGGATGAACACCTCCCACACATCGCATTAGCCTACAACACCATCAACCATTCCAGTATCGTGTTCCCATAAATCTTTTTAGTACACAGGCATGAGGCTCATGTTCCCTTGGACGTACTATTTCAAGATAGCACCGCCATCACTTCAGCCACAACAGGTACACCCGCGGTGTTTGCAAACTCGCTACGACAAAGATTCTCTGCCAGTTACCAGTTGCCAACTGCTATCTGCGACAAAGCACAAGGACAACAGTGACTCTACTATGATCGAGATGTAAAGTACACCCCGTACAAGGCGGGCAACCTAGGACTCATTGATTACCCAGCCAACAAGCATAACAAACTAGGTCCCCTCTGGGTGGGTCCTTATAAGGTTTTACATTCAATAACACCCCCTTGTAGTCTTACCCCCATGGATTTTTCAGTTTGTGATGCTTCCAAAACACACACCAAAACGAAGTCATTCACTATAATCGCATGAAGCCATACATCACTGATCCTTCACAAACACACACTTCCCCCTCACCTCGGCTAACCATCAAACCAAACATCCTGAACACCCTATCAGGTCTCCTCCCACCCAATTTCACACCAATGACCTAGGGACCGCCCAGGCCATATTTACCGCCAGCACTCCAGCCTTTGGCACAGCACAGACCTTTACCAGATGTTTCAATGCAAGAGAAATTTGCCCCACACCATCCTTGGCAGAGCCCCCCCAAAAGCCAACTTCAGTGGTAGTGATACCCAAGGTAAGAACTACATCATACATTATATCATACATCATACATTATATCAAAACTAAAAACTAAAATGTATTAGAAATACGTTGTTTTCAAAACATAATGTTAACCAAAACATTTGTTTGGCCTCTTGTCATGTTAGAATTACAGCTAGCAAACATCACTGGGTAGCTAACTCCCTCAGCGTTCATGCCTCATTTTTACTGTTAGAAGAATTTTTCCTGAATTTCTGGCACCCCATAACCAAAACGATAAGAACTGAGAATAAAACTAGCAATTCAAATCTGTCCAAATCTGTTTAATATCAATTGATCAAACAAATGTTGAACCAACAGAACATAAACTTAAATACGGCAATTTTGACTTTCAGCAGTCAACTCCCCTCTCATCCACAGCCGCTATATTTTAAACATGAGGATTTATTGGTAGATTGTCGTGACGTCTGCATCTTTGCAGTTCTTTGTCATAAATGCATCTGATTTAACTGTGAAAAAGGGAATAAAAAAGAGTGGCAAAATGGTTGACTAATTTATTTTCTCTTTTTAATAGTGACAGAGGAGTGAGGAGCTGCACTGCGTTTTTTTTTTGTTTGTTTGTTTGTTTGTTTTTTTACTTTATTTTGTTTTTGGAACACTTAGAGTATTCAGATATGCAGATATGAACAGTACAAGTTAAAATCTGACAGGAGCTTAACTGCATTTTTCTTTTTTTGGAATACATTACAAGTTTTCAAAAGTTATTTACACGTTATTATAATTATGTACAAATTATTCTCATCACTAAAACCTTGCTTAATAAAGTAAATCATGAACTTCTGGTCTCTCTTTATTGAAGCAATACATTTTATATTGTGTACTTTAGTTGGCTAAATGTAATATTTGTGTTTAGGAGTTTACTATAAAATAAGGTAAATCAAGCAGACAAATATGGTAGCCCATCTATATAACTGTTGTGGCCCATAAGAGCACTAGATTAGACATAGTTGGGTCCCATCATCAAACCATGTAGGCAGACTCCTGTAGTCTCCCAATGGAAGACACATGGGTTACCCATATGGGCTCTATATGGAGTCCAGCAAAGGCCCATTATCAACCCATCTGGCCTAACCCATGTGGGGCCTCCACGGGTGTGTTGGCTGGGCTGCTCTACCACATGAGCCACAGCCACCCTGGCTTTGCTGTCATATTATGTGTGATTATATGCGATTTATATGACTACTATAAGATTACATGTGAATTTGCCTTTTATGTTACTGCACAGTACCCTCCACTAATATTGGAACCCTTGGTAAATATGAGCAAATAAGGCTGAAAATTTTTTTATTTATTATTTAACCTTTTGATATTTTGTTCAAAATGTTAGAAAAAATAGTCTGCTTTCATGGATATGAAATAATTGCAGACACAGCACAGGTTTATAAAAAAAAAAAAAAAAAATTGTTAAATATATGTGTGCCAATATTATTGGCACCCCTATGAATTCATATGAGAAAATATATTTGAAGTATATTCCCATTAATATTTAATTTTTTTTAGCACACCTGGGTGACTAGAAATCGGAGCTTGTTCAATCATGATTTCCTATTTCACAAGGGTATAAATATGAGGTAACATAGGCCAAATTCCATTAGTAATTCATAACAATGGGTAAGACCAAGGAATTTAACTGTGGTGTGCAGCAAAAGGTTGTTGAGCTTCACAAAATGGGAAGTGACTATAAGAATATAGCAAAAGCATTTTAAATTCCCAGTTCCACCATCAGGGCAATAATTAAGAAGTTCCAGTCAACTGGAAATGTTATGAATCAACCTGGAAGAGGACATGTGT
>JANDJT010000012.1:4980160-5000853 GCA_024331685.1 Stegophilus panzeri
TCTTCAGTTTGCCAGACACTACTGGAACTTCAAATGGGATCGGGTTCTATGATCAGATGAAAACAAAATAGAGCTTTCTGGAAATACACACAGAGGTGGTTTTGGCACACACAGAGAGGTAGCCATATGGAAAAAGTACCTCATGCCCACGGTTAAATATGTGGTGGTACTTTAATGTTTTGGGGCTGTTTTTCTGCCAGAGGACCTGGACATTTGGTTAGGATACATGGCATCATGGACTCTATCAATTATCAACAGATATTAAATGAAAACCTGACTGCCACACCAGCAAGCTCAAAATAGGTGGTCATTGGATCTACCAGCAGGTATATAACATACATAAAAATCAACACAAAAATGGTTTACTGACCACAAAATCAAGATCCTGCCATGGCCAGCCCAGTCCCCTGACTTGAAATCCATAGATCCATAACCTGTGGGGTGAACTGAAGAGGAGAGTCCACCAGTGTGGACCTCGAAATTTGGAGATCTGTGGAGATTCTGTATGGAGGAATGCTCTCAGATCCCTTGCCATGTATTCTCCAACATCATCAGGCATCAGAAGACTCAGAGCTGTTATCCTGGCAAAGGGATCTTGGCAAAGTATTGACTAAAAGGGTGCCAATAATTGGCAAACATATATTTAACAAAGATATGTTTATTGTTTGCAATTGTTTGATATCCATGACAGCAATTTTTTTTTAACAAAAGATCAAAAGGTTAAACAATAAAGGCAATTTTTCACAGCCTTCTTTGCACATATTTACCAAGGGTGCCAATATTTGTGTAGGGCACTGTATATCCAAAAATTGCACATGCAAACATCATCTGCATAATATGTTATAAGCATGTCCTACATGTTGTAGGACCTCAACACACAAGCATCATAAGATCAGCTGTCAAATAAGCCTTAAATCATGATCCCCCATGTGCAGACTTTGGCACACCAAGGTAGTTACAGCTCATGGCTGATTGCTGGGTTCTCACTGTACTGTGAACTATGGATGAACCCTCACAGATTAGCGAACCTCTCTTAAAACTTATTGATCTAGGCCACTGGCCGAGACGTGGTGGCTGGCCTATAGGATGAAAGCCCTGACCCTCAGCTGATAACTTTGGAAAAAGGGGGGTGACTCACCCAGACAGGCCCCAAGGACAATCAGCACAGGTGAGGCCCTTTTTTCTCTCACCCATTTCACCTTTGTCACACCGGACAATCAAAAATAAATAAATAAATAAATAAATAAATAAATAAATAAATAATTTCCTTACAATGTTAAACATGTGACAATAAATGAATAAACATGTAAAATCACATGTAAAAAATATATAAATAAAATGAGTAATGGTTTTAAAAAATAACTATCATATAAAAAAAAAAATCATGTGTGAAATCACATGGGGAAAGAAATGAATCATTTGCAAACAATCATGTGAAAATAAATTAATTGTATAAAAAAAACCACATGGAAATAGAGGAATCACATAAAAATCAACTGAGTAAAATAATAGTTTGGTCTTCATGACAGTAGTTATTGGTAGTGCAATTACACTTTTTCTATTTTATGGTAGGATTTAAAAGTAGGACAAGTCAATTCTTTATTAAATCAAGATCAAAGCTTGAGGTATCATGGTGCTCAGAGGATTGTCATGAATTATGAAGCAAAAGGGTCCGATCTAACTAAAGACTTAAAGAAATAAAGTTGGAATTCCATTGGTTATCCAGAAAGGAGACATTGGTCACTATGAATATTTATTCTTAGCTGAAATAAGACTGCATATTACACAAAAGGACAAGTATTTGCATAAATGCACATTTCTTTCACTACAACAGCTGTTTAGTCATTCAGCCAAAGTTTTCCTCTCATAGGCAGGAGGATTTCTTATGAAATTACCCAAATGCAGTTTACACCTCTGAGGTTTCCAGATTTTTCTTGGGTCAGGAGTTTTTCCATTTTTTTAAAGACAAGGACTTTCTTTTAAACCAGAAAAAATCAGGGGATAAAAATATAGATGCACACTGACAAAGTGGATTGCAATGTTTCCCTTTGCTGTCTATTGTAATAAAATGTAGCATAAAACATGCTTGAGACAGAACAATGATTTTTCTCCATATAAAAGGGGCTGCAAATACAATCCCCTCTGAAACTCTTGGAACCGCAAGGCCAATTCATTTGTTTTTGCTGTAGACTGAAGACATTTGGGTTTGAGTTCAAAAGATGAATATGAGAAGATAGTTTATAATTTCTTCTTTTATTCCCTGGTATTTCTATGTAGATGTGTTAAACGACATAGAACATAACACATTTTGTGTCATACCACCCAATTTGTAGGTGGGCAAAACTATTGGAACATGTGACTGACAGGTGTTTCTTGTTATCAAGGTGTGTCCTGTTACATTGATTGTTTAAATGTTAAACTGATGTTATATTGTAAAGATGTTATATCTGAACATCTGCTTTTGGGTTTAGCCTTCATTTTCACCTGTGAAGACTGCATTTGTTGTTACAAAGGATAAGCCAACACGAAGATCAGAGAGCTGTCTATAGGAGAAAAGCAAGCTATTTTGAAGCTGAGAAAGTGGGAAAAATCAATCAGAGCCATTGCACAAACATTGGGCATAACCAATACAACAATTTGAAGAAATAAAAAAGAAAGAAAGTAAGAACAAAACCACTGGTGTACTGAGCAACAGACACTGAATGGGTCAGCCAAGGAAAACAACAACAGCTGATCACAGAAACATTGTGAGAGCTGTGAAGAAAAACCCGAAAACAACAGTCAGTGACATCACTGTTAAATTCTTGTCCGATACCAGTCAGAACCAAAATTTGGTTTCACACCGACACCATCATTCAGTGAAAGCTCCTTAGTTTTAATATTTAGAAAGCATAGTATATATACACGCAGAACTATTGTTAAAGAATGAAAAATGTCAATTGGAACAGTTCACAGATAAAATCAGAACATCTATTACGTAGGTTCAAGTGATATAAGAACTAAAGACAATTATTCTGCCAGAGGCAAAGAAGAAGAAGAACCAAGAGAGAGTGAAGGCAAAAGGCAGGGTGATTAGGAATACTCAAAACAACACATTCCAAGAGCGTACATCGGTTCTGGTAGATCATGACACAACCTAGAGACCTTCAGAGAGACACAGAGATCATGCCTGAAACTTATCAATCACCAATAACCTCCACAGGGCAGGGGTGAATGTATCACAATCCACCATTCGAAGAAGACTTTGAGAACAGAAATACAGAGGCCATACCACAAGATGCAAACCACTCATCAGCAGTAAGTATCCAATTTATATGTAGTACATCTGTCTTGGATGCAATATTGTATTTCAATTAACATTTCCTTCTATATGTGCAAAGGAGAAATGTAAAACCAAATGGAAGAAAAAGATTTGTGACAGGATGTGTATTAGCTTCTTGAGCTGTGGGGTTTCTCGAGTCTGCTTGAAAATGGCAGGGAATTGGCCTGTCATGAGAGAAGCATTGATTGTGAGTGTAGGGTAGAGAAGAGAGTCCAGAGGACAGGTGGTGGGACGGCTGGTAAGGTAGAGCTTAGATTCTTCAATGCAATTGAGAGAGAAGAGAATGGATCTCAGAAACATTAAATAAATAAATAAATAAGCATTAATCTATACACTTCCTTGTTGCTGGGGTAGTACTTTTTTGTGGGGTGTTGTTTTTAAGACTAAATCTTTAAAGTTACATCTAAAGGTACCTTTCTAGGCAAAATATACATAGTGAAGGTACAAACGACGCACCCTTGTTGGTACCACCCCAGAAACAAGACAAAGTTCCTGTTTTTCTTATAGTGTGGTGCTGACTGTTAGGTCTACTCATGCCATGAGCTCCGTTTCCCATCCTGAACTGCGGCCTGCAAACATGTCTGCCATGGACTGCAATTCCCAGAACACTCACACACTGACACGGTCACTCTCAACTTCATTCAAATCACAAACACCTGCACCCAATTCACAGCACAATTACATCCACCGTTTAAAAGTACTTTCATTGCACTCACTCTTTGAAAAGTATACGTTTCATCACTCATGTTGGTGACTATACCATGCCTGTTCATCTTTCTGCCCATGTTTGTTATTGACCTGTTTTTGCCCAGTGTTTTTGAGATTGTCTTATCTTTGATGTCCTGTTTGTTGATCGCCTGACCTTTTGCCTGTTTCACGATTCTGACTTTTGCCCATGTTTTGGATTTGTCTGTGTGGATATTAATAAACATATTTTACCTGCATTTGCATCTGTCTCTGCCTCTCCATCATGACACTTACCACAGAAGATAACATGATGGGTGTGCAGGACATTGTTTTTATGAATACTGTCCACACTTATTGAATCAAGTTTTGTCTGTGATTAGGAAAATATAAATTGTCAATTACCTTTAAATCACTTATGACCATTCCAAAAAAAAAAAAAAATGTGTAAATTGTATAACCCATCATCATTATTATTATTATTATTATTATTATTATTATTATTATTATTATTATTATTATTATTATTATTATTTCTGTTGCTATGTAGACTGTTTGCCATTTTCAATACAGCATTGTCTCAGGTATATCATTACAAACTTTCTACACAAAATCTAAAGCCTCTTATTTAGAATAGGTTTACCTATAAGGTAACTTTTTTTAACATTAAACATAGTATTGTTTTACCAAGTTATCCTTTACAACAGTCCAAATTCATATCAATATTAAATATTTTAGACCTAAATGTTAACAATTACATGTTTATTATTATTATTATTATTATTATTATTATTATTATTAGTAGTAGTAGTAGTAGTAGTAGTAGTATTATTATTATTAGTAGTAGTAGTAGTATTATTATTACAATGAACATTCCAATTTTAAGTTAGAAATAAAATAAATGAAATTAAATTAATTTAAAAAATCTAGTTCTAATCTGTTTTCATACTAAATGCAGATATACATACAGATTGTACACATTCAATGTGGCTCCCAGCTTCAATTTCCTCCACTTTATCCCTTAAAGTCATTTGATCCACAGCCAAACTAATAGTCACTCTTCATTAGTGCTAGTTTCAACGTTATAAAGAACTCAATACCATTGACTGTATATATCGATTATGTCTCAGCTTCATACTTACTCCCAGAGAATCACTTAAACTCTAAAAGATATTTGAGCCACAGTCTTTGTGGAGAAGAACTGGTTAAACTGACAGTCACTTTTGATTAGTGGTTACAATAGAACTTGATATTACTGTAACAAAGAGATTGATCTGATTGGTATTGCTGAACAGAGATGTATCTCCATGGAGACAGTTTTTTGTTTTGTCTTTGCTTCGCTTATCTACAATTGTGTTGTGATCTGGGAAAAACCTGTCAGATTGCTATGAGTGAATTACTGAAAACAGTAAAAATTAACGAAAAAAATTAAATAAATAAAAGTTTATGACCAGAATATTTTTTTTTTCCTGCCAGTAATGATCTTTGACATCTCTACTTAATAATAAAATAACTAAATAAATAAAATATATGTTGTAAAAATGATGTGGTATTGTTTTCAGTTAGGCTACATTCTAAGCATGCCTGCAAATATGTGCACTTTTCTCACACAGTGAATTTAACAATGTGATGAAGTTGTTGGATAAGATTCTTCATAATCACTGATTAAAATGTCCACAGTGCTCCTGTATAATCACATCATTATCAAAACAGAGAAGAGCACATACACACTCTGTACAAATGACAGTGGACAAAGATTGGCAGATGACAAAGATGATCTATAGATTGAAGGAGTGAAGAGATGATGACGAGGCTTGTGTTTAAAAGCCAGGAGTGACATTTACCTCAGATGATTAGACAGAGATTGATTACACACACGCACACACACACACACACACACACACACACACACACACACAAATTGAATTAAACTGGCATAACTCAACTGTTTGGAAGAGCAGAAGTAGAAACCGAGATTATTTCAGTGCAGTGGTTTCAGTAACAGTAGAAGTATACAGTAATATGCCACACTATATATTAAATCTGGAATCAGCTTGCACTGAGTTGCCAGGAACATTTATTTTCTGTTTACACTCACTGCCCATTTTTATCAAGAATGCCTATGATATAGGTTCACTTTGGAGGTATAGTTCCTTACTTTAGCAATCTGTTGCTCTGCCCATTTTTTTTTTCATTAATAAAACAGGATCAACACTGACAAGAACAGCTCTTCTGAGTTCAGAAAGAGTCCACAACTAAAATCTGCAGCTAACAGCAGTGCTGTGGTCAAAAAACTGACCCTGATGAAATGGAGAGGAGGATTAACACAAACTGTATATGGAAAAAAAAAGTTGGGCTATAGACTCTCACTTTGTATCTACAAATTATGTCAAATAAATAAGCTATATAAATGTTTATAATTGGCAAGAAATATATTCAAATGTTATTAAATCACAAGGTACAAATTAAAGCTGCAAGCAGGAATGAACAGGCCCTCTCACACCAGTGCATGTTGGGGCTGCTCTGCCAGGGGAGTGCCATTCCATTTTGTTTAGCAATTTATAGCACTTATATGTTGTTAGGAGTGTACCACATTGTAAAGCATGTAATTTCCTGTTGCCAGCAGGTGGTACTATGACTGTAACTGAATATTGGCATGTAGATGTATTCAGTCCTGGATTCATATCAAACGTGAAGTTTGGTGGAGAGTGAACATTGTATTTATGAGATATAACAACTTCCTGTTTCATAGCAGTAATAACATGCTTCAGCACTTAGCTAAGTATTGCTAGCATGTTTTGACACGTTTCTAGCATGTTGCTAGCATGTTTAGAATTTACTGGCATATTTTTATATATTGCTAAGAATACATCAGTGTAAAACATGTCACTTCCTGTTGCCAGCAGGTGGCACTATGATTATAACTGAATACTGGCATGAAGATGTCTTCAGGCCAGGACTTTTATCAAACATGTGAACTTCGGGGAGTATTGGACATTGTATGTTTGAGTTATAACACCTTCCTGTTTTGTGGCATTAATAGCATGCTTTAGCACTTAGCTAAGTGTTGCTAACATGGCGTGACATGTTTGTAGCATGTTGCTGGCACTTGCTGTTGCTGGCACATTTACCACTTGCTGGCATATTTTAATATGTTGATAGGAGTGCATCACAGTGTAAACCATGTTACTTCCTGTTGCCAGTAGGTGGCGCTATGACTATAACTGAATATTGGCATGTAGACGTCTCCAGGCCATGACTTTTATCAAACATGTGAACTTTGTGGCTGATTTCACATTGTATGTTTGCATTATAACAGCTTCTGTTTCATGGCGAAACCGTCACCCCCATGCTGTGCAGCGAAAACTCAAAAGCTTCGCAATTTAGCATTGTCAAGGCCATTCGATTAGATAGACCGAATATGATATTGATCAGATGAAATCTCTAGGAGGAGTTCATTAAATGGCACAAACAGAGCAAAAATTAAAGAGAAAAATCTAAATGACCTGTTGAGTTTAAGGCATGGGTTCAAGATACTTTTTTGTACGTATTGGCATGTTACACGTGTGTACTGAATCTCCTACATGTAGGTGAAACGTAACGCAAGGCGCACATCATTTGAAATTTTGTAGGAGGCTCTATCAATCCATTTTGCCACCCTCAATTCTGGAACCCTTTCAGATGTAAATTTTCACCAGTTCTGATGCAAGTGCAAAGTTTCGTGAGTTTTTGGGTATGTTTAGGCCCTCGAATGCGATTCATCTGGGAGAAGAAGAATAATAATATAATAATAATAAACGGAGCAGATCTAATAGGGCTTCGCACCAGCAGTGCTGGGGACTTAATAATAAATGGAGCAGATCCAATAGGGCCTCACACCATCAGTGCTCGGGCCCTAATAAATGGACCAGATCCAATAGGACCTCACACCATCAGTGCTCAGGTCCTAATTATGCCATATATGTAAATGTCCACAAGGTGGCAAAATAATACTATAAATGACTTTTAAGCAATGCTCAGATTTGTTCATGAATGTGTGGTCAATTCACTATGCTTACAAATTTTACATTTAAATGCATTTGAAAATCTAGAGTAAAAACTGCATGATTCACTGTTTCCTGAATCTTGTTTTGTATAGACTATTAACATGTTGCTTTGGATTTCTAGCTTTATTTTGATGTTCTAATGTATGACTCTTTTTTTTTTTTTTTTTAGTAAATTGATTATAGAGTGTTAAAAATAGACCACCCACATACTCAAAAGAATAAAAATAAATGAATAAAATAATATTTGACATATTGTATTTTTTGAAACCACATTGAATTAGACAGCACTTTTCCTATGTGACATTATGATTGAATTTGAAACGTACACAAATAATTTGGATATGTAACTTATGTAAGAGAATGTGAGAAAGAGGACATAACTGTTTCAGTATTCAAACATTTTGGAATTTTTTTTTCCAGTTGCATGCTGGAATAAAATTATTTAAGCAAAGATGTTTCTTTGTCATAACTAAGTGTATGCATTAATGTATTGTAATAATAATAATAGTAATAATAAAGAGCTCATATGATGTTTGTAAACCATTCTCCTATCTGCCCCCCTTTCTAAAAATGGCACAAAGCCACAACACAATGCAGCTCTTTGCAAAAATTCATTGTTCGTAGAGATAGAAATGCGCATGTATGTACACACACACACACACATACATACACACACACACACACACACACACAGGTCTCTGGGTGCCCACGCTTTGTGAGGGGCTGATAAAGGCTTGTGTCACTGTGAGAGTGAAGATGAAGTGGGTAGAAGAATAAGACTCTCACTTCTGTTTATGCTCATTGCTCCATTCTCACACAACAGAACCACACATTACAGTGGAGCTTTTTTAATGCACATACCAATCCAAGAATGAATATTGGAATATCAAAACACTGACTCATTAGTAGATTTTGCATAATTTCTGTATGTATTTTTATCCATTTTTTAAACCTCAGTTGTGCTTTTTTTTCTAGCTTAAGCTTGTCATTAGCTGAAAGTGATTAATGGTTGGGCTGTCAGCTGGATCAATCTACAGATTCTCATTAACTGACAAGACTTTGTACAAAATTTGGCTGATGACTTTGTGTGTATGTATGCTGATTTATCACATAATATGGTTGAGTTCATTAACAGTATGTTAGCTCTAGGCTTACGCCATACCAGATTTTCACCACACTGTTTCCTCATACAGGCAGTCTTTGTTGCATGTGCTTTTGTAGAGAATGTCGGAATAATTAAAGCAACAGTAAGAATACTGCAAGACAAAATTATGGTAGGAGACTATCAAAGTTCACCTAGATAAAGCTGAAGTGAATACTTCTTTACTTTCACTGAACTAGCTTTTTACTGGGCAAATTTGATTCACATGATGGTGTGACCACTGCTTTACCTGACAAACCTGAAAAGCATAGTTTTCAGATGGTCCCCTTATCACCATAGCAAGTGATTAAAATGTGTAAATGCTAGAGATAAACCATAAATGTTGGCACCACCTTGAACATTGTGTGAAACAGAAAAGCAAGAGGATGATCCAGGGTTTGTTCAGTGTTGAGGCTTTCAAGGGAGGTTGATGCTATAGTAATAGTGGGTTGTTTGAGGCATTACACATGTCACAGAGGTGACCAGGTGGTAATTTCTTTTTCTGACCAGGAGATTCAAGGTTATAGTTTTTAAGTCATGGCAGACCCAGGGTGAAGAGTTAGTTAGGAATTCCATTTCTTCCTGATCCATAACACTTGTTTCTAGATCAGGAATGTAAAATCTGCCAGTCCTTCACTCCTACCCCTGTTCCTACACTACACGTTCAGGTTTCCTGTCTTCTTTCTTTTCTCATTTATCAACAGAAGTCAAAAAAAAAAAAAAGTCATCAGCAACTACTGACTGGTATCACTTTTCTCTTTTCTTTCTAAAATCCTTGAATGTACTGTATTACCTACAATCAACTGTCACTCTATTTCACCAAGAATAAACTCAGAGATCGTGTACAGTCTGGCTTCAAAGTGGCACACGCCACATAACCTGCGCATGTGGCTATCATGAGAAGCTTCACACTGATAGATCAGCCAAACTGCTATGATAAAGATACTCAACTCATCATCTTCTTTCCTCCCTCAGACACTCATGTTTGTGCATGGATCTCAGCTTGTCTGGCAGACATCCTGTCATGGATGGCAGCTCATCAGCTGAGACTAAATCCCAGCAAAACTAAGCTGCTGTGCATCCCTCGGGATGCATCACCATGTCAAGTTCTTGTGATCTCTCTGGACCACTCTCAGATCTCACCATCACCACCATTGGTGGACCTGGAAACTGAATAACTTTAATTAGATTTTATCTTGGGTAAAGATGCAGATCTGCTGTTCACGGGCAAAGAGAATTTTGGTGTGAAATGTTTTGATGGTGATACATCGCATATCTTAATTAGAAGTCCTGATCATGTATCATGTGTTCAGTCATGTGAGACAGTTTGTAGCTCTTGATCCTAACTCTGGAACATGGGATTTAAACTTTTTCAGCTTCAACTTTTTCACATATTCAGGTGATGTCAAATCTGATCAGTAGCATACAGCTTTAACTTTTGCCCCAGTACAGCCATCACTCATGTACCACCCACAGCATTTGACTGACTTGTTTAGTGTATTCAGTTATAATGAAAATGAGATTGCAAAGGCATTTTAACTTTGGACGAGGTATAGCTTGAGGACGAGAAACTACACTCGCAAAAGAAAGGATTGCTATTATTTTTTTTTTTTTCATCATGGCACAAGCAGACCAGTTTAAACATTGACAATGAATGTTAATTTGGACTCTGCATTTGCATTTAAATTTTGCCAGCCATTGTACAGTACATTGATGTGCACAAAAATGAAAATTCAAATATGTTTTGAAAATGAATTTGAATTATGTTTATGATTATGTTCACTTACTGCAAATGGGTTGAATGATCATCAACCTGGGAATTTATCATATTGTTACACACAGTCTAAATGCAGACACTTGATTTGATTTAATTTAAGTAAATCTCCTCTCATTTTCTTTCCCTCGTTGCATATCAATTTCTTTATTCAAACTATTTCTAATTCACCTCAAGACTTGTTTCCAACATAAATGATTTTCAAGATGAGATATTAATCGGATTATTTAGAATCAGACACACACACTCTTTCAGAAAAGACAAACACATGAAATAATACAACTTGGAAATGTATTCAACATTCCATAATTTTATAGTACTAGGCTGAACCTCCTCTCAGAGAATTGACAACCAATAGTGTTTTTGGATAAGTCGTCTTTGATTTTATGATAGACGGGGTTATGCTCATTCAACTTTACATAATTTCTCTATTAGTTAATTCAAGAGCAGTAGTGGTGGCTTTTTGGGGATGTTGTCACATACATTTAAAGGACATTTAATTTTCCACATTTTTGCAAACACAATTATTGACCTGTGCATCTTGCAACTTTACAGTCATGACCTCACAGTCATTTGTTCATCACTTTTGTACACTTTCTTAAAGTTTTAAATGACAAAAATGTAGTTCGTCATACTACCGAGTGAAAGTTACAATTTTACCTCTGACTGTTACAAAGGGTTGACAGAGACTTCTTCCTAAACATAAACTAAAAGTTAAAAAATGTTAAATAAACCCATTATGTTCCTTGCAAACAGCACTACTGTATAAGCTACTTTTAAAAACAAATCAATGAACACCTTCTGACCAATCAGAAAAGAGAATTCAATGGCACTGTGGTATAAATTATTTAAATAATGTATATAGGCTTTTTAATTAATTTAGATATGATAATTTTTTTATTGGAGCATTAACTCATGAGTTAATTTTAAGAAATTGATGTTTATTCCAGTTTAATTACTGTGCCTAGTTTAATCAACAAAGAACAGCAAAGTCACATATTATACATAAACTTTTACAAAGAAAAAAACAAAACAAGCCCAACTTTATTAAACAAAGCACATCCACTTGCTAAGTGCCCTTAATCGGGCAATATATATTTCTATATTGCAATATAGCATCTGTCAATATAGTGTTTCTTTGGATATAATGGAATGAGTTTCTCAGAATTGTTTTAAATTTCAAACCTGCCAGTATTCTGATCGGTCTGGTGTTGTAACATTAACATTTTATCCAATGTGTATCCAACATTTTATCCACAATCTCAGCACACGAAATTGAGTGTTCCCACATAGTAAGAGTTGTTTAATCATTATATTCAGCTTTTTTTCTAATAAAATCCAAGGTGCATTTCATTATTTGTGTGTGTGGCTGGGTGTGTGTGTGTTTGTGTTTGTGCGTGTGTCTGTGTGTGTGTGCATAAACTGCACTGTCTATTGCAGTTTAAGTGATTGAGAAATTTAGAATCTCTCTCCCTGAACTAAATAAACATAAATTTCTGAATTTACTTCTGAGACTCAGGGAATTACACATCTAGAAAAAAAAAATGTAGAACCTCATTGCACACCATTTTGCAACATTTTTAGAATAAAGTCAAAATAAAAGTGTGTGTGTGTGTGTGTGTGTGTGTGTGTGATCTTTCATTTCAAGGATCAAATTTCATAAGTGAGAATCTTAGTTCTAACAGTCCCTCTGATCTACAACTTATTTAGATCATGAGTAACAAGATGAATTTAACATTTAACATGACAGGCTCCAAGAAGAGTATGTGTGGGTGTGTTGAGAAAGTCCAGTACAATACGTACGTGGTCAATATTTGGTCTTTTGACATTTTTCTGAAACTAATAAGTGTTAGGCCCTTAAACTTGTTCCATTATAAATTAGGGTATTTTATTTATTTGTTATTATTATTATTTTTTAATGTTTGTTTGTTTATTTATTTATTTATTTATTTATTTATTTATTTTTAAGATATGTGAGGTAACAGTACATTGTTAATAGTGGGCATAGGGTATGGGGTAACACTCTAATTTTAATTAATGCATTAAATGTAAACACATGCCCCCCAAAAATCTCCCCTATATGCATCTCTTTACTCTTTGGTATATTGCACATCATTCATGCCACACAATTTCTCCACCCAACACAACCCACTGCCACTCAATCAACATTCCTTTTGTAGAATGACCTGCTTAACCAGTACAGCTTCAGGGGCAGCCACTCCAAAAAAATCTACCTTCCCCTACCCTATAACTCTGCTATCTGAAAGAGCATACAAAAGGTATTTTTTTAACTGAATCTATCAGCAGATTTTGTTTCAATAAACCATTATGTTGGCCTGATGATGCCCCAACCTTGACACTATAAAAAAATTCCCTTTGAAGATCCTACAAGATTTTCTGAAGGGGCGAGAAATCCACCAACCATGAATCAATTTAAGGCCAACAGTGGGTCAGCTGGGGCACACCATTCAGCTAAGACAAATGCGCTGTAGGCGAAACGTGCCCCAAGTCTACGCAGCCACAGTTACAGTAGGTTTTCAAAACATTTGTAATCTGGTGCCAAAATGGTCTAAGGCAAGCCTACGGTATATACTGTAACACATGTGGAACTTCAGTTCTACTTTGAATGTGGCCCATCTTACATCTTAGAACTTAGAGCTAGCATTTGTTCTGCTATAATGCCTAAAAAGGCCAAATTAATCAGTAAAAGATTGGTAAAAGAAGTCACTTTTTTCTGGGTCTGGTGGAGATATAAGCATGTAGAAAAAATAGCTTCCAGTCTACAGATAGCTACATATCTAACATGATTCAAATCTTTTCCCAACAGATGGCTTCTGCTTCCAACTGGGTAGTTATTGCTGTTGCTTACAGCTATTTGCTTTCAAAGTAAAAAATGAAGCAATTTGGCCCACTATTAGCATATGTTCACTGGCCTAAACTGTTTTTATTTTATTATATATTAAAACTAATATGAATATACAGGTGCATCTCAAAAAATTAGAATATAGTGGAATTTTTTTTTTTTTTTTTTTTTTTCGTAATTTAATTCAAAAAGTGGAACTTTCATACATTCTAGATTCATTGCACATAAAATGAAATATTTCAAGCCTTTTTTTGTTTTAATCTTGATGATTAAATGATGATTTTGCTAACCAGACAACACTCCTCCAGAAGGCTCGGTGATCACCTGCAAATTTCAGGCTGTTATTTTCATACTGGTATTAGAGTAGGGGCTTCTTCCTTGCACAGCAGCAAAACTATGTAAATCAGTGGGAGTTTATTTGTTTGTTAATCTCTGGGAGTTAATTTATGCATCTTTCCTAAATGATGCAGTGTCTATGTGGTCCAAAGATTTTTATATTTGCAAACAATTGTTTGTACAGATGCTCGTGGTACCTTCCTTGTTTGGAAATTGAGGAGGAACCAGACTTGTGGATGTCCACAATTGTTTTTGTTTTTTTTCTGAGGTCTTGTGTGAGTTGCTTGAATTTTCCCTTGGTATCAATGGCAACAACACACTGTCTCTAAAGGCCAATTAGAAGCTTCTAAAAGTCATTAGAATTTTTTTTTTTGTGTGTGTTTGAGTCTTGCAAATTGGTGTATGTAAACATCTGAAACACTGGAATTCTGACTGAATGATCATTAGGGGACTTATTGTACTAATGAGGAAGGAGATTCATTGTGTAGGAGGCCTGTATGCATGGCTATTGGGATGCTGCTTTGCATTATACTTCCCTTTCTCAGAGGACTTTCATCAAGATAGGCTTGTTGAAGAGCTACTTAATTATCATACACACAGTTGCCCAGACCAGTGCTATTCTACTGAGCAATGATGATATCATTCATTAGAAAACCCTTGCATTTTTGCTGAAGATTCATATTTCTGGGATTTCAGATTGCATAGGGGAACTCACAGCTATTTCTGAGGCATGAGCTCAAAGTTAGATTTTTTTATTTTTATTTTTATTTTTATTTTTTTTGTGAAAACTCTAATTTATATGTGAATAATAAATGTATAGCACATCCTAAATATGGAATATGATATATGCTATAGCAGTTGTGGTGCGCTCTGTGAAGAAAATGCTTATATGCTTCACTAATGCACTAAACACTTTTTTTTTTTTTTTTTTTTTGCTCTAGCATGATAAATGTGAGCTACAAACAAACCTTTCACAGAAAACTGTCCTTTGAGATGCTTAGCAAGTGATATGCTTCTGTTTGTGAGTTCTAAAACATTATTTTATTTTATTTTTCTTTCAAAGTAGACACATATTCCCTCACCACATGTCAGCATTGTGTTTTGATGTGAGAAATTGTCCAGAGGCAAGCAAAAAAAGAGAAAAGAAACAATAGCTACAGCATTCCTGTCTCTCTTTTTTGCCTGGCTGTTTTATTGTTGTATGTCATTTCCTTGTTATCGCCTATGCATTTTTATCATAGCATATTTACTGTTTTATTAAAATTATTAGTTATTGGCTTAATAATCTGCCTTTAATCATAAAACATTAATAGAGCAATTAACTTAATTAAATAAGCACAAATAATGTTGTATTTGGAGGTCTGTAGACCGGAAAGTAGAGAACAGAATTGGAGAGTGAGAAAGGTGAGTAATTTGTGTTTTTGAAAGCAGTCAGGTTGTCTCTCACACCTTTGCTTGTTGTCATATTACATGTAGGCCAGTAAATTTGGTATTACACTTCGTCAGTAAAGCATATAGTATTATAATATGCAGGCAGCAATCTAGTGGGTCTGATTCTGAAGGTCATTGTTAGGCTATATACAATAGTTCTCTCATCATTTTGCAGAATTGTTTGGATAACTTTCCATAATGTTGTTGTCACAATGTCTCTAGGTGTTTTAGTCCATTTGAGATAAATAACCATTTCAAGAAAACAATAAGCACAAGATGAGAAATCAGCATGTTGGATGATAATACGAGTAAGCTATAAATAAGAAGCAACTGAGTGTTATTTGTTATTGATATTATTTTTTGGACATATTTCAATGATAAACCATAGCAAAAATATATAACTGTTTTGTATTTGATTCATTATAGATATAGTTCCCTCTGAAAGAATTGGAATGGCCATGCCAATTCTATTGTTTTTGTTATACACTGAAGATATTTGGGTTTGAGATCAAAAAATGAATGATAGATTAGAATATCAGCTTTCATTTCCTGATATTTAAATCTAAATGTGTTAAACAACTTGGAACATTGCACTCTTGGTTACAGACCAGCCATTTTTTTTAGGTGAGGAAAAGCATATGAACAGATAAGTATTAAGTAAGTTAAAGTAACTAACACTTAATATTTGCAATAACTGCATCATGGTCTCAAACCAAGAAAAGACATTATAGCTATTAATTGTTTAAACTATAAATCTAGCTGTAAATATCAGAAAAACTGGCTTTCTGATCTATTAGGTCTTATTCATAATTTTATCTCAAACCAATCTTCACCCATCTTCAGTGTTTAGCATATACTTTTGGAAGGAACTGTACATGTGCAGTCTTACATTTACAGCCATACATAGCTTATCTTGGACTGCTCTGTGCACAACAGTGCTTTCTGGTATGAATTGTTTTCTGCTCAGAGCCCCCGCAGGAAATGACAAGAAACTACAAGGTCCATATACACCAGTTGATCATGTGCAGCAATGTACAGCTTGAACCAAATCATCAAGTTCGCCGATGACACGACCGTGGTGGGTCTCATCAGCAAGAATGACAAGTCAGTATACAGAGAGGAGGTGCAGTGGCTAATGGACTGGTGCAGAGCCAACAACCTGTATCTGAATGTGGACAAAACAAAGGAGATGGTTGTTGACTTCAGGAGAGCACGGAGCGACCGCTCTCTGCTGAACAGCGACAGCTCCTCCATGGATATTGTCAAGAACACCAAGTTCCTTGGTGTTCATCTGATGGATAACCGCACCTGGTCCCTCAACACCAGCTCCGTAGCCAAGAAAGCTCAGCAGCATCTCTACTTTCTTCAAAGGCTGAAAAAAGCCCATCTCCCATACCTCATCCTCACCACATTCTACGAAGGAACTGTTGAGAGTATCATGATTAGCTGCATCACTGTCTGGTTCAGAAATTGCACCTTATCGGATCACAAGACCCTGCAGCGGACAGTGAGGACCACTGAGAAGATCATCGGGGTCTCTCTTCCCTCCATCATAAACATTTACTCCACAAGCTGCATCCCCAAAGCCACCAGCATTGTGGACAGCCACGTAAAACCCCTCACACACACACTCTTCACCCTCCTGCAATCAGGAAAAAGGTACAGAAGCATTCAGGCTCTCACGGCCAGACTATGTAACACCTTCTTCCCCCAAGATATAAGACTCCCCAATACTCAGAGACTGGACTGACACACACACACACACACACACACACACACACACACACACACACTCTGAATTGAACACCATCCCACTCCCATTGTAATATTTGCACATTCCTGCATTGACTCTATTGCATTTTTGCTGCTTTTGTATTTAATTTCTTGTCACTATTATACACTTTACCTGGCTCCTACTGCAATAACTGCCATATTTGGTATAAGCTAATCTGCTCAATGCTAACTCATAGCATGTTATATTTACATTTATACAAATTTTAAATGATATTGTTACACTACCTGTTATATCGGACACTTCTATGCTAAAACTGTGTGCTGGTAAGCTCTACACTATCACTCACTGTGCCTATTGTCTTAGTTTAGTAGTATTGTACTGTCTTGTGTTGTTAGCACACCTTTGTACATGCACTTTATGTAAAACTGTTTAGATGTTATTTACTTCTGTGTCATCTCATGTGGTTAGTGTCTTGTTTAATGTAGCACCATGGTCCTGGAGGAACATGGTTTCATTTCATTGTGTACTGTACCAGTTGTATCTGGCTGAAATGACAATAAAGTCACCTGAGCCTGAACTTGAACAGACACATACAGAGTTTTTCCCTAATTGCAGCTTGATGCCATTAGCGACACATTAATTGTACCTCACAAGCTATGGGAATACTGCTGGCTATTTATTACTTTCCTCTGGTTGTGTGCATCTGCAGCAAGAAGTGAACAGATATGGAGCTGAACAGCTGTAGAGCCCATTGGGAAGACAAAATTAAGTTCCTTTACTACATTGCATTGCAGTGGCAGGAACTGAAATGGGCAGAAGAATCTGCTGATCAGAATGAGAGTCCCTTTACTAATTGTAGTACTGCCTCATTTGTAGTACAGACTTAGGATGTAAAGCCAAGCTGTAATCAGCCCAATCATAAAAAAGCTGACATGTTGGTTTGCAAAACCTTTGATAAACTGGTAAGGATACATTGTATTTACAAAATATAGGTACAGTAGAATAGTTACTCCTGGAAACAACTCACGGGGACATAAATCCTACAGGCAGCACTTCAAGCTGTGGGAGTCCTATCATCATTTTTTGGTGAATCACTGGGGCTGTTAACACAGACAACTCACATGTTACCCAGAACTGGAGTCCCATTTGAAGTCTGGATCTTCTATGTCTATTGTCAAGCTTTAATCTTTATACAAATGACACTGAATTGAACTGAAGTTTGACTGTCTCAAATGTCATTGGTAGAGCCTGGTAGAACACATAGACAGGTATTTGGCACAAAGGACGAGGAGGCATTAAATGATCACCTCATTCTGTCTTATGCAAAAACACATGACACAATAGTTTGCCTTTAGGCACTCATCTGCACCAGCACATAAATCGCACTGAGGTTGGTATCAATAGCAGATAGAGGGAGACCAAAAATACAGATTAGTACCAGTGCAGAGCATGTACAAGCCTAATGATTTACTAAAAGTGCTGGGCAATCTCAGGATTGGATCTGAAATTGGTTCTCGTCTCTGCGATTGAAGAATTAGAGCTTGATAACCACACTTCAAAGAGCTGGTGTGAATCCCTGCTATGACAGGATATGTGTACTCCACTATCTGTATGACTAGCTTCTAAGTGCACAGTCCCAAAAACTACTATAAGTTAAATTAAGTGATATTAAACACAGGATGTCAGCTATTTTTTTTTTAGACTAAACAGTGCAAAGACAGAAATCCTTATTACTGGAACAAAGGCTGCTCTATGTAAGGTTAATGGCCTCTGTCTGACCATTGATGGGACTGACATATTTCCAGCTGACACAGTTCATAACCTTGGCATTACTTTTGACTCATCACTGAACGTTATTTCTCATATTTCATCTGTCACCAAAACTGCCTTCTTTCATCTTCATAATACTGCTCATCTCCATTCTTACCTTAGCTTTTGTGCCGCTGAAACCCTGGTCCATTCCTTCATTACCCCACTTTTAGATTACTGCAATTCTCTGTTTATTATATTCCATTCCATGGATAAGCTACAGTATGTTTAAAACTCAGCAGCTTTGTTACTGACTCTCACTAAAACATCTACCCAAATTAACCTGAACCTGTACCATTTGCACTGACTACCCATAACTGTCCACATTCAGTTTAAACTTCATTTTTTAACATATAAAGCACTGCATGGTCTTGCTCTTGTCTATCTTTCTGAATTTCTCCATCCCTACCTACCATTTTACTTTCTCTGTTCCTCTGATACTGGTCAACTCTCTATTCTTCACACATCCATGTCTTCCATGGATGACCCTTCAATAAGTGCTGCTGCTCCCAAAGTCTGGAATGCCTTGCCTCAACAACTCTGTGAATGTTCAAATCTTTCACTGTTTACATATAAGCTCAAGACACACCTATTTACACTACAATATCATACCACCTGCCAGACCTCGGTAAACCCTCAGTTCCACTTTCTTCACTCGTTTCCTATATTATTTGCATTTTAAGTTTTAGCTTTGTTATTTTGTTTTTATTGGGCAAGTTATCATGTTTTCATTTAGATGGGGTTTCAAACCTATTAATTTCTTTTGTTTTTAGGCTGTTTCTTTATATTGTGTTTTCATGGTTTTTTATGTTGTTTTATGCTTATAATATTTTATTGTGTAAAGTGTAAAAAAATCCTGAAAGGCTGAGAAAGGTACTATATAAAATTATTATTATTATTATTATTATTATTATTATTATTATTATTATACAAGAAAATAACCCAACAGACCCCCCAATTCATATGTTTAATCTCTAGGACTGAAAGTTAAAGAAGAGTCAATTAATGCAAGCACAGACCTGAAGCTTGCAAGCCATGAGAGCCTTTTGGATTTTACACAGAGTTATTTCAATTATGAATACAGTCCTAAAATAGCAAGTTGCATTATTTATATCATTTTGAAAACCTGTCAAGGATATTAACAGCAGGAACCTCAGTTATAAAACTGGAAGTGCTGTCCCTCAGACCATTTCAGCGTGACCGAATGTACAGCGAATATCAATCGTATTGAAAAAGCATGTTTCAGTATTAATGATAAGAGCATGTGCGGGTATGCTGGTGTGTTTGAGAAGCCATATGAATGTTTGACTTGTGTTGCAAAATTTTCTGAATCCCTGAAAAAGGTTGCATGTAGTAGTGCAGACCAACACCACTGTGGTATTTTAAATGAACAAGTGAGGATATATATATATATATATATATATATATATATATTTTAAATTGTTAGATTTAGACAAGATGATGTACAGTGCCCCCCACTAATATTGGCACCCTTGGTAAATATGAGCAAAGAAGGCTGTGAAAAATTGTCTTTATTGTTTAACCTTTTGAG
>JANDJT010000012.1:5001393-5023294 GCA_024331685.1 Stegophilus panzeri
TTACACATAACTTTATTTATGGACTTTAATGTTGTGAATTCTTTATATTTCCAGATTTCTTGAGTTAATACTGATGTTTGGTGCAAATTTCATGTGAATAGAAATATATTTACTGAAAAAAATGTTGACGCATCCATATATATATACATTTAGGTTATAGCAGATGTAAACAGTGCCTACCACACAGAGTGCGAGAGAGAGATGATAGTGAATATCCCGAGCACACTGTTGGGAGATGATTTCCTTCAGTCTGAAAACAGAAACACTTTTACCATCAATCATTGATAAGTGTGAGATAATGGGTATTTCCGCCACATACACACACACACACACACACACACACACACTATTTCACATTCATAGTCTCACCATCTAAATGATTTGTGTTTCTACTATGAGGGTAATGATGTGCATAGCCTGACTAAGCGATATAAAAAAGTACTTTAATCCTGTGTACTGCTGTCAATTCACATCATGTAAAGTTGAAATTTAAAATGTTGGAATCACATTAGGATCAGATTATTAGTATGCAAACATCTGACATTTATTGAAGGATACATTTTTTTTCTTTTGAACAGGTTTCCTTACTGCAAACACAGTGAACCTCAAATCTGCAGTTCTGCTTTTTTTTCCCCAAAGCATTTTGCTTACAAGAAAACTCACTAAAATGTCACTTATTTATTTAATGCCAATTCAGCTTTAAAAATAAGACTCATTCAATTAACAGCCTTTAAGCCAGAAAGTGGCATTATTCTTTTATTGATGCTTCATTGCGGATGGCAATTATAATTTTTCACATATTTGTCATTCTGCCTCTCTCTCTCTCTCACTCTCTCACTCTCTCACTCTCTCTCTCTCTCTCTCTCTCTCTCTGCTAGAGTACTGATAATACAGACTTGATGTGGAAAAATAGCTTTAGCGAGTTCATTCATTAAAAACAATAACTAAATCTCCTAAAGGCTATCAATGTAAATGTAAACAAAACCCCACATGTTGAAACTGAGTGCTCTGTACTTGTTTTATCTTGTGGTTAGATGAATTAGATTAGGTTTAATTAATTGTGCTTTTTTGTCATAGGTTAAATGGTGTTTGGTATTAATTTACTATAGTCATGGAGCACTTTTAGAACAAGATACACATTATTGTCATCTATACAACACAGTATACAACTGTGAATTTTTTGTGTTTGCATAGCCGAACTTGTTAGGAAGATGGAGAATGCACAGTCAGTTAAGATGAAGCAAAGAGGCTCATGGCCCCAGCAGTGGCAGCTTGCAGTGCTGGGGCATGAACTCATGACAATTTTATCTCTTTACTGTTTTTTTTTTTTTTTTTGCTAGTTGCTACACAGTAACACAAAATCAACCTACTTATTTGGCCATCCGGTGTTTGGTCTGCCATTGGCTTTGTGGCTTTGTTTACATTACAGTCCCAGATAGCATCCATTTTTTTTATGCTATTAATTATTAATGAATAATTAATGGATATTAATTTTTGAAAAAAAGTTCAAATGAAAGTCTTTTACTGTTTATTGACTGCAGTTTTACATAATTCTTATTGTTTTGGTGGCTTTGTTGAAGATATGAAGTTGTTATGAGTTTTCAAATCAGCAAACGAAGCATCAAACATGTCAACATGTGATTTCTGTAACACTCTGTCCCTCATCTCTCACTTTCTATTTCAGGAGCTATTTATCTTTTCCTCCACCTTTAAACCACTCATGGTATGCTGAAGTTTTGCTATATGTATCCAACCTTGGGGAGTAACAGAATACATGTAACGGTGTTATGTAATCAGGATACAAAAAACTGGTAACTGTAACTGTAAATTCATCCATTACAGTTGCGTCAAAAAACAATGTAATCAGATTACAGGTACATTTTGTAAAAAAAATGGAATACTATCAGGATTTCAATTTTGTTCATTTACAACCAAAGAAATTAAACTTATGCAGGGCTTCAGTCTGCCCCTAAAACGGTCTCATTTGCGATCAAAAATATTAATTTGCGAATTATATTTTTGCTGAGATCGCCACTGGTGACAATATAAATTTACATATTATGATTTAAAAATTTACATGTAATGTCTTTTTAATTGTGTGTACTGTGAGGAGTAACCTATCACATAATTTGTTGTGTTGGCACCAAAATACGCACGGTGAAAGTGAGGATCAGCTTTCCGAGTCAGAAAGACATGTCAAAACAGAAAATATCAGAAATTTTCAAGCAATCCTCATCTCTGTCGAGCACCAACGCTGATGGCACACCTGCTAATAAAAAAGCAGGCACCAGTTGTGCAAGCATGAGAGATGGGGACACAGAGGATCATTTTTCCGTGTCGATCAATGAACGTCCAAGTAAAAGTGCAGAAAGGCATTTTAAGACTTTTCAAGTTTGCATGGCTCAGGTGTCACTTAAACAGTTTGATCCTGAACCATGTATCAAATGCTGGCTTACTGCAAAACAGATGAGGAAGCCAAACTACGCTCAATGGCCAAGTGATGCTGACATAATTATAATCAGTGACACTGGCTCAGATTCTATGTAAAGAACAATTCTTTTTGACTGTATATACTTCTCAAGTTCGAAAAGACGTTCAGTCCCCACTTTAAGTGAACTTGAGTGAAACTGCTGATGCTGTAAAAGGAGGCACTTGAGCACTGTGGCACTTAAAACAATCATTTGGCACCTGTTTTTTTTTTTCTTTTTTCTTATAGGAGCCAATGCCTCCTTAATACTTTTTTTTTTTTTTTTTTTTTTTATCTGAAGCTCTGCTTTTGACATAACACAATATAGACAGCTGCATGAGTATATGGTTCTCTCCTGCCAGTTGTGACTCACATGAGAAACAAATTTATTTATTTTATTAAAATAAGTCCGAACATTGAGCATGTTTTTATGCTTTAAAAAAAGCTCTAAATAAAAGTATTTTAGACCATATTGCTTTTCTCTTGACTTTATTTACATATGTGACCTTGAAGTAATCCAAAAATAATCAGATTACATTACTTTCCAATTTTGATAATTGGATTACGTTACTGATTAAATTTTGTGTGAAATAATTTGTAACTGTAAAGATATATATATTTTTAATCAACCCTCTATGTCTGCCTTTATGTATGTACACGAGAGAGAGAGAGATAGAGAGAGAGAGAGAGAGAGAGAGCATGCTTACGACACTATATTGATAGAATTAGATGAGAATTTTGAAATTATGATGATATTTTGCTGCTTAAGAAAACAAAAAAACTGTGTGGAAAAAACAAAAATCAGAGTTTTCATTTTAATTAATAAGGTAATGAATACGACTGCTTGTCTACAAACAACCTTTTGTTGGGCCATGAATACTTATTCAGGTTGTCAATGGTTTGTGTAACTAGTCTGTTTGTGTGAATCCATATTAAATCAGTTTGAACCACACTGGCAATTTAATAATTGGTTGTGTAAAATCAAATTTTCTATCCAAGCAATTGAATCTTTGCTTTAGTAACTTACTGTTCCTTTCATACACTTTGCGTTCATTTTAAACACTTTCCTGTGTCCTTGCTAAGCTTATCTTACATGTGCAGTGATTAATTACCAGTATTCATCAAATGTAATTGCAGATTACTGGGATCCATAAATCACAGAACTGTCTTATTATTCCTTATCTTTCTCTGATAATACACTGATCAGATGATCATCCATTTTTTAAAGGAAGTGTGGCTGGAAGAACAGATTACCATCCCCTCCAAAATAACCAATACGTCGTTTACATATTTAATCACATTTCAGCTCAGATGAAGAAGAGAACTATTAGTTAAAAGAAGTAGAAAAAGAACTTTGTGTGTGTGTGTGTGTGTGTGTGTGTGTGTGTGTGTGTGTGTGTGAGTGTGTGTGTGTGTGTGTGTGTGGACATATAAACATGTAATTCAACTTCAATTCTCTTCTCAATGGTCCTCCGGAAATGATGGGGTGGAGTTTTTTTTTAAATTTTTTTAAAAGTTTTTTTTAAAAAAGAAAAAAAAGTAGCACCAGCGAGATTCTGAACAGTTATAAACATCTGTCATGTTTTATAGAATATGCATTTATTTATTCATTCATATATTTATTTACAATATATGGGGTTGCTTGCTTTTAAACATGTAACCTTATTACTATTATAATAAATGTTTTGTGCAATTAAGCATTAAGCACATTATGTGTACTTCTTCCTGGCAGACAGAAACTCCCAGAAACCATCTGGACACAATTGTTGGTGCTGGTTAAGTTTCAGTGGAGGTCAAAGGTTCATACATCACCTTTTCATAAACAACTGAATGCTTTCCACACAGCTTGGCAGAACGTTTAGGGGTCAGCTAAACAATAGAGCCTTATCCATGTACTTCTCTTCTCCTTAGCATTTCAACATCCTCTAAGGTAGAGCTTATAATCAGGCAGTGTCTTCATCCTTTGTGCTTGATAGCTGTTCAGTTGTTCATTACTGTAGACATTTTGAATTTTATCATCTGGAGACCAATCAGTGACCATTTCGAGTGAGTGTCTGTGTTTGTCATCATCTGGGGCCAGCCAGCTCTCCCGTGTAATAAAACAGCTACCAATGATGGAGGGTGAAGGCTAACACATGCTTGCAGCACAACACACGCAGAGGAAGGTGCTAACTGCTGCATCTTCTGCATACATACTCTAAGCTCACAGATGCACAGATTTACCAGTGTGGATCTGATAGACAGGGGAGAGAGAGTATAAATTGACAACATCCAGCCATCCAGCACACAAAACAGTCAGTTGTTATGTGTTGATTCTTTATCCCTAAGTAATTTGATGCCCTGCACTGATGCCCATACCTGTTAAGTCTCATGGTTTATTCACATTTGTTTATTTTTTAACCCAGCACACACAGACTCACACATTAAAAAAAAAAAAAAAAATAAATAAATAATAACCTTTTACAGAGTTTGTTTCTCAAAATTCAGGCACTTTTCAGCGTGTTGTGGAAGTAACACTGGGCTCAGTCAGCTATTTAATTCAGTAACCTATTTAGCTCCACTCAGCATCTGACTATTAAAAAAAAAGTTAAAGCTGAGTTAAAGCTCAAATCTTGCACAGAATAAAGAGCCTGGAAGAGTCTGGAGACTGACACATTTACTGCACAGCTGAAATGTGTTACAGTTCTCTGATAACTACAAATGCCCCAGAGTGGAATACAAGCTACACAATTGTACATAACAGAGCACAGCAAGAGTAAATTGCTACACGCACACAGCCTTCTGTTTGTTTGTTGAAGTTAAGTCATAATCCGTACTGAGCTTCGATCACTTCAGCACATCTTCACCACCAAATTCTGGACAAGCGCTCAGTCCATCAGCTTATGTTCTGTTCTTCCCTCTCTCCTCTGGCAAACGCTTCTGCAGCATCAAGTCAAATACCACTCAACAAAAAAAAAACAGTTTTGTCCCAAAGGCTAAACAAAGTCTCAAGAGTTGAGAATAAAGACCATCTCCATGCCATCTCTCTGCACTACCATACTGCACTTTATTATATCTAATTGAAAAGCATGCATGCTTAGCAGCCAACTAGAATCCACAAATAAATAACAATTGGTGTTGTTATATATGAATTGTTAGTAATCTTACCACAGTTTTTTTTTTTTTTTTTCAGTTTACAATTTGGATCCCCTAGTCCAATACAGAGCTCTTTCAGTCCTGCATCCTGCAGTTCATTATCACTCCATCCAGTTCTCTCAGACTGCAGGAGTTTAAGCTGATAACCAATGAAAGAACTGCACAGATTTTCTCTGTGAGCTTATAACAATACAGCCTGGGAGAGAAATTATAATACATCAGAAAAGTTCTGTCCTGAAAACAGGAAACTCTTCAGGCATAAGAAAAAAAAAAAAAAAACATTCAGTATATGCTGTTATAGGACATTAATATACCCTAGGGTGGTGTGAAATGGTGTTTTATTTCTTACTTAAGCAACATTTGGAAATTTACATCAGTGGTTATGTTGAGATGAGTTCTAACAGCTCATGACAAATGTTACTCCAAATTCACATAAAATGTTATGAATTCCATGACGTGCCAACTGATGTCTGTTATGAGAGTTGTCCTGATGCATGAGTAATAACATCTGCCACAATACATATATTATCTAACTTAGAGTTAGAAACTTCTACTTCTAAAATAGTCAATGAGTACAGCTACTAGAAGAAAAACCTAATAATACATTTACAGTAATAACATAAACATATACAGTAATAACCATAACTTTTTATTTATTTATTTTATTTATTTTTGACATCCTATGTATCATCTCCAGTTTCAATATGGAAACAATGGCATCCTGATAACCAGTGGCAGAATGTAGTCCAAGTGGAAACACTTAGATTCCAAAAACACACATAAAAAAGTGTTTCTGAAACCTTTTTTCCCCTTTTCATTTATAATTATAACATTGCTTGCTAGTTATAGTAATACTAGCTGATCAGGCTCGACTACAAGCTCCTTATAGGTCTATAAATAAAAACTTAATGTTAGTTTGTATGGAGTAATGTTGCTTATTAATAACACCATATGAGCAATATAAAGCTGATTAATAACTATTCTTTAATTTCATTCAGAAATGAATAAGTAACTTAGGATGTCTCATACATCAATATATTTAACTCAGTTAAACTATTTGGTGTAAATGGAGTCAGAGCAGTTTATGGAAGTATGGCAGAATAGTTACCATGAATAAAAATGCACTGTAACCCTTCACTGTAAATTTGCTGGTCATTGCTAACAGTATTTTACTGCATTTCCATAAAACAGTAGCATGCTGTATCTCTTACACAATGACTGTAAATATACAGCAGTTTATATATAGACGTTTCTAGTTCTAGCAAATATTTAAACTTCTCTCCCAACATATTACATGTTTTATGTCTACTCTTCAGGGTTTAATGTGATGATGGGAACATACGTTTTTGTCTGCACTACAGCCAATCTTGATGTGTCAGTGGGACTTTTTATAAACAAAACCCAGAAATAATTATTCATGTTAATAAGATACGCCAGTGGTGTGTGAATTTGTGTGCAGTTTTTAAGCTTTTGTGAGCTTCGGTTAATTTTTCAAGCATTAGTTTGCATCTGATGCGTCCCCTCTTGTCCAGTGCCTAAGGATCCTGCACTCTCAATGCCGTTCAATTCCTGGGCAGGGAACAAACCCAGCCACTGGGTTGCACTCAGTGCTGGTTACAAGCCCAGATAAAATGGGAGGGTTGCTACTTTCTGTTTCTACTTTCTGTATTTGACTGTACATTATGTTTCTACTTTGTTTCCATGAATGGTTTGACCTTGAGAACGTCAAGCTTTTTGCACTTCTGCTTAGTCCCAAGCAAACAGTTCACTCTGTTATCAACTCTTCAACCAGTAACTTTGACATTTCATATTATATGGCAAAAGTTATTATATATCATTTGTACAGTTTGCTTTGGAAAAGGTTTTGGTGAATGTTTTTTTGCCATTTCAAGCTGAATAGTCTGATGAAGATCCAATGCTAGCATAAGACCACTGTGCTCAATTTCACCAATAATGTAATTAGGTTTGGGCAAACAATTCAATGACTGAATGATTTTAATTTGTCAGTATATAAATTCATCATAAAAATAATAAATAAGCATTATTTTTGCATGTGTTCTTTTTTCTCCTGAATTGTAACAGGAAACATGACCTAAGCTTACTGCATTCACATTCTTAGCATTTAATGTATTGGACATTCAGCATTGTGATATATTAACTATGACACATTTCTGCAATTTGTAAAAGACCATAAGAAGCCTAAAATATACTGCTTCATGTTATTTTTTGCCAATTTAAATATTTTAAGATTTAAAATTGTTTCCTGTTGCCCTGTCTATCAATGCCACATGCTTTACACCCTCACCTGTCTGATTATATCAACTGATTATATGCACAATATTCTGAAGTTTTGTATTGAATTTTCTGCAGATGAACACCATGTCCAAATAACAGCTATAGAGGGAACTTTTTCATTCACACTCTATAAACTACACTGAGAGTGCCATGTCATGGCAAACTAGCAACTAAATTTCTCAGAATGCACCACGAACTACAAACATGGCCGACAACTACAACTCCCAATGGAACACACAGGCATGGCACCTTCTCCTGAGGAATAATCACACACACCTGTTCCCAATCACACTGACAATCACAAAACACTACTTAAAAGACTGCCAATTCACAACGTTTCCACGAAGTAATACATTCAGTTGACATATACTCTGTAGAGTATCAAGCTGGTCCATTGTTTTGTCTATTCTGGTTTTGATTCTGTTTTGCCTTTGATGTTGATTTCTGCCTTACTTGCTCTAGTCTGTTTGCCTGATCGCCTGACCACTGCCTGTCTTGGTTTATGTCGTTTGTCTTGCTCTCTGGATATTATAATCTTCATTAAAGCTCTTAAGTGCAATTGCATCTGTCCTAACCCTCATTACGTGACAGGGAGAAGCATTGCTAAAGTTGTCATAGGTCCTTACATGCTAAAATGGTTTGTCTTTATTATTAAAAAAATAAAATAAAAGTGTTGATTTAGTCTGTTGTTAAACTGCAGTAATGGAATGCCTAAATAGATAAGACTTGCTGTAGTGTAACAGTTTGAAGTGAAGTGTTCTGTAATATGAAAACCACTTCTCTACCTAAGTGCCCTTCACCCGACATTTTATGTGATATTATCCCACCTACTGTGTTTAGTACATAGCAATATTTTGCACCATTTACCCAGAAAATGTCTTTATATTTTATAGCAAATGTAATATCTGTTTCGAAACCCCCCATGGTATTTCTTTTCATCCACATAATAAGCTTATTCGATGTCAATAGATCTTAGGTTAGATTTTAGAGAGTATGATGAATCATTATGAAACAAGCACTCCAGGTAGTAAATGGTGTATTGCTTCAGGTTGGATTAAAATCGTTTTTAATTTTGGTACAATGCATCATTTTGAACTGAACAGAACATAAGTAAACGTGTCATCCATATCACCATCAGATTTTTTTTTTTTTGTGTGTAAGAGTTTATAATCATAGTGGGATTCATCATGACACATAATTAACATATGAAGATTAGAAGATAAATCTTCAGAGGGCACTATCGTGCCTGCACATGCTCTGTGGCCTCCTGACTTCAATTTTTTTTCTGGCGCTCAACAATCATTTGATCTTTAAATGACATTTAAGACATTTAAGTGAAACTGACAGCAGTCATTGATAGTAGCAACACCTTTATAAATCCTTTGGAAAATTTTCTCCATATGATCACATGAGCTATAATAGACATCTGAGACACAGGCATAAGTAACCTGACAGTCTTCATTAAAGGTTCCATATTAGTAATATTATAGAACAACACCCATTTAATCTAGTGCAATCTTTGACCAGTCACATGTGTCTAAAACATTCACATCACTCTTTTTCAGATTTATTTTCTTACATATTTATGACTCAAAGACCACTAACGTCCAGAATAAACAGTACTAAATTATGTGTGCAGTTACTCAGTATTAAACGTGGATCACCAGGAATAATTGGATTATTTACATTACACAGCAAAATCACCAGTGTTGATTTAACACCCACAGGGTTGAATTCACACCCTACCGTGTTTATATAAGTCCATTGTACTCATATAAACACTCTGGGTGTTAATTCAACACTAGGGATTTTACTGTGTACTTTCAAAACAGCTGAAGAAAAAAAAAAAAACATTTCTTCACCAGTAAGAAACCAGAAACTGCAAACTCCTCTGTCCTGAAGACTTTTCTATGGTAGAAAACTACTATTACAAAGCACTGACACTGGAGGCTCCTTCTATAAATCTTAAATAAGCCTCTCCTCACAGAAAATATCACCATATTGATGAATATTCATTTTCTCTTTCTTAAACAACAACATTTTTATATTAGTTTATTATTTGTCTTGAATAATGTAGACCTTCTACCGTACAAGTGCTGATGAATGAGCTGTTAAAATAGATGCTAACATATTACAACAAGCACATTAATATAAACCTGTGATTTGAAATACAGCTGCCATTGTTGCTGCTACAGCTACTACTAGTCAGAGCTGATGTTATAGAAAATTAGTCAACACATTCAGCTTTTAGAAATCTACAGCATCGGGATCTCAAAGAGAAATTTAGACGAGTTTGACAAAATACTTAAAAAAAAAAAAAATGTTGTTCTTGCATGCACTGAATTCTCACCACTAGTTGTTTAGACAGCCTGTTGCATTGATTATCCTAAAATTATACAGCTTGAATAAATGACACAATGTCAATTACACAGAGAAGATTTGAATTCCTGAGTGGTTTTTATTTGCATCCTTGAGTGCTGTTCACTTTTTGGACCCTTTGATAGTGTTCAGGTAAAATTGACCTGGGAGATTATTGACATTATAGTTTTAAAAGCAATACAGAGATAAAAAAAAAATACATAAAAAAAGCTCCTTAACATATATTGTCTATCTCAATTCCAAACAATATAGATATCATATATGATTAATGTTTGCAATTAATCTCTGCTAGATCACATTTAACAATGGAAGTGTCATTCATTGCTTGTGATAAAATTATAATTTATGTTAAAAAAAACCCAAAACAAAACAAAACAAAAAAAAACTACAATAAAGACTTGGGTGTCATAAATTATGTTTATCTAGGAAAAATATAAATGAAAGATTGTTTTCATTTATCTTTATTATTTTGAACTGATATTCTCAATTGATTATCACCTTTGAGTAAAATGAAAGCATAGGACATTTTTAAGTAAAATGAGAGCATAGGATGCAGTTTCCATAATGCAAATGTTAAAAAATCATGAAGATGTGCGTATTATGCATTATAAATGTAACTACTGAACAATAATGGTTTTAATAAAGTAATGAAAAAACATAAATCATATTAATGCAAACAGTTTTTTTTTTTTTTTTTTAAATATTACATATCATCAAAACATTGTAACAGTATAATGTATAATGTAAAATCGGAATATGCATTTCTGTATATATGGCTGAGGAGCTATAGCTTTTAACAAGTCAAGCTTTCTAGGCAAATACTTGACAAACAAATTGCTGGCATCAAGAAATGCCTGAGATGAACAAGTGCATTAAGAACAAGTGGCTGACATACTGTGTCTCAGAAGGTGCTGGCTACTGGCAAAAGTTTTCCATCAATTTTCATCTGGGAGATTGTCTCTTTGATGGCACTGCTGATTGCAGCAGGACATCTATCAGTAAATGAGGAGAGCTTCTGGACACACTCATTCCATGGAGTGATAGTGTCAAAGACCTCAGGAGCAACTCATTTCAGTTCATTAATGTGATTTGTTGCATTAATGTTTTTTTCATTATTTTATTAAAACCATTATTCTTCAGTAGTAACATTCTACAAATAAATAATTTTAACCATTTTTTATCAGTACACTAGTGTTCCGGCGGCGGAATGGAATCCAACTTATCGGATATTTTCAATCAGTATAAAGAAATTAATTATTTTATTGCCGCAATCCTGTTATAAGATTGGCTTTCTGTATGTGCAGTGTCATGACGGGACTTTCATCCCATTTTAAACTTTTGACTTTCATCCCAATTTGAACTTTCATCATGCAGCGAGCTTGCATTTCTGGTCTGCGGTTTCTGGATGTGTTTGTGTTCCAAAATCCTAGTGTGACTACCCCATGACTCTGGCGAGGAATTGGAGGTTTTTTTTGAGGAAGACAGTATGTATTGAGCCAAGGAGCAATCCAGCATGGAGTGGACATGGTCCTTGAAAAGTGAATTATGTTGCTTTCTTCTTTTAATTGTAGTGTGGAAATGTCTTATTTTCAGGTAGTATGGAACTATATTTTTTCTACATGTAGCATGGCAATAATTTTTTTTTTTCACATGTAGTATGGCACTGCATTTTTTATAATAATAAACAACAGCATATGCACCAGCATGGGTTCTTTGATAGCTAAATAAAAATATAGAAATATTATTGTTATTTTATATATATATAAATGCCAATTTAGCATTTACTGTGGGTGATTTTCGGTACTTATTGTACTTTGTATTCATGATTATTTATTGTTACAGAGAAGAAGAAAATGTTCCTGATCATCCTCAGACATCTTCTGAGGCATTCTCCCTCAACACCCACATAGAGGGTTCCACTGCAAAACTGATAGCTCCATCTACCCCACAGAGAAGTTAGAGAAGAGGGGTCACTAGTGTGTCACTCATTTGAGCCATTAGGAGAGCCAGTGCTCCTGCACCTACAATACAACCTGAACAGGACAGGTGGCACAATATTAATGAGGAAGATGTGTCTCCCGTACATCACTTTTCTCCTGCCCACACTCCTGGAGTACAGACTGATAGCCACCCGCACCACACTTCTTTAGAGCTGTTCTAGTTATTTTTTTGGTAAAGCCACAGGCTCTGCAACAACACTGTATGCAGAGTAAAAGCAGAAGAGTATGTAGACACCATGGTGTCCTCTAACTAGTCCTCTAACTAAGATGTGCAAATTCCTGGGCCTAGTCATTTACTGTGGCCTAATAAAGCCATCAAGAGTTTGAGATTTGTGGAGAAAAAATAAGCTACATAATTTTCCATTCCCAACCTCTGTCCTGGCATTCTACAGATTTGAGGCTATATTCTGGATCCTGTACAAGAGCAACCTCAAAGACGATGAGTAGAATGACTGGCTAAAAGACACCACTGGCTATGATTGGCTGTTTTATGTGAAGCCCACTAGGAAGCACATCTTACTGACATGCAGGGTATACTACCAGCCTCACCAGAACCTGGCCATCAATGAAAGAATGGAAGCTACAAGATCTAGTACGGTGGATTTTGGGAGTAATGAAACCATAAGTTCAGTGTATATGAGCCAGTGGTGGCTGCAGTGACGTGTCACAGGTGGCAGATCCATGCTATCCAGTGACAGTTGGAAACTACATCCTATGCATTCACTTTATTTAAAGCCATCAATTACTATGTTTACATAGATAGCAGTAATCTAATTATTGAACTTATTCTGAATAAGACAATATTCTGATTAAGGTGTTTACATGAGTTGCTTTTAGAAAATTCTTTTCATGTTCCTGTTTTACATGTTATAGAACATAGAGCGATTGATGGCACGTCATTACGCCCCCACGCCACGCCGTCCGACGTTCCCTCCAGAATTTCACGTATCAAGATACAGTCTGTCTTCGTTATGGTACCGTATACAGTTTTTGGTGTTTCATTTTTAATTTTATGAAAGCTTCATGTGCAGTTAATTATTTGTCATGCTATAGATGCAAATAGATATATACATACATGTTTGAAGCCATGGGCTGCATCAGAAACCGCGTACATACCTACTATATAGTATCCGAAATACATTTATTTCTTCTACTATATTGTAGGTAATTAAGCCGTTTCGGATGCAGCCATGCTCTCTTGTTTGTCATCAAACGGTTGACCACTGCCCTGTGTGTATGTGTCCTGTCACAAAATGTAGTGAAAACTCTAGAGACACTTATGACAAAAAGTTATTCACAGAATTTTGATAAAACATATCGTATTCAAATGGGCTTCAATGAATGTAATGGCGAGCATGCCAAAATGGACGTGAAGGTATATCTCTGTAATGCTTTGAGGGATTGTGACAAAACTTGGTATATATCATGAGCATTAGGCCCTGAGGTTAGCTGCAGTGTTTTGGAACAGCACCCCCTACTGGTCAGGAGATAGCAAACATGGCTTTTTTGGCTTATAACTTTTGAACACTTTCCTGCATGATAACCAGATGCCCAGATGCTACCTGAGCAGTTTCAGAACAGCACCATATACTGGACAAATTACTTCTAAGAAGTAGCTATTTTTAGTTATTTTTAAAATAAATGTGTTTTTTTATGATTGGAAGTTTACATTTTCTAACTCTTCATGCACTGTTCTAACCAAAAACATGTCACAAAGCTTCTTTTGCTGCTCATGATGCCGATAATTGGCTTGACCCCGGTATTGCTGCTTGCAGCTATATTTATTATTATTATTATTATTATTATTATTATTATTAGGATTCCTATTAAACCTATTGTTATTACCATTATTATTAGTATTCTTTTTCTTCTTCTTCTTCTTCTTCTTCTTCTTCTTAATATTATTGTTATTATTATTATTCTCCTTATCTCCCTACAGCACCCAATAACTCAAGAGCTGAATGGTAAAAAGTTTTCAAATTTGGCACATTGATACTACAGTCCACGAGTAACTCCCACACCACACCACAAATGGCCCACATGAGCCCAGAGGTGTCGCTACAGGCCACGCCCAAAGTCTATGTGATTTTCTCTCCACCCCATAAGTTCAAAATGTCTTAAAATTGGTATACATGTCTTATTTCTAATGGGGAACAAAAAAGCTTTTGGGACCCATAAAGTCCGCAATGATAGATTTCCAGTACATTGAAAATGTGTCCAAAACTACAAAAATCTTCTCCTCATGAACCGTAGGTCTGATTGACTTGAACTGTGGTACATACGTGTTTGATACAAATCTTTAAAAACAATTATATTAAAATAGTAATGATTTTTGATATTATCTGTTATATAATGTTCAACAATATCTTTATCATCCAATCAAATTAATGTTATAGCAGCAGGAATAAATTCAAAATATTGTTAAAGTAATGTTGTATCAGCACAAAGTATTTCTCCAAAATTCTCACTGACTCCTGATTTTTCTCTACAATGATCATTTGTGGAAAACTACAAAAATTAACTTCAAATCTGGCATTGATCCAAATGAGTTGAAATGTTGCATCTGTGGGATACATTTCTCTACCATGTCAATTTTTAAATTGTCCACAATATTGAGGAGGAATCCACCATTAGTGCTTGCAGCTATATTCATTATTATTATTATTATTATAATTATTATTATTATTATTATTATTATTGCTATTATTACTATTATTATACTCCCCAATGGGAGTCTATGGCAGCCCTATGAACCATAAGTAGGAAAATGATTACATTTGGCACACTCGTAGATATGATCATGAATAGTATCTGAACCAATTATGGGCTCTATAGCCCCACCACTAGTTAAAAAAATTCACTTTTGGTATAGTCATAATTGTTGAACACTTTGTCCTAGAGAAAAGAAATTTAGTTAATCAGATTACTCTCCTCATGCTGATCACAATCCATTTGATACATCAAGACTCCACCCATTACAGTAGTCGCAATTTTGAAATGTACAGTATTCAGTTTTATCACTACTCCTCATTCAAATTTTGTCCAATTCTTACCAATGTAATGTAACTCAAAATATACAATTTCAAGCCCTTTTCCTTCTTACTGTTGGTGTAACAGCTGACTGCCTCACAATACGATTAACATAATTAATGGTAATCTGGGGAAGCTCTTGTAAACAGCGAGTGTAATATGCCATACTCTCCAGTTATCTTCAATAATGAAAACGGCTTCTAGCGTAGCATCGGATGTAACTGAGCTGGCCGAGACAAAAAAAAACACGGAAGCGATCATGCATAGAGTGTATTTAACTTGGTAAACTTGGATATTATATGCATATGGTAGCTAATACCTGGGGGGAAAAAAAAAATGAAAAGGACATTGAAACTATTTGTACTTCTTGAAAATGGACAGCAAGCAAGCCCCTGACAGCTGTGTAACACTGCAGCTTCCCTTTGGATTAATTGATTGCTTTTCAAATTAAATGACACGAAGATTATCAAAAAGCAAGACTTGGCTATAATGTTATTGTTTGTTGTTCATTTATATAACAGCATTTTTCCAATGGGTGATGAACACGCACCTTCAAGATGCATCACGGATGTATATAATAATGCCGGCTTGGTGTGTTTAGAGATGAATTGTTGTGATATTTGCTACTGTAGCCTGCAGCACATACTGAAAGGGAATGAATGAATGAGAAATGAATAGAAAAATGTGGCGTTTGAAGCTCCTATGCCCAGAGGTGTAGCGAGACCATGAGCCTCATAAGCTATAGAGATAGCTTCCACTATCCAAATACAGATGTACTGCTTTGGCGCAACATCATCTCTACTGTCACTGCTAAGCAGACCAGCAACTGTTCCGACTTATGCCAATGGCCAGAGCGGTGGACATAAGTACAAAAAGCCCTCACTGCAGGAACGAGTGTACCCACTCTGTCATACTGAGGATATGGTCTGTCCAAAAAGTCTGGGCCTGAGGGTCACTGCAAGATCCTCGAACAAACTGTAATACCGAACAAATGTGTGTGGTGGAGACCACCCCACTGCAACACACATCCTGTAAGGGTAATCCTTAGATAAAGCCTTTGAGGAGGCGACCCCCCCAGTGGAAGGAGCACCTATGTCCAGAGGCTTAGCGAGACAGCGTGCCTCATAAGTAATAGAGATAGCTTCCACTATCCAAATAGAGATGCGCTGCTTTGGCACTGTATCACCTCTACTGTCACTGCCAAGCAGACAAGCAACTGCTCTGACTTGCACAACTGGCTGGAGTGGTGGACGTAAGTACAAAGAGCCCTCACTGGACTCAGTAGGTGCAATCCTCCTGTGTAAGGAATGGAGGAGTGCAGAAAGCCTGCAACACTACCGGCTAGGTAGCCGACGTAGGCATTTAGGAAATAAACTGGCCTAGGATGTAGGGAGGCCTTGGCTAACCCACGGGCAAAGTCAAGGCAGGAAGGGCCAACAGAGATGTCAGGGCCAGCCAAAAGAGCTACCTTTAGGGTCAGAAGCTTCTCTGAAGCTGACTCCAAGGGCTCAAATGGGGCATCTGACAGACCTTCCTGGACAACAGGAAGGTCCTCAACCAAACCATGCATAAACCTCCACGATGGCTGAATAAAATGATGTCATGGGGTTATAAACACAGCTTTTCCCAGCATGATACTTCATGGTGCTCTTCCAGGAAAAAATGGGCATTTTCTGCAGCGAGGGAGTGCTCTCCTTCTCTCTGGCTCCCCCGTCTGGCTCCTTGGAGTCAGACTGTGTAGGTTGACCCCACACTGGAGGGAAAAGTCATTTTGCAAGCTCCAATACCTGGACCGGAGAGTCGGATCCGGAGGAAGAGTGAGAGATAGATCAGCGCTCATTTCTAGATCCATACAGGACTCACAGAATCCCAGTCAGCCCGAAAGTTGCTGCCTCGAAAGTTGCTGGCCCAGAGCCCTGAGGTCCTAAGTGAGAGATCTAAGAGCGGAGCTGCTTTATTTTGCCTTTTTTTTTCAAAGTGAGAGCAGTCAGGGCTGCTGCAGCATGCTCCATTCCCATAAAAATGATGCACTGGCTCCTCTGAGTCAGAGAGAGTGGGTTGACTCTCCATACTGGATGGAGAAGTCACCATGCAAGCTCCAAAACCAGGAAGCAGAGAGTTGGATCTGGAGGAAAGAGCGAGAAATAGAGCACTGCTCATTTCCGATTCCCCCTCCAGAGCCATATGGGACCCCCAGGATCTCAGCCTCGACAGCGGCTGGCCCAGAGTCCTGACGTTCCGAAACCCATCTCAGCTGAAGCAAGAGTCAGGAGCAGACCCACTTCATTGTGAAGCATTGATAATGAGTGCAGTCAGCCCCCTCGAGGGCTGCTGCAGCAAGTTCCACACCCATACACTTCACATAAAAAATGTGTCCATCCCACTCTGTAATAAAATGAGAGCAAGGAGTAACACACTTTCTGAACTCTCTATGGTGCCTTCTGTTTCTACAGGATAGTGACAGAAGAGAAAAGAAATATAATATATATACAGTGGGGGAAATAAGTATTGAAAGCGTCAACATTTTTTTTTCCAGTAAATATAATTCCAGTTCCAAGAAATCCATATATAAAGAATTCAGAATATTAAAGTCCATAAATAAAGTTAGGTGTAATAAAGTGTAATGACACAAGAAAAAAGTGATAAACATGCTATGAAAAAGCAGTTCTCCAAGGAAATGTAAGGCAAGGAACCAGCTGAAACCCATAAGTAGTTAGAAAGTAATTGAAGGCACCAATGATAAAACAATCAGAGTCACATTGTGCTTGAATTCCAGAATTTGAATTTAAAAGTTCAGAACATTCTTATGTCATAATAGCTGAGAACAGAGAAAATCTTGATGATATGTTCACTAGACCCATTCATAGTCTTTATGAAGACACCAAAAGTTATCGGCCATTATTGTTTACATTGTGTTAATTGAAGCATGAAAAAATGCTTGCGCAGACTCTGATCTTTCTTTCGTGGGTATTCACAGTACAGTGATGAACTTATACTAATTTATTCAACTGAGCATCATCAACATCACTTAAATACTGAAAACTCACAGTATATACATTATACATCAATCTCAACTAGAACATTATTAATGATTAATTATTAATTATTAATAGTATTATTATGTTATTATATTAATATTAGAGCAGTTACTAATGAGATATGTTGAAGAAATTTGACAGTAAGTTAACAATGAAATTCACTCAACTGGGCGTCCGCCATTACTCAAAGCCTTTTGGCTGATTTTGGTCATGTGACTGGACTGTGATCATTTTTCCATAGCATGGCTTTCTTTTAAATGGAAAATTCTGTGACCCTGATCATCCAAGTACATTTATGAGATCATTCTTCAATGCTCAATCAACAGCCATGGATGCACAACTCAAAAAATACAGTTTTGTGACTCTGATCGTTTTTTCATTGTGGTCTTCAATTATACCTCCTATCTGTGCAAATTAATCTCATCTGGGTTAGTAAATTGATGGTCTATATAAAGGTTTTTCGTTATCAAGGTGTCACCGAAGAAACATCTCATGATGGGTAAAAGCAAATAGCTTTGCAACCTTATTGTTGCAAAACATACTGATGGAATCAGATACAGACATATTTCAAAACTTCTGAATCTTCCAGTAAGCACCATTGGGGCCATTATCCACAAGTGGCAGCAACATCACTCCATCATCAACCAGCCACGCACAGGAGATCCTCGCAAGATTTCTGAGAAAGGATTCAGAAGAATAGTCAGAAGAGCAACCCACGAGCCAAGGACCACTCGGAAAGAGCTTGGAGAAACACTTGGAGGCAGCAGGTAACATCATCACAGAGAAAACAATAGGCAATCCGCTCCATTGCCATGGCCTCTATGCATGTTCTATGCAAGACTAATTAATAAAGAAAAGGCATGTCGAAGCTTGTTTAAAGTTTGCTTCAACTCATCTGGACAAGCCTATGAAATACTGGGAGAGTGTAGTCTGGTCAAACCTGAGCAAAATTGAACTTTTTGGCTATCATACTGCACACCACGTTTGGAGAAGAAATGGCACAGCACATCAAAATTAAAAACTTTTTAATTTTTACCGATAATTTATACCAATAGTGAAGTTTGGAGGTGGAAGCATCATGGTGTGGGGCTGTTTCTCATCGCATGATACTGGCAGACTTCATATAATTGAAGGAACGATGAATGGAGCCCTTTACCCAGAGATTCTTGAGAAGAATCTGCTGCCATCCACCAGGTTGATGAAGATGAGACATGGGTGGACCTTCCAGCAGGAACGATCCAAAGCATATAGCAAAAGTAACTCTCAGTTGGTTTCATAGAAAAAAAATCTAATGTGTCAGAATGGCCCAGTCAATTACATTTACATTTATTACATTTAGCAGACACTTTTATCCAAAGTGACTTATAAATGAGGAAATACAAGCAAAGTGATATATCAAGCAGAGAACAAAAGGTGTAAGTGCCAGAGTAAGGTTTTTTTTTTTTTTTTTTTTTTTTTTTTTTTGGTTTGTAGGGGTTAGTTAGGTGTTCACAGAAGAGGTGGGTCTTTAGCTGTTTTTTGAAGATAATGACAGATTCTGCTGTCCGAATTGAGGTTGGAGGTTCATTCCACCACTGAGGGACAGTTAGTGTGAAGGTTCTGGAAAGGGACCTTGAGCCAAGCTGAGCTGACAATACTTAGCGTCAGTCATTAATCGATCGCAGATTACATGAGGGAACATAAGCCTTCAGGAGAGTGTTGAGGTAGGGGGGTGCTGTTCCAGACAAGGTGTTGTACGTGAGCATCAATGCCTTGAATTTGATACGGGCGGCTACAGGAAGCCAGTATTGGGAGATGAAGGGTGTGACATGGGTCCTTTTGGGCTGGTTGAAGACGAGACATGCTGCTGAATTCTGAATCATCAGCTGGCTTGGAGGCCCAAGAGTAGTGCATTGCAGTAGTCCAGTTTTGATATGACAAGAGGCTGGACTAGTAGTTGTGTAGCCTGTTCGGTGAGATAGGGTCTGATTTTTTGATGTTGTACAGTATGAACCTACAGGACTGTGCAGTTGTTGCCATGTGGTCTGTAAAGGTCAAGCTGTCATCAAAAGTCTCCCCAAGCTTCCTGGCTGTCCTGGTTGGCTTGATTGTGGTTGAGCCGAGCTGTACAGTGAGGTTGTGGTTGATTGAGGGGCAGGCTGGGATGACGATAATCTCAGAATTTTCCAACTTGAGATTAAGGTGGTGTTCCTTCATCCAGTCCAAGATGTCAGACAGGCAAGCAGCGATTCATGCAGAGACAGATGGCTCATCAGGCTGGAAGGACAAATGGAGCTGGGTGTCATCAGCATAAAAATGGTATGAGAAGCCATGAGACTCAATCACCTGCCCTAGAGATGTAGTATAAATAGAAAAGAGAAGTGGACCCAGAACTGAACACTGAAGATATAGGATTCCACGCAGAGCAGAGCTGGTCCGGTGATGCCAAGGCTGGAGAGAGTTAATAGGAGGATCTGATGATTCACAGCGTCGAAAGCAGCAGAGAGGTCGAGTATGAGAATCCAACTGAACAAGATTAAAAGACAATATGTTTAGAAGAATGGGCCAAAATCACACCTGAATACTGCCCTGATTAATTTCTTCATTCAGGAAGCATCTTGAAGCTGTCATTACAGACAAAGGCTTCTCCACTAAGTATTAAATAAATTTCAGTTAGTGTGTTCAATACTTTTTTTAAAGTGTCATTCCATTTTATTACACATAACTTCATTTATGGACTTTAATGTTTGGATTTTTTTTTTTTATATCTGTGGGTTTTTTGAGTTAATACTAAAATCTGATTTTCGAAAAAAATGATTTCTCCAGTTTCAAAATTATACAACCCCGTGAATAGAATCCCTCACTAAAGCACATATAAGCAAAACAGGTGTTGTCTCAAGCACACTTGATGCAAATAATCAAAGGCTTCATTAGTTGCACCAGCTGTGCTTGAGCTGGAACACATGAAATACCTGAACTGGCTAGGGGTAGAAAATGCATGAAAATACCTGGATGGACCAGAAAAAAGGAAGCTATTAATGGCTGCAACCAGATTTCTGAGAAGGCAGGTTGTGAAAAACCCACGAGTTACTGCAAAAGACATCCAGCAAGACTTGATGTCAGCAGGCACTGAGGTTTCAGTGAGCACAGTAAGGTGTGTACTAAATGCAGAAGGTTTCCATGCCAGAACTCTAAGACGTACACCACTACTGACCCGAAAGCACAAGAAAAGTCGGAACAAAACTGGAACTTTTCAGCATGATGGATCAGTGGTATGTCTGGAGGAATAAACATGAAGAAAGAACACAGTGTCTACAGTCAAGCATGGTGCTGGCTCTGTGATGCTCTAGGGCTGCTTTGCATCATCTGGTACTGGAAACCTGCAGCGTGTGGAAGGCAAGATGGATTCATTGAAGTATCAGGAAATTCTAGGAGAAAACATCATGTTGTCTGTGAGGAAGCTGAAGCTTGGGCATCATTGGACCGTCCAACAGGACAATAATCCAAAGCATACCTCAAATTCCACCAAGGCTTGGTTGCAGAAGAAGTCCTGGAAGATTCTACAGGGCCATCACAGT
>JANDJT010000012.1:5023394-5033413 GCA_024331685.1 Stegophilus panzeri
TGTCACATGAAAAGATATAATCAAATATTTACAAAAATGTGAGGGGTATACTCACTTTTGTGAGATACTGTATATATTTATTTATTTATTTTTTAAATGGGGAGAAGGAATCTTCACACAGATAACTGACATGTGGCTTCGCTGAAGACAAAGAACAGCTGATGACGTGGTTTACAAGCGCCATCTTATAGTCACATGATGCACAAAATCCCACGTCAACTGACCACCGCAGGCCTATAAATAGGCGTGATTTTACCTGGACTTCAGATACTGGCTGCGCGCAAAGGTGCTTCCCACAGCGTGAAGCTCACGCAACATTGAGTTTCCTTTGAATGAGAACAGTCCAGACACAAAGCAAAAAGTCAAACTGAGAGAAAAAAGGTAAATTAAAATACAAAGAAAAATGCAATAAACATACAAGTCCTCAGGAGGCATAGTCAGACACTCAGCAGTGAGCCAGATATTTGCTATGAGACACTAAATGTAGTGCTTTGCATAATTATTCACCCCCTTGACCATTTTGTAGTGTTACAACAGGATTGTATGTCATGAATTTACAAACCATATCTAGATAAAAAATCTAGGAATAAATCTAGATAATAAAAATACCATTACAAGCCAAATTATTAACAAAGGAAAAAAAAGGTAAAATTTCTGATGCAATGATTTGCTATCAGATGTCTCATATTTGCAAGGCACTGTACCCGTCTACATGATCGCAAACACTACACTAATGGTAAGATACTCATGCCATAAGAGTGTGAGGGAGATAAAGTGTAGGTAGTCAGGGGTAGTTGGGGTTTCCACCAACCCCAATGTAGCAGGGCTAATTTCATTTAAAAGTTAAATCAACAAAGCTTAAAGTGAAATTGGTCCCCAAAAGTCATTTACACAGAATGAGGTTAAATGAATTCAAATATGCCTTTAAAATGAATAAATAAAGCATAAACTGGCCACATTAGTGTGTGAAGGGGCACCTAAGTGGTAGCAGTGTATTGTTGACTGATAAATGGATACAGAGTTCAGTGATTCCACTGCCTTGGGAAAAAGCCTCTTTTTATAAGTCAATTATTAATAAACCCATTTTCCCAGACCCTGAATCTTGCTCTGTGTTAGAAAGTGAGAACTGAAAAACATAACCATTAGCATGAAAACAAGCAGTCTTATACTTTAAAGATGAGGACATTTGAAGGTATTTTTACAATACAAAACAAAATGGATGACCTAAATGTTCTGGAACATTTGCTGTCTCTACTTATTCTACAATGCATGTCTCATTAATATGACAGTGAACATATGGGGCAGTGGTGACTTGACGGTTAAGGCGCTGGGTTGCTGATCAGAAGGTTGGGGGTTCAAACCCCAGCACTGACAGGCTTTGGGTTACTGATCAGAAAGTCAGGAGTTCAAACCCCGATGGAGCCAAGCTGCCACTGTTGGGCCCTTAAGCAAGGTGGGCTCTTAACCCCATCTGCTCCAGGGGAGCTGTATCATATCTGACCTCAGCTTCCTGGTTAGGAAAAGTGTTTTGCTGTATTGTCACTCACATTTCGTACAAGCACATCTGACCAATAAAGACTCATTATCATTATCAGTAACAGTGGGAAATGTCCTTTTTTTGGACCTAACAGTGAAATTCCCTATATTTGATATGTTTTTCTGCTATTAAACATTAAACAGCACTGGCAAAGTCTGCTTTCACCAGTGTGAAATATAACCACTACCTTCTCACAGGAATAAACAACAAAATATTAGAAAATTAGCACCAGAATCACAAACAGATCACAAATATTTCAATACAAACATATTTAAATGTCTTTCAGGGTGGAGATTTCCTTCAATAAAAGAGTCTTACTAAGGTAACAAAGATAAATATGCAAAAACAAACACACACATTTTAGACATTGTGTTAGATAGGCATGTGTGTCCAGAGCACAAAGACGCCTGTGGTGATTTTCTATCTTTCACATTTCCTCTGCATCATTATTAGTAGGTATTAGCTGCTGAAGCTTCTCTGTTTCACCAAGCAAACAGTCTTTCCACATGACAGTATCCCTCTGGAGGCTATAAGGAGACATTTTGGATCCTCTGAGCGACTTGTCTCATCACGCATCGCTTTTTTACTCATCCTCCTTACTCTCTCCTCAATTTCTCCTATCCCTCCCATCTTCACCTTCTAACAAACTCCCCATTTTGAGTATTTCCTCAGGCAGACAGCACTAATTATTCCCTCTCCCCCCATATTCACCCTTAAGCTCCCTGCAGGGTTCAGTCAGGCATCTATAGGGGAAATTTTCATTTGTCAGTCAAAACCTCTGCAACAGTATAATGAAAAAGAAAATATTATTGCACTGTTTCTCTTTATCAGTATCGACAACTGTCAGACAAAGCTCACTTTTATTGATTTTCCTCTTTTTATTTTGTCCCCAGGTTGTTTTTGTGTATCGTAAAATTTACTGAGGAGCGCAAAAATGCTTCAGCACACAATAAAAAGTACTCAGCGCAGCAGGACCGAGTTTAATGACTGATTTACTTTGACATGAGTTTTAGATTCTGTCAAACTGAAACTGGCTAATTAGAAATGTGAAGGTTCTAATATATGGTTCTACCCTCAGCATGCTTTTGCCAGTTGTAGACAGGGGAAAAGAAAATGGTGAAAGGAGAAACTTGGTCTAGAAGACTAGATGGTCTGTTGTAGGAAAATATGAGAAACGTGAAAATTATTATGGGGTATAAAAACCTTCCAAAAGTTTAGGAAATATTGAATTGTACATACAGTTACAAGTTTAAAAAAAAAAAAAAAAGACTGCGACCAAATAATTCATATTTGGTGAAGCCTTCTTTCAGAGACAGAACACCAGAATTAAGTCTTCATTTTTAACAAGCTTTAATATCTGGGATCCCTAGTCCATGCATAACATTTTATTCTCCTTTATATTACCAAGCTTATACACAGTGTGATCTGCTTTGTTTAATTCAAACCACAGGTTTTGATAGGGTTCAAATTAGGAGACTGAAATGCCAAGTAAAAAATAATTATTTTTTGTAATGAAATTAGAGAGAATTTGTTGAACACACATCATTTGGGAACTTGTTGTGTTTTATTATCTCATTATCTCAGGCTTTAGTTACTATATGGGACACATGTGCCTGAAGTTAAAAAAAGGCACATTTACACTTTTATAGATTCTTGTGAAATCATGAAAATGGGACAGTGTTACATTTGTTTTCGAAAAAAAAAAATCGAAAGAATGAAAGAAACAGCTTGCTTTACCAACACAATACAATGAGTCATAAGAGAGAGCAGGGAAATGTATGCACATGTGCCTATGGTTGAGAGTGAGAGAGAGAGAGAGACTACCAGAATCAGAAAGATGAGTGTGTTTAGTATTTCTCCTATTGTAGTTCAGTCCCATGCATGAATATACAATTTATTTGTAGTTTTTCTTTAAGAATTTCTGAGCCCTTATTCTATGAAATTGTAATGGCAAATTGAATCATAACTAGATGACATGGTCTCATATGTTCTCTCTCCATTACTTTTCCCCCTCTTCTTCCATTTTTTCTCACTGCATTTCTTTAATCCCTATAAATCCTCAGCAAAGTGCACATGAGCTCCAAGAATGACATTACAACTGGAACAGGGCCAGAGAAGTGTCCATGGAGTCCAGGCAAAGAGCACTTCATAAATGTTTGAAAAAAACACTCACACACACAGCATACCATCACATCTGTATGTGGGCCTTTGTAAATCTTTTTCCGCAAAGTTTAATGCACACAATAGTATAGGATGTATTTGTATTCTTTCCCTTCACTAGAACTAAGGGACACGATTCACCAAGGTTGGAGTGGAGGAACTCAAGTGGCCTGCACAGAGCCCTGACTTCAACCCCACTGAACACCTTTGGGATGAATTGCAAAGCCAATTAGACCCCAGGCCTCCTCACCCAACATCAGTGCCTGACCTCACTAATGCTCTTGAGGAAAAATGTGAAAATCCCTACAGCCACAATCGAAAATCTAGTGGAAATCTTTTCCAGAAGCTGTAATTGGAGGTTCATCAAGCACGTATGGGTGTTAATTCCAGGTGTCTACAAAACGTTTTGCATATATGTATGTACAGTACTGTGAAAAAGTATTTGCTGATTTCTGATCTCATACTAAATAGTTTTAGATCTTCAAATAAAATACAACATAAAACAAAGGCAACCTGAGTTAACACACAGTAGAGTTTTTTATTTATTTATGTCTTGCACTGAAGCAAAAAAAGTGATTCAACACCTATCACCCATGTGAAAAACTAATTGTTCCCTTAAATTTAATATCTGGTTGTGCCACCTTTAACAGCAATATCTGCAATCAAACGCTTCCGATAACTGGAGATCAGTCTTTCACAGCACTGTGGAGGAATTTTGGCCCACTCTTCTTTGCAGAACTGTTTTAGTTTAGTAACACTGGAGGGTTTTTGAGCATGCCCATTTAAGCTTCACAGATGCTGCCTGTCACAGCATCTAAATTGGTCAGGACTTTGACTAGGCCACTCCAAATCTTAAATGTTTATTTTTTAAACCATTTAGAGGTGGATTTACTCTGATACTTTTGATCACTGTCTTGCTTCATAATCCAGTTGTGCTTGAGTTTTAACTTATGGACTGAAGACCGGACATTCTCCTTTAGGATTTTCTGGGACAGAGCAGAATTCATTTTTCTCTCAATTATTGCAAGTTGCCCAGTCCTTGAAGCAGCAAAGCATCCCCACATCATCACACTTCCACCACCGTGCTTCACTGTAGGTATGATGTTCTTTTTGTAGAATTCTGTGTTTGTTTTACACCAGATGTAACGAGAACCCTGTCTTCCAAACAGTTCCACTTTCGACTCATCAATCCACAGAACTTTCTCCCAAAAGGTTTGAGGATCATCAAGGTGTGTTTTGGAAAAATACAGAAGAGCCTTAATGTTCTTCTGCTTTAGCAGTGGTTTTCACCTCATCATTCTTCCATGGATGCCATTTTTGCCCAGTGTCTTTCTGACAGCGGAATCATGAACAGTGACCTTTATTGATGCAAGAGAGTCTTGTAGTTCCTTTGATGCTGTCCTTCTCTCTTGTGTGACTTGCTGCATGAATTGTTGCTGTGATCTTGGAGGAATTTTGGAAGGTCAGCCACTTCTGGGAAGGTTCATTACCATGCCAAGTTTTTCCATTTTTAGATAATGGCTCTTACTGTGGTTCTTTGGAGACCCAGAGCCTTTAAAATAGCTTTGTAACCCTTCCCAGACTGATATAGTTTAATCACCTTCTTCCTCATCATTTCTGGAATTTCTCAACTCTGTTAGTGTATTACTGGGTAAGACCTTTTAACCAACTACATGCTGTTGAAAAAGTTCTATTTAAGTGTTTATTTGGTTGAACAAAGTTTGTAGTAATCAGGCCTGATTGCATCTAGTCCAGCTAAACCCCATTATGAATGCAGTTTCAAAGATTTGTGGAATTAGTAACTACGGGGGCAAACACATTTTCACACAGGCCCAGTTGGTATTGGATAATTTTTTGCCTCAATAAATAACATTACCATTTATAAACTGTATTTTGTGTTTACTCAGGTTGCGTTTTTTATCTTAGATTTTGTTTTCGCTCCTGAAAAAAATTACTGCGAGATATGCACAAACACAGAAGAAATCAGGATGGGGCAAATACTTTTTCACAGCACTGTGTACTGTATTTCATAATTGCATACTTCCTTTTCCTCAATTTTTTTTCATTGTTTCTTTTATACCATAGTACATTTTTCTAATTCTCACAAATAGTAGAACTGCTTTGTATTGAGGGTTGAATTGCCAGCTGAGAACTGACTCAGAAGTCCAGGATACACTAGCACATAGCACTAGTGTACACTAGCACTATGTCTTTAGACATAAGAATTTCTGTGATTGGTTTTCACTTTCAGCTAAAAGCATTGTGGAGACTACAACTTTCAAAGAAGGTGATCATGCTTGATCATTTTTCTTGCTATACCTAGTATGTGCTTTACAGTATTATTTAGATGGGACTGTTGCTGTCCGAGCCTTAGATCAACTGGCCTCTGTTATGAAGGAATGTCATGGGTGGCTCCATTATCTAAGCAGAGGGTGACCCAATAGGCGGGTCACGTCATTACTGTGGCCTGCAGTTGGGCAACCTACATCTCCTACTGTTGAGTTTTATTTACTGGAATTATGAATTCACAATTTCTCATGAAATGAGGAACTTTCAGGTGATTGCATGAGTTTACCAACATGTGTATGTGATAGACATCCTGCACAACTCAAGACAGCAGACCCAGGGAGTGGCAACAGTAAGGTTTATTTTAAACATGAAATGGTGAACTAGTGATGACAAACATAAGTTTGGCTGCTTTCCAGTGGCAATTCTCTGCCTCCTTTTTTTCTGAGAAACAGACAGAGAGAGAGAGAAGCAGATTGTTAATATAAGCTACCAAAGTATATGCTACAGTTGTGCCATGGTAATCAGCTATACTCTCATACTACTGCTGCAGACTCTCACTAACCATGCCCACACCTGCCACAGGTAACATTTGTATGAAGTACAATTTAATAGTACACTTACAGTTATGGGTGATTTCACTGGCTATAAATATCAAAACAGGTCAAATTTGACCCAGACAATTTTTACTGACTTAATTGAGTGCAATTTAAACATGCAGTGCAACAACACAATTACTGAAACATTAATCAAGGACAAGTATCAGGTTTATGATTATTTACCTTGAATAAAAATACATTATTTAGAGGGACAGAACAGATACTGTGTTCTAAACAGATGAAAATACAGATAAAAAAAAAAAAAAAAAAAGAATGTTCATAGGGCATCTGGTTGACAAAACAATCAAGTCACATTATCGAGAGAGTTTTACACTCGTGTGAGCAGCCATCTATGACACTCACTGGACAAACACCAGTGTTCATTAACACAAGCATGCAGCATTTAAACATACATGCTTAGTAACTGCCACATGGTTATGGAGGTTTCATTTAGGCTATGATTTTGTTTCTTCCAGAATTCATTATAAAGTATTGTGAGCAAGTATATAAAAATAAAACATATTGTACATTTAAAAAATCCTAATCTCTCAGCAATTATTTATTTCTTGTGTTGGTGTTGTAGTTGATGAATGAGGAGAGATTATCCCAAACCACAGTTGGATTCTGAGTATGCATTGAAAGACAAACACATCAGAGAAAGACATAATATTCATGACAAATAAGTTTTATCCAAATGAATAAAAAATGTAAGCACATTCATACATAAGAAATACACACATACATTCTGAAAAGGAGCAACACAACGGTGCCATCAAAAGAGTCATAGCCTTCTCACCTCCACCTTTGTACCTCATCCTCTCTCTTACCTTCAGTCTTCCCTAGCTGGCAAAGTTTTTTTTTTTTTTTTTTTTTTTTTTTTTTCAGTGAAGCATCCATCCACTCTAATGAGCATGACTCACTGTGGATGTCAAACACTCATTCACACTTTCTCTCTCATTTTCTTTCTCTTTTTGTATCTGTCACTCCACTGTTTTGACAGCAGACACCTCTGCTCTTGTTCCTGCTCACAATTACTGTCCTTGGGTGTCACCTGCTGGGCTAAAGAAAAGAAGGAGAAGAAGAATGAATAGCACCACTTGCACACTCTCGGTCTCTCTTTATCTGTGGTGTTGAGACCATTGCCCTCAGTCTTGAAAATGACCAGGCAGTGGCTCAAGGTGTTCACGGAGTGGTGTATCAGCTGACAAAGAGAGAAGCTGGTGCTCACGCTGGCTTATTTTAGAAGCTTCAGCACTGCATTTCAGGGACATAATGCAAAATATAATTTTAATAAGTAATAAATAAATAAATAAATAGCCTCTGAATACACGATTCATCTAATACAAATGTACAAAAATCAAACAAGCTTCCAAATTCAAATAGCAAATCAGGTTTCACACAAAGGGCTTGAAGGGCTTGAAGTACTTGATTTAAGCTTTTAAAAGAGGTAAGTAATTAGAAGTAGTTAAAATGCTACACAAATAAAAAACGAGCACAATGAGTCCAAATTAAATGACCTGTTTAAGAAATGCAGATATGTTCATATTTTTTTTTTTAGACACCTACACAAATGTCATTCAAATATATTTGACCATAGCTTTGTTGTTTTTGCCAGACAGGCTGGTTTGAGTCTCTAGAGTTTACACTGAATGTTATGAACAACAAAACAAAAAGATCCAGTAAGCAGCAGTTCTGTGTGTGGAAATGCATTGTTGATCAGAGAGGTCAGAGAAGAAAGGCCAGACTGGTTCAAGCTGGCAGAAAGGTTACAGTGATTCAAATACCCACTCTTTATTAAGCATCACAGAACACACCACATCGAACATTGAGGCAGATGGGCTACAAACAACTGGAGACCACACAAGGTTCCACTCCTATCTGCCAAGAACAGGATTCTGAGGCTAAAGAGGCTTTGTGGGCACAGGCTCACCATAACTGGAAAGATAAAAATATAGATAAGTATCTTCAATATTATCATTTTGTTTTAACATGATCTTGCTGCCTCTTAAATAGCAATTTAGTGAAGTCTAGTTTAGTCTAGTTTCATCTCCTACTGCTTTAATTCCCTGACCTTTGCTGCAGTCCTGACCTTAAGCCTGGTGTTGGGCCTGGAAATTATTTGAGTCAGCTTTTGTTTGTTGATCTCTAATACTGTGAGCACAGCTAAACAATTTTCAGTGATTAGCACCAGGTTTCAAGGTTTTCCATTTACTCCTGGTCTGCATGTTCCCCCTGTGTCCGTGTGGGTTTCCTCCAAGTACTGTGTTTTTTTCCCACTGTCCAGAAACATGCTTTTAGATTGATAGGAGATTCTAAATTGATGAAGAATAAGTCTGGAAATGTGTTTATTTTTCATCACCTGTGAGTGACATGCCATCCATGTTGTATTCCTGCCTCATGCCGAGTATTCTCAGGTGAGGCTCTGGGTCCATGCTGACCAGGATAAAGCAGTTACTGAAAATGAATAAATTAATGAATGAACATTAAGTACTGATCTAAATGAGATCAAAAGAATTTCTTGCTCCCCTTTTCATTCATTCATTCATTCATTCACTTACTTACATACAGTATTATGTACTTATGTAACCCAGTCCTAAAAATAAGTTTAATTTATATTCAGACATATCACAAGATTTAAGTATTCCCTTTATAGTTCTATAGCTCCATTGTACCATACATATAATATACCACACATTATGCATTGCACCATATTTGTGTTATACATTGCTCTATAAATCTCTGGTAAATGCTTGTTGGAAATTGAAAGCGTGATTATAATTATCAGCAGTTTGTTTGAAAAGGTTAGTCATGTTACAGAGAAATCAAAAGCCCCCTGTCCTGAAGATTGAAGATGTAAAGATATAGCTTTACCTCTGGCTGAGTTGTTATTATAGAAATGTAACCTAGTAGAACAAGTGCATTAATATAAACCTTTTCCTTGCAGCTGGAACTATTGTCAGATCTGCTGCACTACAAAATGAATCAACACCTTCTAACTAATGATAATCAAATATCTAACATCACTGTGGTAGAATAAATGCTATTTACCAACAGAGATAACAAACACTGAGATGCAGCAGTTCACTTTAATGGTTCCTAAAGATCTGTTTATGGTTTTAAATTCATTTGAAGCAAATTGTGATATTGGGGAAATTGAGTACACTTGCATGCCAAAAGAATGAGAAATGTCCATCCTGTTTTGCTTCTTTGAGCCCTGAATCTAGGAAATCTAATTTCATGGTTTCTTGGCTTATGGATTAATTTTCAAGCAGTCAATACTAAGGTTTAAACCTACTTACATATTTAACTCCTGTTCTGTTTTCACTACTTAAAAGTTTACCCTCTTTATACTATCCATCCAAAATAACACTGCTTTAAGTCTACAAATTATCTGCTATAAGGCACACACACACACACACACACACACACACACACAC
>JANDJT010000012.1:5045822-5061917 GCA_024331685.1 Stegophilus panzeri
AGTTACTGTGAAACAACTTGTTGAAATGGAGAGAATAAAGTTTTTATTTGCATTTCTTTCAGAATTGTGGAATTAATGATCATTCATTTAAAAGTAGATATAAAAGGCAGAACTATTGGTATCGGCTGAGAAATGTTTTATTTATATATATATATATATATATAAAGTAATACAAGTCAGGTCAGCATATCACTGATGTGTTTTATCAGTAGGCATATCATAATCACAATAGCAAACAATATAATAACATTTTGTCTACTTGCACAACATTTTGTTGGATTTTTACAGTATTTTTGATGCAAATTAAATTTTACCCCAACACAGAAATGTCAGATTGGCCTCAACTTTGCTGATGAACAAGAGGCCAAGCAATTCAGACTAGCGACCAGCGACCTGCTGACGAGAAGACACAGGAAAACTGGTAAGCACCGAGTCTGTCCTGTCACTGTGATCTTTTTTTTTTTTTTTAAACTCGCATGCACTACTGTTATTTTACCCATCAGTTTTTACCGTCATTATATTTCGTGGTGTTCACTATGTAAACACCCTGTAATTGAGTCTGATTTTTCACTTTTTAAATAGCTTTTTTTTTTTTGAATAGTCCACAACAGGAGATTCATTTTATCACTATATTTCATATTAATGTTTTCAATTTAAGATAGATATCCATATTTTCATGAACCTGGCACAAGGTTGCGGTGTTTTAGAGCATTGGTGTTTTTGTGACCATACTGTGGATAACATGGTGCAGAGACATGCAAATGTAAAAACAACTTTATATTTTCGATTTGCATTGCAATATCGAATCAAATTCCACACTGCGAAGTCAGTCTTTACGTCCCTGTGCGTTAAACAAGCAAAACGCATCCTTGCAAAAGGCTGTGTGATCATTTTAGTGCGGAAAACACTTCAGAAAGCCATCGTCACTTAGACATCAGCATGTATTACTGACCATAGAATATGTTCCTCTCTGCCTTTCAGATCAGACTAGCACACAAGCAAGTAAGGTCCAATTTAAGCAACTGAAAAAACATAATTAATGTTAATTAAATACAATGTTTTAAATGAATTAATTATTCACTTGTTTTATTGATATAATAATGCTTGAACATAAGTTACCGAGCTTACAGCTAGAGATCGACTGATATTGATTTTTTTTTTTTTTTTTAAATTTATTTATAATTGATACCAATATTTGCATGTTTATGTGCCCGATAACCGATATGCAGAACCGATATTTATTTACAGTTTTACTTCTGTTTTTGACACAATGATGGCAAACATTTATAATCGTTTCGTCAATTTCACTTCATCCTTGCATACAAAACCAAAAAAAAAAAAAAAAAACACCTCTTTTTCTCAAAAACAAAATTCTCAAAACGCCCACAAAATGGCACCATTTATCGGTAGCTCCGATGTTATAAAACCGATAACCGATTATGGAAGCGTGTTTAAATATCGGGAAAAATATCTGTAAAACCGGTTATCAGTCGATCTCTAGTTACGGCTGTGTTGTGCGTACATTAAAATGAAATCAGAATATTAATTGTATTTAAAGTACTGTGTGCATATAAACATGATGAATCTCTCCATCTCTTTCGTTTTTTTGCTAGAATGTCTCTCTCTTCCTCATGCCATCATCCTTAAATTTCCCCCTTCCTTGTTCTCTTGACTGTTTCACTCACTACATTTACACGGACAGCGATAATCAAATTACTGACCTTATTCTGAATAAGACAGTATTGTGATTAAGGTGTTTACATGAGTCGCTTTTAGAATATTCCTTTCATGTTCCTGTTTTACATGTTGTTATAGTACAGAGATCGATTAACGGTACACGTCATTACGTCCCCACTCCACGCTGTCCGACGTTCCCTCCAGAATTTCACGTATCGACATACATTGCGTCTTCGTTATGGGACCGTATACAGTTTTGGGTGTTTTTATTTTTTATTTTTAATTTTTACGAAAGCTTCAAGTGCAGTTAAGTATTTGTCATGCTATACGTGCAAATAGACGACTGCTTGAGGCCGTGGGCTGCGTCCTAAACCGCGTACTTACCTACTATATATAGATAGTATACGTAAGTATATAGGTAAGTACGCAGTTTCGCAGCCGTGCTCTCTTGTTTGCCGTAAGACGGTAGAGCGCTGCCGTGTGTGTACGTGTCCTGTCGCAAAATGCAGTGAAAACTCTCACACGACGTTAATAGTGTGATTAAGGCGTGTACATGTCTGTAATACACGTCGAGAATGCGACTAAAACAGGAATACTCCACACGTCTTAATTCGATTTGTGTTTTCTTCGAGTATGACTTTAATCGGATTAAGGTCATTAAAAATTGCTGTTTACATGGTAGTTTCGTAATCAGAGTATCGTCTTAATCGGGTTAATATTGGTTTATTGTTGTCCATGTAAATGTACTGACTGTATCGTACTTCATACTCTTTGTAGACGATTGGTACTTTGAAGTCTTTGCAGCTCTGTGGAGTCCTACCAAGATGGTCTGCTTTCAATTACCTTTGCTCATAACTTATTCTTCTTAAAACACTTCCTAAGTTAGTTTCCTCTGCATGTCTGCGGGCTCACCAGGTTATCCCGTGAAACGGGCCAAATTGTCCACATGAAGCCTCCATAACAGCTGTTTGTGATTGGGCTTTCAATCTATAAAAGTGTGTCACAAGATTTTCTTCAATTTACTGCCTCAACTTCGCTCTCTCCTCACTATATGTCGCTAAAAGTGCATTAACAAATAATTTTGTCAAACATAATAATGGTTATCTTACTTCTGTCTTCCAGAAAAAAGATCTGAGCAGCCAAATGGTAGGTTGAATTTTAAACCATGATCATGAGTTGACAACAGTTAAATGTTTACTTTACTTACTTTACTTTAACAAAGAAAGAATTATGAACACACTGTTCCCCAGATGTGTTTTTTCTTTAAATCACAGTAGCACTACTCCAATCTTTTTGATGTTCTTGCCACCATATGTAACCTAAATGAAATGGCTTACACCACCTCCTTATAAAGTTCCCTCCTGTTGCTAAAATGTTCATGTTAAAGCTGTGTGCATCCTCCCAGCCTAGAGGCACAGCCACTTCCAGTCACACTGGAAATTAGCATGTAGGCCTTTTGTTATATATATATAATATATATCTTTTATTTTGTAAGTAATTTTTGTAAAGTAATTTTGGCATAACAAAATGACATTATCTCTGCGCCGCTCTATGGTGATTGGCTGTAAGTTTAGGAAGCGCTTGATTTGATCTGCGGCGGAGTTTTCTATTAGTGGAGGACGAACTTTAAACGTCAGTATCACAGTCGATCATGTAATAGTGGGCCGTCAAAATCGTAATCGAGATCAATATTAAATGAATTGTGCAGCCCTAACAGTGGCATGCAAATGTTTGGGCACCCATGGTCAAAATTTCTGATACGGTGAATAGTTAAGTGAGATTAAAATTGTACAAAACAAAACAAATACACTAGAGTCAAAAAAAAAGGAAAGGAGCACCGTGTAAACGTTTGGGCACCCCAAGAGATTTGAGCTCTCAAATGACTTTTACCAAGGTCTCAGACATTAATTAGCTCATAAGAGCTATGGCTTGTTCACGATCATCATTATGAAAGACCAGGTGATGCAAATTTCAAAACTTTATAAACACTCTTACTCCTCAAACCTTGCCCCAACAATCAGCAGTCATGGGCTCCTCTAAGCAGTTGCATAGCACTCTGAAAATTAAAATAATTGATGTCCACAAAGCAGGAGAAGGCTATAAGAAGACAGCAAAGTGTTTTCAGGTAGTTGTTTCCTCAGTTTGTAATGTAATTAAGAAATGGCAGTTGAAAGGAACTGTGGAGGTCAAGTTGAGTTCTGGAAGACCAAGAAAACTTTGAGAGAACTGCTCTCAGGATTGCTAGAAGGCAAATCAACCCCTGCCCTTTGACTGTAGTAGACTTTCAGGAAGATTTTAGCAGACTCTGGAGTGGTGGTTCATTGTTCTACTGTGCAGTGACACCTGCACAAATATGACATTCATGGATGAGTCATCAGAAGAAAACTTTTCCTGCATCCTCATCATAAAATTCAGTGTCAGAAGATTGCAAATGAACATCTAAACAAGCCTGATGCATTCTGAAAACAAGTCCTGTGGACTGATGAAGTTAAAATACAACATTTTGGCCATAGTGAGCAAAGGTATGTTTGGAGATATCTCTCTGGCATCCTTCCATCTTCAGGAGACGATGGTGTAGCATCCGTTTCGGGTGAATTTATTTGCACCTTCTCGAGTGGCTGTACAAGCCAACCCGTGAGTGGCAGTCTCGGTTGCAGTTGCCGCAGACAAATTGAGTCGCACGCTGTGGCTGAAATTGCCGCGCCTTCCTCCTGTCTCTCTTGTCAGCAAGGTGCTTAAACCTGTCCTTCTCCGCTTTCTGAGTGCCCCGTCTAACGGCAAAACGCCAGGCTGTACGATCTTCACTGGATTCCCATGAACTAGGGTTGATGCCGCATAATCTCATGTCCTTCTTGCAGACATCTTTGAATCGCAGTCGGGGGCGTCCAGTTAGCCGTGAACCCTCAACCAGCTCACCATACAGAAGATCTTTGGGAATGCGACCTGGATCCATTCTTCTAATGTGGCCAAGCCAACGGAGACGCTTCTCACAGAGGATGGCAAACATGCTGCTTGTGTTGGCGCATTCCAGAACTTCTGTATCGGGTACCCTGTCCTGCCACTGTTCATGGAGAATGCGTCGCAGGCACCTCAGGTGAAAGCTGTTGAGCTTCCTCTCATGCCTAGTGTAGGTTGTCCAATTCTCGCTACCACAGAAGAGTATGCTTAAAACGCAGGCCAGATAGACACGCAGCTTGGTTTTCACAGTAAGGTTGGAGTTTTGCCACACCCTGTGATTTAGTCTGGCCATGGCTCCTGCAGCCTTGGCAATCCTACAATTTACCTCTGCATCAAAGGAGAGTGAACAGGATATAGTCGATCCGAGGTAGGTGAAGCTCTCCACAACCTCCAGGTTTCAGCCATCTATGGCAATGCCGGGAGGATGGTCTATGCCCTGAGCCATGACGTTGGTCTTCTTGAGGCTAATGGTCAGCCAAAACTCCTTGCAGGCATGAGAGAGGCGACTGACAAGCTGCTGCAAACGTTCCTCCGTATGTGAGATCAGGGCTGCGTCGTCGGCAAAAAGCATCTCATGTAGGAGTAACTCAACGACTTTGGTCTTAGCACAAAGGCGGGAGATGTTGAAGAGCTTGCCATCAGACCTGGTGTGTATGTAGACTCCCTCACTGCAGTCTCTGAAGGCATATTGGAGGAGCATGGAGAAGAAGATACCAAAAAGTGTGGACGCAAGGACACAACCTTGTTTCACTCCACTGCTAACTGGAAAAGCATCAGACGTTGCACCGTTGAAGCAGACTGTGCTGTGTATGTCCTCATGGAATGCGGTGATGACTGCCAGAAGTTGTGGTGGCCATCCGATCTTCTTCAGTAGTTTGAAAAGTCCGCTCCGGCTAACCAGGTCAAACACCTTGGTCAAATCAATGAAGGCGATAAAGAGGGGCATCTGCTGCTCTTGACATTTCTCCTGAAGCTGGCGTAGTGAGAATATCATGTCTATGCTTGACCGGCCAGCTTGGAAGCCACACTGAGACTCTGGGTAGACTCGAGAGGCTAGGATCTGCAGACGTGTCAGGACAACCCGGACAAACACCTTTCCAACGGCGCTCAGTAGGGAGATGCCCCGATAGCTGTTACAATCGTGACAATGTTTGCGTCTCGCTTGTCATGCAGGATATATCCCTGTTCCCAACACAAGCATAGAAGTTTGTGCAGGGGCTGGAGTAGTGCAGGTTTCCCGCTTTTCAAGATTTCTGATGGGATGCCGTCGCTCCCTGGAGCCTTACCACAGGCGAGGCGGTCTATGGCTGTTCTGAGCTCTTCCATGGTTGCCATTGTGTCTAGCTCCTCCATGGCTGGTAGGTCTGGGATGACATCCCTCCATGGCGGGCAGTCTGCTGGGTGTTTCTTCTAGCAACCCTGAGGGCTTCCAATGTACTGCGGTTAGGCGCAGCCTTGTATGCCAGAAGAGCTTTCGTCTTTGCATCGGTTACAGGCGCCATGTCCTCCCAGTGGGCTTCGTACCAGTCAGCACTTTTCTGCTCCTTCTTACCGTAAGCGTTGATCGCTGAGTTATACACAGCTTCACGGATGTGTGTCCATTTGGAGTCAATAGTACCGTCAGGTGACTTCTCAGTGAGGGCTTCCTGCAGCTTACTGACGTACCACTCAGATTTTTCTGGATTGTTTATACAGCAGGTGTTGATGCGAGGGCGAACATTCTTCTTGGAATGTTGCAGTTTCTTTGGCAATACACACACTTGGCTAGCCACCAGGGAGTGATCGGTTTTGCAATCTGCACTCTGATAGCTGCGGGTGAGGAGAACGCTTGCAAGGTCCGCACGCCTGGTGACTAAATCTAACTGGTACCAATGGCGGGAGCGTGGGTGCCTCCAAGACACCTTATGAATCTCCTTACACTTGAAGAAGGTGTTTGTGATGCAGAGGCCGTGGAAGCGGCACAATTCTAGCAGTTGCTGACCATTCTCGTTGATCTTTCCACATCTGTGAGAACCAAGGCAGGTGGGCCAGGCCTCATGATCAGCTCCCACCTTAGCATTAAAGTCCCCAAGCAGATAAAGGCTTTCAGTACTGGGTATCCTGGAAATCACTACATGTAAGGCCTCGTAGAACTGGTCCTTTTCATCTGGAGTTGAGCATAGTGTCGGGGCATATGCGCTGATGATGCTGGCTGGGCCAGAGTCTGTAGACAAACAAAGGGAGAGGATTCTTTCTGTGCCTGATGATGGTGGCTCAATGAAGGGGACAAGCAAGTTCTTCACAGCGAAGCCAACACCATGCTGACGTGATTCATGCGAGGGCTTCCCATGCCAAAAGAACATGTAACTAGCTTCTCTTATAGTGCCGCTGTCAGCCAGTCAAATTTCCTGAAGGCAGGCCACATCGACGTTGAGTCTTGAGAGTTCTTGTCAATGACGGCAGTCTGGCATGCGTTGTCGATATGCTGCAGATCAGCAGTGAAACCAGGACACATGGTCCTGACATTCCAGCTTGCGAAGCGAAGAGCTGGAGTCTTTTTGTTTTTTCCTTGCTTGCCTGGAGCAGAATTTATGGCCTACTTGTCGAGATGATTCTCTAAGCTCCACACACCCAAGTGAAGCAGGCAAGCCATGGTGGGACAGCACCTTACTGGCTGGGGGCTGCCCAGCTTGAGGCGGGTGGTAGCTGTCCAGTGAGATACGATGATCTCTCCCACCGACAGAAGCGGCCCCTGGTGCCCGTTTTGTTCGCCAATCGGATGAGCTTAAAACCAGTAAACTGCCGCTTCCCGTGTTGTGTCAGCGCCTTGCAGTGTTGTTGGAGTGTCCTCTCCATTGGAGTTACAAAAGCCTGGGCAGGGTGATATGGAGGCTCAGCTGTTGCCCATGCAGCAGACCCCCCCTATCCACGCAGCTGGTGGACCCAAGGGAACGACGGAAGCCGTTACAGCTTGGCACCAACAACGTCGCAGGAGTTGCCGGGACAAGACTACATTTGGCCTTGAACTGCCTTCGGGACTCCGGCTCCTGATTTGACCTCGAGGTTTACTCCTGAAGCCTTTACCATGCTGAGGATGGATGTAGCCGCAAGGCAGCGGAGGTTTGAAGTTTTCCTTCTTCTGTGAGCAACTGGTTTTAAGGCGCCGGTGATCCGCCTTCGCCCCTTCTCCTGTCTGTAAAAGCAGGTCCGCCGGGCTTAGAAACTAAGCCACTCGAGCAGGCCAGGAGTTGGACTTGGTTGTCAGAGGCTATATGAGATGCACGCCATGGGAGCATTTTATGATGGGAGCTCAACCCCAGCACCACCCCCGGCTATGACAAACCTTGGACCATAAATTATTATTTTTATTTTATTTTTTTCACAGCGGAACATGCGCGATCACTTTAAATATCAACATCATATACATTAGACTTTCTAGTCTTATCAGCTGAGGTAAAAGTCACATTTGGCATTCAAACTGATTTCCTTTCACTCTTAATTCAGTGTTGAAATAATCGCTAATTAATTCAGACTGATTAATTTAAACATTTTTAAATGCTGTTGTCAGAGTGTGTAAGCACTCTTATCTGTTTATTGATGATTGCCCTGATGATTGGAGGGCACAGGAGAATCACAGATATTTTGACAGTTGGTATCTGAATACAAATTAAATTTCACTTAAATTAAATGTCCACTTCACGACAGCAAGGATGTAACAATCCAATTTTTTTTTTTTTTTTTTTTTTTATCAAACTGTGACATTAACTGTGAGGAAATCACATGTAGCTAGCAAGGGTTTAGACGTCTTAATAAACACTGTTTTTTTTGTTTTTTTTTTACCACTGCCACTGGCTCCTTACACAACATGATGTTTGCAGGAAGCCTAGGAAACTATATAAAAATAAACATTTCCTTTTTTGGTGAAATATATTTATATTTTCTTAAAGTATAGGTTAAAATTGACTGTTTTTATGAATTCAGCCACAGCAACATCTAATGGGTTTCCTTAGACCACATAGCATGTGTTTAAAAAGAAACCAGGCAGAGAAACCTTCACTGTCACTGTCATGAGAGCAAGCAATGACAGACTGAGGATAAAGGAAGACAGGAATGGAAAAAGGGGAAGAGGTCACCAATAGATGACAGACAGATGAAGCAGAAGCAGGAGTTTCTGTCATAACTAATGCTCAAAGAACACAACTCAAATCAAAGTGAAAGAGCAAAATGATTCCTTAGTGACTACATTAGGTGAAGACACAAAAGAAATGCCAGTAGTATACCATTTTTTAGATTGTACTGCTTCTGTTTACTGTTTTGCAGAGCAGCTGAGTGAGAAATTGCAGTACCCTTTGGGTAATTATGAAGTGTACTCTGATGTCAAAACTCTTAACTTTAGTTAAGTGGATTGGTCTGGATGATCGCACATGGATACCATAATGATTTTCACTTCCCAAAAACAGTTCATGCCCAAGACTCAGCCTTTCTTCAGTGGATACTAGATACTATAGATGTATAGGTAATATAAAAATTGGAAACATATATGTCCAAATAGAAAATTCTTGTTCTAAGGGGGTACTTGTGTTACTCAGTTCCTGTAGGGAACTGAGTAATACAAGATGCTAAGAAACTGTGAAAAAGATATGGCTCATGATTCCTCTTTCAGCGCTATGATCTGTATCTCTATGATCTGACTATTTCAAGAAATAAAACAACTGAGTGCAATGTCTTCAGCCTTTGCAGCCTTTACTGTACATTTAACCATGTATTCTGTGCAATATAAAATGTTTCTATAAGTAGATGACATGCTGACAGTCCCTCTGATCCACTCTGCTGGGGAGTCACATGAATTTTACATTATCTCCACTGTGAGAAAAGGCTATTAGGGAATATCAAAAGACAAGAAAGGAGTTTGTGTGATAGGAAAGGAGAGAGAACTCATCTCTAAAAGGGTTTCTGGGGGTTTAATATCAGGGAGATGTCAAACATGACTGAAGATGGCTTCATTCTGTGTAAGTTCACCAGGGAAAAGCTATTTGTGTGTGTGTGTGAGAGAGAGAGAGAGAGAGAGAGAGAGAGAGATAATTATCACAAAGCTGATTGATATTTAAATTTACATTTAAAAGTCCCGTTATCAAAAAGTGATACAAGCTCTGAGCTAATATAATTATAATTATGACTTGAGAAGTAAATCAAAGAAATATTTGAATCAAGTATGGTGTAAGAGAAGAAAACTAAAATAGGACAACACCTTTGTAACAATTTTAGTTATAGGTTGAATATAAATTGCAGCAAACAGAGCAATAATACAATCCAAATATCCAAATCAGTAAGGCAGACAAAGGTCAAAACAGTCATAAACAAGTAATTCAAACTGTAATCCAAAGACAAATGCTAAGCAAAGTTTTTGACAGTTGGCGTACACAAGTCACAGAACTTATTCAATCACATGGAAAGGTTTCGCAAAGAATGAATGTCTGTGAACAGTTTATATACTCTAAAACCACAGAGTGAACAGGAAGTGAACGTCAGAGACTAGTATTCTGGTGAGTACAACTTCTGCTGGTGGGCAGGGGAAGTGTCTTGAGTTCTTGTTAGAACCTTCAGCTTCTTGATTTGTTGCAATGATTTTTTTTCTGTGCTTCACTCCACAGTTTTGGTCAAGGATCTCATACTTTTATCTAATTTATATATTTTTCAAACTTCAAAACCACTCATCAAATTAAGCAAGCACTTATGTGTTTAATAATCCAAATAAACAGTTAGAATTATAAAACCTTTAGGACGCTCTATAAAAAATAATAACACTAAAGGCAAAATGTAAAAGTCTTTCAGAAAGCAAGGCGGTGTGTTCAAAGTGACAACTGGCATTTGTCTTGTTAAGGTTAATGGATGGTAAGTTAATGAATAACGTCATAATTTTCAGTGACTGTTTTTTGTTTTTGAGGATGGTTTCATGTGGAGCTGAAATCTACAGGAATAACTGTAATGTCACAGTAACTTTCTTTGTTAACACCATCAAATAGAGCCAGTCCAGTTATTATTTATTATATGAAGTCTATGATTGATGGCCTGTGCTGAGTGTAAGGGAAAGATGATGTGAAAGTGTTCAACCCCCAATATATCAAATGAGACACAGTCAATCTGCACCTTACCCCAAACACAGTCAAGAATGGTGAAAGAGCACTCTCCTCTTATTTGAGACTTCATCATGTTGAGCTTTAAGATGGAAGAAAGTACACCTTAGCACTGAAAGAGGAATCAGGATCTGGATCTGGATCTTTTTTCCACAGTTCCTCAATTTCTTGTATTATTCAGTTCCCAACCCTCTTATCACAAGAATTTACTATTGTTCTGAATGTGGTCTTCATTTTTAATCAACATAAAAATGTATTAAGAATTTACAGATCCCTCACAGGTCCCTGGTTTGATCTTGCTGTTGAGTTACTGTCTGTGTGACGTTTCTTTGCATGGTCTTGTCACGTACGGCGAGTGCAGACGGATGCATATGCTGCAAAAAGCTTTTGTTAAGAGAGGCAGGCAGACAAATTCAAAACAAAAGGCATGGGTCAGGTGATCAGCAAACAGAGTGAACAGGGAAAGGTAGAAAATGAAAACTGAGACACAAAGCAGATTCCAAAAACCAGGACAACAAACACAGAACTAAGGCTATATAGTGATAGTGTTCAGGCGGCAACACACTGAAACAATACTTCATGTTTTACAAAGACACACAAGGAGTTTAAATATATAAACTAATCAAAGGGGAAACAGAAACAACTGTGGACAATGACGACACATTAGGGAAACAACCAATGACAATACAGGAGCAGAAACTGGACAGAAACCATAACAAAAACACATGTAGAAACATAAACAAAGTCAGTGACAACCCAGAAGCACGCTTTGTTGCGATTCAGGCAGTTCATGCATCCTGAATGCTCCAGTACTGGAGCATTTGTGGAGAAATTCGTGACAGGTCTGGGTTTTATGGTTTCCTCCTATCTCCCAACATCATTTTGGTAGGTGTATTTACTACAGCAAATTGCCTCAGTGTGTGTGTGTGTGTGTGTGTGCATGGTATCCTGTGTGGATTGGCATCCCATCTAGAGTGTATTCCCACCTCATGCAGCAGGATTAACCTTCACCCTGATCATTATACAGTAAAGTGGTTACTGAATAAAGAATGCATTATAATGACATACAGTAAAATGAATAAATGAATGACGTTTAAATCTACTCAAATAGTTAAATTAAGTCTAGTTCAGTACATGTTCTAAATTACCATTACTCAATTACACAGCTAAACGTTGCAAAAGACCACTCTCTCAATTATAATTTTGATAAAGAATTCGTCATTAGGTTTGTCATAAAGAACATGTTACAGTATTAACAAATAATTTAGATCATTCTATATAAACAATGAAAACAAGGAGGAATCTACACATGCTTCAGTTTGAATAAGAATGCTGTCAGCTTTAATGTGTATGTCAGATATTTAAATGCAAATTCAAATAAACCAAAGGCAATCATCAGAATCAGTAGGCAGGCAAATGGTCAGGTGATCTACAGACACGTTGGATGAGGCATGGACAGAAACTATAACAGAGCAGAAGCATAGATGAGAGACTGGTCAAAACCACAAAAGCAGAATATTTGAATGCAAGGATTAATAAAGTCACTGAATAGAGCAGGAGCAAGACCTTTCAAAGACCTGTTGAGAGTCCAGATTATTGATCATGTGTGTCACTGTGAACAGATATATTTCATGCTATCAATCATATAATGTGGTTTGTAATTCATTGGCTAGCTGAGGACCATAAGAAGTGTGATCCATTGGAGAGAAATGAAGACAGAGATGCAACAGTGTGTGTAGTAAAGTTACAAGGAAGGTTGGGGTTAGCATGTGTAAATTTAATTATGACCTCTTTCATATCAATCACATTCACTCCGACCTCATTCACATCGAACATTTCATTACCATTGAACAGTATGTCACCTTTGATTTTCAAAATATCAAGTCTGAGCAACTGAATGCACTTTCACTCCAGTGATAAATAATAGACAAGACCTCCCCCTACATCTAATGTGTAAAATTAATGCTATCTGACTTCTTCCTTCCTGACCTTCCTGCTTGCTGCTTGGTGTTCATGATGCTGGTTGTTTAGTTATGTTCTCTAACAAAATCTTCCAGGAAGAAAAAAAAAGATTTGTTTTTATATTGAGATCAGGTGACACTTTAATTGCACATAGGTAAACACGAATCACATAACTGTGTCTACGAATCACATAATGTGACTACTGATGGCAATTCCAGGTTATAAAACATGAAAAACTTAATAGGGGTGAATACTTATGCATGGCATGGTAGTAATTTTTCAGGTGTGCCATGTGTACAACTGATTTAAAGACCATGTTTAAACACCATCAGAGCCAGATTTACTGCCTGTAATCACTTGTCAGTGGGGTTCACCCACTAAAAAGCACTCCATTTAATTTATCAGCCAGTATGCTGTATAGAAGTATGTATGTTGGGCATTTCCACAGATCAAATACTTGACAGAGTATAAATGGGTAAGTCCATTCATTCCCAGGAGCTGCTCACAACTTTATATAGCCTTCTGTGTTTGTACCATGGGGAAGAAAATGGCAGAAAGTCTTTGGATGGTCTATAACACAGGCTGTGTTGTGTCTTTGTTTTTATTCCGCAAGTGCTTTAAAGTGAACGGATGAAGTACTGACAAGAAGGGTTGGGGTTTTTTTTAGTATTTTTGTTTATATGTTGCCACATGCCCTGTCTTTGTCCCTTTCTCATCATTGTACTGTTTACTGATTGTCTTCACCTGTTCTGTGTTTGATTCATGATGAGTTTGCCTTTTTCATATCATCTCTGTCATTGTTCTTTTTGAAGTGTCATTGAATGTTATCGTACTTTTCTATACATATATATATATATATATATATATATATATATATATATATAATATTCCAAGTCCCTTGCGTTATAGTTTCATGTTTCCTGGCTTTGACTCTCTTCTGGTTACTTCTCTTATTATAGTAGATTATTTGTCTTTAATGTTGCCTACCTGTTCTTTGTGGATTGCCCATAATAAAGAAGTTTTATTAAACGAATGAAGTCCCAGACAGAGTGAACTGAATAAATGTATGTATATAGATGTATATTGAAAAGCTTAGTACTTCCCAAAATGAAACAAACATATAGAAAACTACACCCAAAAAAAGAATGAAAAACAGCCTTCAGCCTTCAAATCTTCAGAAACTACAGATACATTCGCAACACCTTTGCAAACATTATATATTTCAAAAAAGAAATGAGTGGAAACATGATTTAAAAAGATGCACTGCTTTCTTTAAATTCTCATTCATAACCTACCAGACCTACCTACCCACCTATACCAGACTTTTAAAACTCTACATTTACGAGGACTGATATTCAGTGATCTGTCACTAGTCAGATTGCAAGTGTGTTTGTGTCAGTTTGTGTTTTGAGAGCATGGAATTGAAATTAGCCCCACTTCCTCAACTAATGTCTAAAATCACTGTTTTTGTTTGTTTGTTGTTTTCCTAAAATATGCTAATAATAAAGGAGCTGCAGCAGGTAGCATTGTTGCTTCACAACTTCAGGGTCTTCCAGTTTGATCCAGAGCTAAGATTTGTGTCTTTGTGGAGTTCTCCATGTGTCCATGTTGGTTTCCTCTGGGATCTACGATTTCCCCTCATGTCCCATTCAGGGTGTATTCCTGTCTCTCACCTAGTGTTCCTGAAATAGGTTGCATATCTGCCACACTCCTGACCAGGATAAAGAACCTACTGAAGATGAATGAATGAATGCTAGTGGCAAAACATTACTTTTGTTTAAAGTCAGAAATGATCAAAATAAGCTTGCAAACCACAGAATTCAGAATGGATGTGAATGAGAAACTTTGGCGATGATAGATATATCAGTATTATATAGAGATATCTCAAAGAGCATATTACAGACCAAACAGGAATTAGTTGTTGTGAAAATGATGCAGTGACATGTCCTTATTGCTGCAACATCACTTCTTACACAGTTGCTTTAATCTAGTGTGATTTATAATGCTTTTCCCAGCTAAATAAATAAGTACACAGAAGTGCACATCAATATAGCACAAGACACTAAGACTGCAGTGACTAATGTAATCTGCATGCATATTTAACATCAATTCAGTCTGTTAATTCAGTTTGTTTGGAAGACCAAAATCTGACCCACAGTGAGCACATTAACTGTAAATGCTGAAACAATTCCAGAAAATCAAATACACTAGTTCTGTCTTAAGCCTGAAAAGGGCTTTCATTTTATTTACTTTCACTTTTTTCCCTAGCTGTTCAGCACTGCAATTTAATCACACACAGTGCACACACATGCCACATGCTCTCCTCTCCAGCTTTCTCTCTCTCTCAACACTCCTTTTTCCTCACCTGCTCACTGCAACACAGAATATTCATTAATCTAATTCTCCACAGGTGTGCACTCCTCACCCACTAAATTCCCAATAAATGATTATAAATGTCTATATATGCTGATAAATGCTGTTAATGGCTGACAATTGCCAATAATTGCTGATAAATGCTGGTAACTGCTGATGATTGCTGATGATTTCTGATAATCGCTGATAAATGCTGATTGCCGATAATTACTGATGACTGCCGATAAATGCTGACAAATGTACATAAATGCTGGTAACTGCTCATAATTACTGATAACTGCAAAAACTGCTGATAAACGCTGATTGCCGATAAATGTTGATAACTGCTGATAATTGCTGACAAACTTAGATAAATGCTGATAATTGCCAAAAAAGCGATAATTGCTAACGACTGCTGACAAATATTGATAAATGCCAATAATGCTCATCAACGTCGATATAATTTGACAAATGCTGACAATTGCTGATTCACATGATAACGCTGGCAAATGCTGGTAATAGCTGACATTAGCTTATTCATGCTGATAAACAAGTCAATGGACATTTTAAAAAAAGTAGAATTCTAATGCAAATGAAACATCTGCAGGTGTTGCTGGATCTTTAGGAGTATGCACTTTTTAATCCACCTACACAGTACAAATCCCTATCACCCTCATAGCATGATCCTGATCCTAGTGGATTAGTTGTTCTACTGCCTATCTATTAAAAAAAAAATTAACTTGGCATGCACTCACCCCCACATGCACTCACACTATGATCCACACATCTATTTAGCTTAAACCCTGGCACCTAAGCCCCAGGTAAACACAGCCTCTAAGTCACAGTTAAATAAGGCCCCCTGGTCCAGGCACACATAGCCAGCTAGGCTATTAGACATAACACCAACACACAGGACTAGTTCAGTAGCATTAAGCCATTTGGCAAAGCAGGCCCAGACACACATACAGTATCTCACAAAAGTGAGTACACCCCTCACATTTTTGTAAATATTTGATTATATCTTTTAATGTGA
>JANDJT010000012.1:5085341-5097140 GCA_024331685.1 Stegophilus panzeri
GTATGTATTTTACAATAAAATACCTCTTCACAATACATGTATTCTCAAACAGCTTTACAGACTCCAGTGAGCAAACACAATTTGACTAGTACTGTTTGTAAAGATCATGTGATTGGGGAGCAGTGGAGGTTTTTTTTTTAATGTTAGTTGAGACCAATATAAGTCTGAGTCTAGTTTCCTGTTCACCACAACATGCTGACTAGTAATCAAATGACATTTGCTCTCAATTTGCACCAGAAATTGAATTTGTAATCACTGAAGTTAAATTTGACATATAAAAGGAACACCATGACTTATGGCCAGCTTATGCCACCCAGACACTTAAATATAAAATTTTCGTTTACATGATATAGCAATTGGGTTTGGCCCCACTCCCCCATTTTCCCAACCTTTTAACCCTTATAAAACAATATAAGATATGATAAAATGATCCCTCGTAGGGGAAATTCAAACTGACACATCAGCATAAGTAGGAGGAGTAAAATATAAGAAAGAAAATAATTTCCATAAATTCCTATACAATAAAAATGATAGAAATAATAGACATAAAGAAACAGCCAAATCGATGTGTGTATGTGCATATGCTACAGTTTTATTTGTATATGTACATGTGCAGTATCCGTGGTATTTATATGCATGTGAAATATCTGTGAAATGACAATTAACTGTTGAGTGTGTGTTTCTGCAAGAGACAGTCAGTGGAGTAGTAGGTATTGGGTATTGTGTATTCATAATTTTAAGGTTCTATCCTAAATTTTAATTGAGACACATATACATATCACTGTGATTATCTGTCCTAAATGCCAATCATATCCAAAATGGCTCCATCAGCATGAACCTGTACCCTAAAGCCCTTCATCTGTGTGCTTCTCCATTTTAGATACTATTCCATCTTTCACCTGTGTGCAAATGCTCTATGTAACTGTAGTAAATTTTCAGTGCTTTAACAATGCTTACACACTGTTACATCAGAGTCACTAAAGGCTAAACTATAAACATGGGTATCTAGTGGAAACTTCAATACGTTTGCTCAGTGGCTTTGTTCTAAAAATGAACTGAAATTTTCTATCAGTTGTAAAAGTTTGTAGACCAAGATTAATTACTGACTGTTACATCTGATATGTAAATCTGGCTCAGATCCTGAGTTCTACACATGTGCATGTTGTGTTTGTGCATCTTTTAAACTGAATTGAATTGATATATTGGAGTTAACAGATAATGCAGAAGTAAATTACTATACTGTGTACAATCTGCAATATTTTCAATTAATTACAATTTAACCATAAATAAAAGCCCCTGACTGCTGTCTGTCAGTTTTGGCATGTGACCTGCAATTGTCCTATGATGACAACCTACTATCTTACATTTGTGCTCTGATTAGCAAAGTGGAGATGGTGAATCTGTTGTGTTTAAAATAATAACTTTTAATGTTGTATCTATAATGTTACACTACATATGCAGTATACTTAGCATACTTAATAGCATTTTTGACAATAGACATGGTCACAAAGCAGCACTAGAGAAATGCAAATGTAGATCTAGATCCCTAATGAGCAAGCTAGAAAAGAAAGTGGCAAGGAAACACTCCCTGACCTTACATTCACACTATCAAGCAACAATGTGACAGGTGACCCATTCATTTTCTATGTACGTGATATGAGTGACTTGTTGCTTGCTAGATGGCATGAGGAAGAAAGCTTGAGAGGACACATAATCAAAAGGGAACCAGTCATCTTCTGGGTGACACTGGATAGTGGGATTATAAATCATTACAGCATACAGTTGTAGAAAAAGGCAAACAATAGTACGTTATAGTACTACAGCAGCACATGGTATGGAGTGTTTGAATCCTAGGGCAGCTTGGCAGTGCTAGGAATTTAATTCTCTGATCAGTAGCACGGATCCTAGAGGCCTTAAGCATCACACCTATTACTCCATTTGCAGTGTCTGAATAAGAGCAGACTTGATACTTTTGGTTCATCTTCAATTTGTTTTAGTTTTACACTGCAAATAATTAAACAAAAAAAAAGAATGTTGTGTAGGGTTGAAAACAAAAGTGTAAAATCTTTACTGGTCCACAAACCTTTGTTAAGAATGCAGTGAAATCACAAAAATCACACAAGCAAAGAGAACACAGAGTCAGATGTTTAGATAATTATACAAATAACTACTTTAAAACAGTTGTCACTTAGATTGGGACAGAGAGTACCTTTCTAAGATGCTCTCAGACCTGTGTGTTATTAGTAGGCTACATTTACGGGCCACTTTAATAGGTACAACTGCACAAGAATGCAGTTATCAAGTCAGCCAATCATGTGGCCCAAAGTGCACTGCATGAAATAATGCAGAGCAAACATCAGAGTGGGGAAAAATTTTACCTCAGGGACTTTGACCATGGCATGGTTGTTGGTGTCTGATAGGCTGGTTTGCATATTTCAGAAACTGCTAGACTGCTGGAATTTTCATGCAGTAGTCTCTAGAGTTTACACAGAATAGTGCGAAAAACAAAAAACATCCAGTGAATGGCAGTAACACCTTGGTGTTCATCCACACTACCCACAGTGACATTAAGGCTGTATGTGCGTTTATGCAGGTTGGCATGCTACTTGCACATTTCCTCATAATGAGCAGAGATAATAGACTGCTTATAGAAGCATATTTTCTGTGAAAGTAAAAAATACAATTCACAATTCCATGGCTGGTGGATTCAATGTCAAATCACACATACAGTATGTTGACTGGCAAACAAGGGCACTGCTAGGGTTTCTGGGCCCCCTGGCTAATTTGTACTCCGGGCCCTAAGTCCCCACCCCATGATTATCTTTTCTTATTGCCACTTGTAAAAACAATCATTATCAATAAGCATAACAATTATTGCATATTCAATAAGAGACTATAAAGAACTAAATTTGAACAGTTTATTAAATTAACTGAAATTATGCATTTATAACTATATACAAATAACTATATATACAGTACAAGTAATTAACACCATTGTTCTCTCTCTCTCTCTCTCTCTCTCTCTCATACACGGACACTATAGAAACTCTGTCTGGATGTCTTTATAAGCTGTCGACTTGTAATTTCTTATTTCCCCAAGTACTAAGAACAATGAACTATACTATTATTATTATTATTATTATTATTATTATTATTATTATTATTATTATTATTCATTGAGTGAATAATATGTTTCACACACCAGCAGCTCCAGAAATAAATGTGAAAATTAGCTAAAACAGTGACAGGATCATTGAATCAGTGAGTTGAACTTGAGAATCAGATCGGTTCTAATCATGAATGAATCATTCAGACTGTTTTTATCAACGGGATTCTCCAATTCATTGAAATGAACGACTTAAACAAACGAGTCACTCATGAATTCACTCACATCACTCACATTCACTCACATCATTACAACACTTCTCTCATAAAATCACTCAGGACAATTAAAGCAGATTTAAATGATTACATTAAATTTCGATCAATTCCTCACAGAAAGCTGTTGCAAGGCTTCGGAAAGCTTGAATATATACAACACTGGACTAGCTGTATTGTCGCTTGGTGCGTTTCCATCCTTTTTGAAGCTCAATGCTCCATTACTGTTGCTCAATTGTGTGGAAAAAACATACATTCTTGGAAATATTGTGTTCCAACTTCCAAGGGTAAACATCGGGGTGAGTAACTGACAGAATTGCTATTTTATGTTAATTACAACAGCTTCAGACGGATTAGCATCAGAATCATAGCACAAAACAAGGAACATAAATTACTTTATTTTTTGAAAAACTGGTTGACTAGCTAGCTGTCTTCCTCATCTTGCTCTTTTGGTATCCCGATTTTGTTTGCACCATCTCTTGCCATCTACCTGATGCATGTAAAAACTGTGAAGTGCCACATTTCTGAATAATTCGTGAACGTCTTAAGGGGACACACATGCACTTGGTACAGTCTGAGGGCATTCATTATAGTGTGCTTCTTAATAGATTATTGTGCAAAGAGGCCATTTAAATACCAACATCATACAGGAAAGTATAGTGTTCTACTGGGCCCCCTGTGTGACAAGGGCCATTAGACTCATCCTAATCTTCTGCCCTGTTATGGCGCTCCTGCTGGCAAAAGAAGAATGTAATTTAGTTTTCCACTGTGGCAGCTTCTAGCCAACCCAAACGTCAGTGTTATCTACGTTCAAGGATAATATCTCATAAAGAGTCTTTATGGCTTTGTAATTTTCTCCTGCTGGTATTTATGTGAAATCTGGTTTTGTCTTCTGTTGCAAGTTAAAAGGTCTCTTGGATTTGCAGTGTTACTGAAGAGAGAGAGAGAGAAAGCTGTATGTCTTGGCAATAAACTTAAACACTAAGTCTGTGTGAGTGTACAGTATTGTACACAATCCCAAGCTCTTTTTTATATATGCTTCCAAATGGAGTGGAAAACCTTGTGTTCTGTCTCTGTCTCTGTGTGTGTTTGTCAGCCAACTTTTTTTTCTCTCTTCCCAAAAAATAACAGACAAAGCCAAAGCACAATACAACTTGGGCGACTGATTCATTCACAGCATGCATAGAGAGAACCACGCGCACACACACACACAGACACACTCTGTCAGACACACATACTGTGTCTGTGTCCTGTGAAGGGATGATAAAGAATGGTGTCAGTGTGTGAGGAGAGAAGAGAGGATTATCCTCACTGCAGAAAAATCCTTGGAAATAATTGTTACATTACATTAATTCAATAAAATATCTCCTGTATTAAGTACAGCGCTACAGTGTCCCATGTGAATTATCATTTACTTATTCTGTCTGTAAATGACAGTTCATGAAACATGGGGAAATAAAATGAGTGTCTGAGCTGAAATATTTTAGTGGACCTGATTAGCAATGCCATGCACACATACACACGAGAATTTATGAAATCTACTTTGCACATGTGAATAGTATTTATGGCCATTTATATATTACCCTTACACTTTGCAACAGTCTCGCCCTTGTTATCAGATTCAGCGAGCATTTTTAACAAAATGTCTTAAAGCCCACTTTTATTGATGTAGGAGGAAACCAGAGACCCAGTGGAAACCCACATGTTCTCCCCATGCCTGCTTTTGTTTCCACTGGGTTCCCCAGCTTCATCCAAAAACATGTAGGTATTGTCTTTTTATTTATTTATTTATTTTTTACAATGTTGCGAAGTGATTGTATAAATATAACATGAAACTATAATATATGATTCTTGTCTGGTGTAAAATGTGCCTCACTGGACACATATTCATCATTTCACTACCACTGCTATGGTGGTAGCATTCCTTTACCAAATATTGAAAAGTTCGCCCCAGTTCTGCTTTGACGACAGAATAAAAAAAAAAGTTGACCTCATTCCATTGGATATCAGTGAAAATCTGTGGTATTACCTCTGTCCCCGTTCCTGTGCAGCTCTCTATACTTGAATGCCAATAGCTCGGTCTTATGAAAAATCTTCAGCCTGATAAACATGAGTGAGTCAGTGAGAGTGAGTGAGTGTGAGTGAGACAACAAGTGAGTGTGTGAGTGAGTGAACACAGTTGGTGAGTGAGTTGATATGTGAGTAGGTGAGTGAGTGAATCAGTGAGTGAGTGAGTGAGTAAATGAGGCATTGGCTGCATCTATAATCGCATACTGTGGCAGTACCTACTGCTTGACCACTGACATAGTATGTACTGATCAGTATAAATGGTAAGCATGAATACAGTCTGGACGTACTACAGCCGCCATGTTGGTACTGAAAGCTGACACACCATTTTTGATTCTGATAGCTCTTCCGTGCCAGCCCATTGCCTTATGGGATGGCGCAGTATCCACAGTGTCCACATTGGTTCCATACAGAATGTCGACTGAAGCTGTAGGTCTAGGTATTTTCATATATGTATTTCTCGCATACTGTTTTATAATTCTGACATACTACTACTTTGGTGTTCTGCCTACTGTACAGAAGGGTTGTAGGTGTATTTGGTCAGTGAGTGAGTGAATGAGTGCGCGAGTTAGGAAGTTGGTGAATGAGAGTGTACACACTGGGTGAGTGAATGAGTGAGTGAGTGAGAGAATCAGAGAGTCAATTAGTAAGCCAGTGAGTGAGTGTGTGAGTCAGTGAGTATGTAGTAGGTCAGGGAGTGAACCAGGTCGATGAGGCACTTCACATCCAAAAATGAATTGAACATTTCAGCAGTGACATACAATATTAACTCATTATATTTACTCACAAAAACTTTTTGACTTAGCTTATAATTGTTCAGCGTAAAATTCACATTTTTTAACAAATAACAAACCACAGAAAGACGGGAGCTGATCTCTCCCACTCTCTCTCAAGGAATATCTACCATGGGCGCCTTTATTTTACAGGATGGATCCAGAGGAGAAACACACACACACAGAGACAAGCCAGCTGAGCCTATTTTCAAAAGTGCAACAGCAACACCAAGTGGAAGTATCTGTTAAATCCATGAAACACAATAATCTAGCACAGTTTACTCGCTGACTGAGTGCAAGATAAAAATATTGATGTTGTTTGAAGCATAAAATGAGATTTACTGCTATTCACTATGTTAAACTGGAGGCATGGTTACAGATTAGTATAATGGATTTGCATACATTGAAAAAAATATGGAAAAACAAATGTATATTTATTCCCACAAAACATTTAGTGTATTAGGCTTCATATAATATGTCATTATTGATATGGTGAACAATGGTGCTTTTTTTGCAAGGTTTATTTAGTATTTATGGAAGGAGCCTCCAGTGTTGGTTATCTGTAACAGTCAGAAATAAAGCTGTAACTTTTTTACAAGGGAGAGTCTTCAAGAGGTACAGTTCTGTGTTCATTTTTTAATGAATAAAAAATTATGTCCTAGTTGAAAATTACTGTGGTATAAGAGGAATAAAACCAATAGTTTAGTGCAGTAACACCATAATACAAAACAATTTAAATTATTAAAAATAATAAAATAAATAAGTCATGGACCCACTGTCTCTTAGTGAGACCTGATGGAAGAAGGCAGTTGGAGCAGATGTGTTAAGCTGAATGAGATCACACCCACAAGTTAGGAAACAAAAGACACTGGACATCCATGTTATAAAGGCCAAAGCCTGACCAGGAATAAAAATGCTTGAGAGAATGTTGTTTTAGGAAAATAGGCAGCGACAGGATGGTCTGACGTGGCCCTATGTGCAGCGGAGTTACTTTTACTACCTTGAAGTTGATTATTGTTCTATAATCTCACATCCTGTAGGTTTTAACTATTGAGTTTGCTGGTCACTAGGTTTCTTTCTTTCTTTCTTTCTTTCTTTCTTTTTCTTTCTCTCTCTCTCTCTCTCACACACACACACACACACACACACACACACACACACACACACACAGAAAGATTTAAACAGATGATAAACTACAATGTGTTAGGAACATCACTGAAGTCATCTATGATTTATTCGCATTTATTTTATTTTCACAGACAGGCAGCAGTGTAAAGAAAAATAAAGCTATGTGAAAAATGATCTACATTGAGCTTCACAGTCATAAGATTCAATATACACTATAACTAATGCTATTCACATTAACGATAAAGATGCAGAAAAATACACTCATTTTATTCTTTTATAATCTCATTTTCATTTACACAGACAAAAAACAATGAAATAAACACTGCAGCAATGAGAACTAATAAAGCAGGGTAAAATGAAAATACAAAATCCATTTATTTTTAAGTGGATTTTTTCCTTAACACAATTGATTTAACACACTGCAGTAACACAACAGCTTTGCGTAAACACACACTCCACACTGTTTATTCACTTGCATTCAAACACTGCTGCTCTTTATTCAGCTTTATTCTTCACTCCATGAATCTTTGCCTGAATCCTGCAAAATAATGTTACAGCAATAAAATTAACACTGAAGAATAAAGACACACACACACACACACACACACTTTCTTTCCGTTTCTCCGTGTATGAATAATTGAAGTGAATGGTTTTATATAATACATTCAGTATATGCATTTTGTTTCAGTTCCTCTGTAAATGTTATCTATGCAAAAGCATAAAATGCAAATATCTTTTCCGAGTCAGACATACATTAAAAGCCCAATATTTCACTTGGCCACTACACTTGGACTATTCATTTAACTTGCAAGCTGACAAGGAAGCCAAGTGACAGCCAGTGGCAAGCCTGCACTTGCTTTTTTTTCTTAACTACATTTGGTATACAGACAGGTGACATATTAAAGGAAAAAAAAAACATTATAAAGTGTTTTAGTGAGATGTTGGGCCACCACGAGACACCAGAGCAGCTTCAACACATTTTTTGCAATAATTCTACAAGTCTCTGGATCTGTACTAGAGTGACAAACACCTTTCTTCTACTGAATCGATTGATGCTTTGATGATGGTGTAGAGTGCTGGCCAAAAGTACTTTCACACATAGCGCAACTCGCAGCGAATATGTGACCGGAGGCCATTCATTTTCAATGAGAGCTTGTGACTTCCGGCGATATGAGCGACAGCGACTGGATGTGGGCGTGTCCAGTGACTTAGAAAGCTGAGAAAAGTTTAACTTTATGCAAATCTGGAGCTACTTGGTGCAGCGAGTACCAATGGGAGTACCAAGACAGTAGAGCACACGTTATCCCTGGCCACCCCCTGCTCACTAGCAGAAGCAGTGCAATTGTGGCAGTAGCCAATTAGCTTAGCTTAGTGTAGCTTAGTTTAGGATCTTAGCAGGTTTAAAGCAAAAATAAATAAACAAAGAAACACTCACTTTTTGTTGCAATTGAGCAAAATCGCAGTGTAGCGCCTATCTTGGGTGAAGTGTACCGCTTGTTGCTGCTTCGGCGCCTGGGACTGAGCAGCATCAAGCCGGTCCGGCTCCTGGTCACAATCGAACATATCCTGAATGACACCCTGATGGTGACGCTCACTTACTGAGATAGGAGCTACATTGGGATTTTGCTCAATTACAACAAACAGTGAAGGTGTTTCATTATTATTTTGCTTTAATAGCGCTAAGGCCATAAGCTAAGCTAAGCTAATTGACGCTTGTGCTTTTGTAGATGGCTGAGCACACACTGCTTCTCCTTCATCTCGTAGGATATGATGCATATATACATTGGTGAATTTTACATAAGATCCTCTCCCTCCAAAATGTTTAATTTTAGCAGCAATAAAACTGGTTTGTTGTCAAAAGTGGAAATTTTTGTTGCGCCACACATGTTACTATGGCAACCAGAGGTGGAACGCCTATTGGCGACTTGCAGCGATAAAATCGCTGTATGTGTGAACGTAGCTTAACATTTCAAAATCTCCCATAGCTATTCAATCTGGTTGAGATCTGGCGAGTGTGAAAGCCATAGCAATATGATTTACATCATTTTCACCTTCAACAAATCATTCAGTGAGCCCTCATGCCCTGTGAATGGAGGCAGAGTCATCCTGGAAGAGACCACACCCCTTCAGGATAAAGGTGATCCAAACATGTACTATATACTTAAACTGTGCTAGCATAATACATGCACTGTTTTTCCTTTAATTTGTCACAAGTATGCAAATTGATCTTTTTCTTGTTGTTTTGGTTGCTATTATGGAATTCAATGCAGAACACTTTTCCCCTAGTTTGAATGCACATATAGTAGAATCCTCATGTGGTTTGCAAATTTAGAGGCTTTGACAGTACCGTCAATTTGTGCTTAATAAAATTACTTTAGGGGGTACGGAAGTAGCTCGCTAATTAGAGTGTCAAGTGCCACAGAGGAGGCACCAGCTGTCATGGTGTAGAACTGCCCCTGCTGTTTGACATCGTGTGTGTCTGTACCACAAAACCATTGAACTTAAAATAATTGACAGTGCAGTGGTTCATTTTTAGAAAATAATGTGAAATGTATGAACAAACCCATCCCTGTGGAAAATAAATATTTTTGCAAATATACTGTCCGTTAAACTCAGAAATGACCTCTATATGATTAATGTGATGATATAGTGAGAGAACTTTAATCCATGTATTCTGTCTAACTGTATCAATCTGCATAAATGTCTTTTAATGCTTAAAAGAAAATAAACTAAGCACCAATTGGTCTTCGCTCTTACTTTTTCACTACGTCTTGGAGGTGGCTGTTCACCAGTCCATAGTAATGATCAATCTGCGTCTACGTGAGATGAAACATTAAAATGAATTAAAATTCAATTTACACAAGCTCAACCAAATCAGTTTCTGATTTTATTCTTCATACACAACATACAAACTATGTGATATTACTAGTGAAACTATTTAAAGAAATTCCTCTTAAATAAAACAGGTTAAATGACACCCTAAGGCGGTGACAAGTGCTTAACTTGTTTTACGGATGTTCCACATCATTAAATGTGACTATAAATGGATAAAACACCATGCATCCTTCATTAACAATTAAAAAAAATAAATAAATAAATAAAAAAATAATATATATATATATATATATATATATAACGGGGACAAATTGTTGTAGTACAAGAGGAATAATAGGACATGTGCCTCAGGCCTCATCAGACCAGCCGGTAAGTGATTATTTTTCTATAATAACATGCCCTATCATGGTCTAATCATTATGTGTTTTCATTGTCTTCAGACTCACCTTGTGTTTTTCATAGAGTACTGGACAGGTGAATACTGCAACTTCACCTACAAGAGGAGAGAGAAATCAATGATCACTATTCCAAACTACCAGTCAGTTTCTCTAAAGCATGATAGAAGTAAGGATGTGCCAATATTCATCACTGAGCAGATCAGACTTGAGGAGTAAGAGATATTGCTGGCTTCCATCCCTGAACTGAACATTCTCTGCTCCTCAACATACAACTGCTCAGTGACTTTCTCTGCCTTCTTGCTTACAAATGAGTGCTTTCTTGGAGTAACAAAAAAGCCACTGATAACCCTTGCTTCATGTTAACCACTTGTCTCTGTATCCTCGGTCCTTTCTCCTTTAGATCAGGTCACACAGTAAACTCCAAACCCATCTGAAGAGGAGTGTGTGAGTCAGAGCCACCTCCTCTTATAGCATCACAACTGGTAAAACCAGCTATTCTCAGGACACAATTAACCCTACTACTACTACTACTACTACTACTACTACTACTACTACTAAGAACAACAACAACAACAGTAGCTGACAAACAAGCCCAGAATGGCCACTGGGAGAGTTGACCTATATGCTGAAGCCATGAGTAAAGTAACAAGAACAATGTAGTGAAGTGTTGTTCGAGAACGTTGGGAACTGATTTTCAAATAGCAGATTGCTGTTGTTGTTTATTTTATTTCAGTATATGTAGGCAATGCTCAATGCAACTTAGTGTTTACTCTGATTTTTTTCCTATAGTTTTTCTATTAAAAAAAAACCCAAAACAAAACAACTTTGGCATGTGAATTTTGATGACTGTCCATAAATCAAACTTTTTGTTCATCAGTTGATTCACTCAACAGCTATTTATTTTCTAATAACACCCAAGCAAAAGTAAGAAAACGTCAAGAAAAATGACCGACCAAAGTCTCACCTTCTGAATTTCTACTGCCTCACAAAACCAAGGTTCACCGATTCACAGGTTCCCCTAAATAGTTGGCATGATGCAAAGGTTTTTCATCCCACATACTTTCCTCTCAGGGAATTGGCTTTTATTCACATTTGGTTTGACCACTGCTTTAGCTGAGAAAGTAAAGTTTTAAGGTGTCTATATACAGTGGGGGAAATAAGTATTGGACGTGTCAACATTTTTTTCAGTAAATATATTTCCAATGAGGCTATTCACATGA
>JANDJT010000012.1:5097770-5117347 GCA_024331685.1 Stegophilus panzeri
ATGTGAATAGCCTCATTGGAAATATATTTACTGAAAAAAATGTTGACGCATCCAATACTTATTTCCCCCACTGTATAACAGAGTATATAATAAAGTATATAAATATATTTTAATAATTTATTTCACTTACTTACATATTTTACTTTTAATATTTTTTTACAGTGAAGGATAAATATCAGTGCTATGACTAAACTGGTAACAAACTAACCTTTCTGAACCTTCTGTTAATTTCTGCTTTGTTACTGTAGGCTTTGTTCCTCAAAACCTGCTTTAATATATCAAAGGTATGGCCAACAGTGCTGAAAAAATAGCAAACTTTCTGAGGCATCTGAGATTTTACAGGAAAAGAGGAACATACACCTCGAGATAAAATTCTAGAGAATGTGGGCCAAGATCTACCTCCATAGATGATAAACCATAGATGATAAACAAGTCAGGCTTTATAAGCTACCAGTAAACCTTTAAAGGAGGTGCTGAGTATGCAAGCTTGGTTGTAAGGGTGTAAATACTTAAAGACATAAAGTGGAATGCGACTATAAAGAACTTAAAATGTAAGTACAAGTAATTTGTGCTTAACTCAAGATGCCCCAGCCAGCCACAGGTGTAATCTGAGCTGAGCACTTGGTGGGTGTGAGATGAATCTGAATAAGTTGCAGTTTATTACACTTTATGCCAGATGAATCAGTTTTACTGACTGGGAAAACTAAAAAGAGGCTTAACAGTGATACCATGCCAATAGAAAATGTAGAGGTTCTATTAAGCAGGGCTTTGGGGTCGACAGGTAAAATTGCAGATTTCAAGTTGAATCATTATTCTGAATCACGTATACATGTGGTCAATTATTTAAGATGCATTACTGTGGTGGACCGAGTGCCATTGTAAATCTGAGTGACATTTTGCATAACAGTGGAAGACAGTGTCGTCAAATTGTCCGACAGAAGAGGAGAAAATATAGGATGCAGACTGCGATCTGAACCATGAGGAAATCTTCGTGACAGGGACAGTAAAGGATTTATGTTTGTCAATAGATAAAAAGTGGGGTCTGCCAGAGAGAGGAATGTAAACCATGCCAGACATTTCCTGGCGAGCGAGAAGAATTTCACTCCATCAAAGGCTGCACCAAGGTCTAAAAGAGGAAGAATATTGAGGGTACAAGAGTCAGCAGACAAGAGACGAGCATTAGAGAGTCTTACAAGAGCTGTGTCAGTGCTGTGCAGTGAAAGGAAACCACACTGGAAAAGCTCAAAGGGGTTGTTATAGCAAGGCCATTCTGTAGCTGAATGGATACCACCCTTTCTAGCAGTTTCAACAGAAATGGGAGATTAGAAACAAGCCCATAGTTTGTGAGATAAAAGTAATATTAAAGCCAGGAACGTCACAAAACTGATTTGATCCTAAATTCCAGGGTTGTTTATGTGACGTACAAATCAGAATTTCTGAAAGCTGAATTGTTTATGAACTTTTCTTAGGGAGGGCTTAGAGCCAGGGCCAGAGGAAGGACTAGCTCTGGTATCAGACTTCAATCTGAAGTGAATGTACTGGCTATGATTGGACCGTGATTGCTTTTCAGTGTGGCCTGATTGCAACACACTGATGAAATAAGAACTACATTCATTCACTTCCAAATGTCAGTGTTTAATTCTTAAAAGAAAGAAGAAAAAAAAGCAATGCCCTGCTGAAGAGATCAAGCAATGTAGGAGCAATGCAATGGAGGTTTTGCTTTTCACTGTAGCACACTATCTGAAGGTCACTAATGAAAAATAAATAAAGTTTGTGTATTATATTTCACATTTGATCACTGGTGTTTTTGCATTTTTGTGAAAATAGCCCTCCCTTTTAACACTGCTAAGATGAACACTTACCGATAATGAGAAGGGTGAGTCCATTAAACACAGAACCGACGTAGGTCAGAACCCACAGCAGCACTGCTAACTGTACACACAGAAACAAAACTCATTATTATTACTTATTAATTGCTGTTATTAATATTATTATTATTATTACTAAATACCTTCAGAGAGTCAGTCAGATCCTCCACCAGGAAGAGACGTTTCAGCTCATTAATAGTGACATTGGTCTGTTTCAACAGCATATCACTGTGTTTATGAATTACATCAGCTGGTAGAGTAACATCCTGATCCAGATACAATCTGAACACACACACACACACACACACACACACACACACACACACAAAGCCAAAGTCAGTATTTAACTGCTTTCTTGCTCTAAAATGACACTTAGAGGTTGTGTGTATGTGCATGTTTCTCACTTAAACGGGTGTGTGTTTTCGCTCTTCTGTAGGGCATCTGTGATTCCTCTGTAGATTCGGAAGCAGATGGTGACAGATAACAGAGCCAGAGCAATGTATGAACACACACTGATGATGCTGAGAAGACTCAGAGAGATCAACAGTGTCAGCGTCGCTCCGAACACACACGCTGTCTTCTGTACATCACGCCAGTACAGCAGATCCCACACTGAAACACAAACAGACACAGAAACTATTTACAGAGTGACACAGCAGATCTCTTATTGAAAACACATAAGCCAGAATTATACCTGACGCTTAACTAGAAGTACGACTGTACACATGCTGACTATTTGAGCAGGTGAGAACAAAAACCTTCTCTGGCTGCCAGTTTTGTCTTTAATTTCTGACCTGTACGGCACAGTACAAATGCAGACAAGCTCGGTTGTCCTAAGCGGTGTCTCAAATTGCATACTATGACTTTATCCCTAAAAGCATTCACTACATACTGATCAGCGAGAACACACTTTCATGTTGAAGCACAGAGATGTCGGTTAAATTAAAACACTTAATTAACTAATTAAAATACTTGACTTACAAATATGCAACAGAATCTTCTAGAATAATACGAGGCTGTTTTACAAAATTTATAACTGATTAAATAACTAAAATATTAAACTACTTTAAAAAGAATTTCAGCATGTAATGTTTTATGAATGTTATTAATGAAAAGCAATACTGTTTGCATATTGTATTCCATCTTTTTTAATAGCAGTGTGACTGCATTTCACTCTGGCTCAAAATCTCCATAGTAACCACTCCAAAGTGATAGAAGATATAACCAGTTCCCACACCAGCCTCTCTTCTTTAAATTTCTTGTAAAATCACTGACCGACACTGGAGACTCACATACAGCCAAAATCAAGGGGTGTGCCTCAATCAGCTGCCTAGTTTAGCAGTCAATGCACTGATCAGGGAGTCGGCCATTTTAAGGGCTGCCTCAATCGCAAAATCCTTCCAGTGTACTGGAACGTTCGTTCCATGAAAAAAACTCCCACAATGCACCGCAAAAACCATTTCCCTTACTGGAAATGACGTCATATGATTACTTACATTAGCATTTTTTTTTTTAAAAACTTTTTTTGACGTTCTATATACGGTCTGTTTTAGTCTAACAACTTTTAAGTGTTGAATGATTTTTTTTTTTTTTTTTTTTTTAAATCCACCAGCTAGTACGATACTGCTTCACGTACCATGACAGAAATGTGTGTGATTAAGCTAACAGATTTATATAAAATATAAAACTTAAATATTTTAGTTTTTAATTTTTGGTAACGTTTTAGAATGCGAGTACAGTCATGTCACCAGAAATTGAGTTAGCAGTGTCCCAGTGTGTAATGAGCCTGGGTCCTTACAAGACTATACTCGGTTATAAAGGCCAAGACATACTGGGCACATTTCTGAAACTTTTGTTTAAAATTCCTGCATCAATTTTAACAAATGTTTCAATCCGACATCAGGTGTTACATGCTGAAATAAGAATCCTGCATGTATCGCTGCACTTGTGTGGCCATGAAGGCATAGCCAAGTGCCAACTGTGAATCTGAGTTGTAGAGAAAAAAATACATATGAATGAATGTTGCCACTTTTGTGTCCTTAATTATGGGTTAATTATGTGCTTGTTTCAGGTGTCTTCTGTTTTACACACAAAAGTAAAATGTAAAGTACATCAAAATCTATTTAAATCATCCATTTCTTTATGCTCTGAACACTTTCATGATAGCTCAACCAGGACATAAAGTCTTTGAATAAATAGTTTGCTTCTTTTTTTCTGGTCATCCAGGAAAAATATCACTTTCTCATGTCATATGTTTTTTTTTTTATTGAGCTTTGTTGTAATTACAGCTAGCCCAACTTTAGCTGTCCTCATCCCCCATGTTTCATTGACAATTATTTATCTGAGCATTAATTTTCTTGAGTGCAAAGTTCCATTTGAGCCACTAGATGGCAGCACAAACCTCTGAATATCGGCACACTGAGTCTCCAGTTTTTCAGGTCACTTTGTAGGTATACACACATCCTTTCACACTCTCTACCCCACCCTTCAGACACAAAACATCATGAAACCATGGCTGACCACTGGTATTATTTTGCTGGTGGCTCATTCTCAGGTTACAGGTACATGAATCAGGCTGAGAACAATCCTCCAACCAAAGGGATCCATTACCATGCTTTTACACTGGGCGGTTATATTTCTTAACCTCTAGCAGATGTAAGACAGGCTGAATGCAGCCACTTTTAAAAGGCGCTGCTTCTGGCTGAGCTTTCACATTTTAGACATGTTCACATTTTCAGAAAAGTACTAATCGATGTCAAGCGCTTTTAACCTCCCGATCATTCAGGTCACAAGTTGGTGAGAAAGTCAAACACACAGAGTGGACAGAGTGCCAGTGAAAATATTTGGTAAGTAAATATAAAGAGAATTAAGACATGTTGAATTGAAAATAGTTCATTACCAATATCCCGATGTATTATATTTTATTATATTATATTATATTATAATACTACTAGCATTGCTAGTACACGAGTTTAAACATCTAGGGCATATAACTGAAAGCCCTCTCATATAGTAAAAAAAATGAATAAATGAACAAAATGAGAATATGGTGTAAATTAGGCCTAACTGGTTTAAATTCAGGTTTATTCGAGATAATCTGACTATAGCCTCAGCAGATACACCATATAAACAAGCTTTAAAAGGTTTTAGATACATATTTAAGCTGGGAAAAGTTAATGAAATTCTCAAATGTAATATTAGTTTTTAAAATCCTAAATCAGTCCCTCCAGGATTTTGCGATCGCAGAAATTAACGCAAAAGCAAGGAAACTCCGCAATATTTGGAGGAACTTGCAATTTTTCACAATTACTGAAGATTTTCCACAGATTTGGGCCAAGATGCGTCATCACAACACATCATGTGACATCATCACAATGTGCATTCAGCCAACGCCCTGATTGATTCATGTGTGTCGAACGAGTACAGCTTATTTACCAACAAACATCACTGCGAAAGACAAACAATTTCATACAATTGCAATTAAGTAGTTTTCTATTAAAAAAAAAAAAAAAAAAAGCACAAAAAACTCTGCAAACTGCATCGCAAATTTTGAAAAAAGCATGCGATATAATCAAGCATTTTTGGCCGTAATAATCACCCCCCCAAAAAAAACCATCTCTGCGAAATTCTGTATGTACTGCTAAATTATCTTCTCCAGATCTTCTCCAGAATTTTTATATAAAACCACAAATATATTGACTAACAGCCTTTACAAGCAGTGATTGTGTAATATCTTGTTTTTGGTCAATTTGCAGTTTCTTGTCACACATCACATGATTGGAATGAACTTCCTGCTAATTTAAGAGATCTGAAAACCATTGCTTACCACATACTTATGTATGTATGTATGTATGTATGTATGTATGTATGTATGTATGTATGTGTCTTTGTTGCATCATGGATTGTGTTTTAAGAGTGTTCGATATTTTATGCATTCGTTTTACGTGTAAGTAACCATGTTCTTTTAGCATTCTTTTGTGGCTTTTTTTGTCAGCACATGTCAGCACATGTCAGCATAAAAAGAGTCTCAGTCAGCACCTTTGTTTCTGTTTGAAAAAAAGTGTGAAAGCCTAGTGTGAAAGTAAAAGACTTAAAGAGCAGTCTTGAGGTCAGATACTGTGAATGGGAAAAAAACAAAACATAGTCTGTAACTGTATAAATACAAGTAAGGATAGATCAATCATACACACAGTATGTGTAATGTTTTTTTTTTTTCCTCATGGAAAATGATCTTTCAAGCACAGGATTCAGACATTAATGCAAACTAATAGCACTTTGAGGTATTTTAATTATTATATTCCAAGGTAGTTATGGTGGGCTATGAAAATGCTGTTCACTAAGTGATAGGTTGTATTAATGTTTTAAGTTATTTATCTGAACTACACACATGGGATGTTGTTGAGTACACTTTACCTATGTTTATAACATATTTACCTTTACATTACACACAGATTTTAAATGCATTATCAGTGGGAAACAAATGGCACCCCAAATAGTGGACTGGAATCACACAGAGAGCAAGGTGCCCTCTAGGTTACTAACTGCTGCCTGAAGACCCGGATGAGAAAGAGCCATCTGATTGGTCCGTTGGTGTACGGGACTTACACAGAAAGAACTAGTCTAGAACTACTTTATCGTTGCATATAAATGCTGTATCCATTCGTGATAAAGCGTTACGTGAAAAATGGGTAGGAAAAACGGTAGTTAACGGTCACTACTTACACTGAGACGATGGTGCTTTAGCTTCCGCATGTGCTTCCTCTTTTTCAGGTCGAGAGTTTATGATCTTTACGTTTTTTATGTCCATGATCGGATCTTCCGATCGGTGTCTCTCAATGGCGTCTTTTGCGCCTCCGGCCAAATCCAAAATATCATCCATGTCGAAGTTTTTACAGTCGGAGAAATCTGACACCTCCATAAACTCATCGGGGGCGAGTTTCTCTCCTGTCTGCTGCAGGTACTTCTGATCCTCTGTAGTGGAACTGATCTGATCATCCATAGCGGAAACAGCTCTGAAATTAGTACCAAGCTTACAAGATAACTCTCAGATCTTCAGCAAAAGTATCTGCTTAATAGTTTGTTGTACATTGTCGAACTAACAATTCCAGCTGAAACAGGTTTTTTTTTTTTTGGTTTTTTTTTTTTTAAGTTAAGCCGGATGTTACTCAACTCGTCTGTAACAACGCAACACCAGGGGGAGGGGCTTAGTGTTCCATTCTTACTCAAGGGGCGTGGTTAACTGTTAAACGGCATGCATGTGTGAGGTATATCATGGGTTGTTTTGTTTTTTTCATTTCATGGGTTTCATTTTTTGCAGCCAGGGACCCCTTCCAGAGGTATAATAATAATAATAATTATTATTATTATTATTATTATTATTATTATTATTATTATTACAGTTCAGATTTCATTTTAAGAATCATAAGAGCAAATATGTACCATCATATTAATTTACAGCGCTGTAAAAAAAATGTCTGATTTCTTCTGTTTTTGTGTATATATCATACAAAATAGTTTTAGATCTTAAGCAAAATACAACATAAAACAAAGGCAACCTGAGTAAACACACAATACAATTATTATTTATTATTTTTTTTATTGAAGCAAAAACAGTGATCAAACACCTATCACCCGTGTGAAAAACGAATTGCTCGCTTAAACTTAAAAGCTGATTGTGCCATCTTTAGCAGCAATAACTGCAACCAAACGCTTCTGATAACTGGAGATAAGTCTTTCACTTTTTTCTAGCACTGTGGTGGAATTTTTGCCAACTCTTCTTTGCAGAATTGCTTTAGTTCAGCCACACTATAGGGTTTTTGTAGCCTGAACTGCCTGTTTAAGTTCCTGGCACAGCATCTCAGTCGGTTCAAGTCAGGACTTTGACTAGGCCACTCCAAAAGTTTAACTTAGCTTTTAGAGCCATTTAGAGGTGGACTTACTCCTATGCTTTGTGCTTAATCCAGTTTCTTTTCTTTTTTTTTCTCATGTGAATTCATAGGGATGCCAATAATTGTTGCACAACTGTATTTAACAAAGATATATATTTTTTGTATAGACCTGTGTTGTCTTTGAAATTGTTGGATATCCATGAGAGCAGAGTATTTTTGTGATTTTTTTTTTTAGACAAAATATCAAAAGGTTAAACAATAAAGACAATTTTTCACAGCTTTCTTTGCAAATATTTACCAAGGGTGCCAATAGGAGAGCACTGTATATTTAATGTATATGTTTATATTTTTATGTATTTGTTCAATGAAGAAAAATCCAAATAATTGAATCCTTATTGAAAAATGGTGCACATGTTCTGTAAATAAACATTTTTGTTTCACCGTGTTTCATTATTATTTGTTTCCTATTATTCTGGACTTATGGGACATCCTGTATTTTGATTTATGATTACATCCATTACAAAATCCAGATTAAGCAGTTTTATAATGAAAATATAGCACATGTTTTATAGAGCCACGGTGACTCGAATGCCACTGACATTGTTCAAGCAGCTGTAACAGAGTAGGACATTTTAAATCTATATAAGTTTGTGTATAGAACAACAGAGAACTTTAGCTTAAGTTATATCATTAATGCTCATTCTGCTTAGCTCCAGTGCCCTACTGCTGGCTTCTCTCTCTGCTGGTGTCAGGCACGGGCTCCTGGTGAGAGATTTGTTTATAGGACAACTCAGTTAGTTATCAAGCTGTAGGATGCTGTGGCAGAGAGCTAATGCAGCACAGGGAGGTCCTGCTTCAGCTCCTTAAATTCCTTACAGGGGATCACAGTTAGTTATTGTAAATTGGTAAATTGGGTAACCATTAAATAGCTTCCTCATCTGAAACACACCATAGCAACTATTGAATGTGGTATCACATCACTCCTCAAAAACAATCATATTCAGCTTGCGTTAGACACCACATGGACTGTCAGACTTCGAATGTGTTTTGCAACACTGACACCAAGTGGCAAATATGGTGTAATTAAAAATAAAGTAAACTCCAGAAACATGGGCTTCAATTGAGCTTCAAATGGGGTTTCAGTAAAAATAAATCTGTAAATGGAGACTGACTGTATTCTTAGTTATGTAATTATATTATATTGTATAGGGAGTGGAGAGTTTATAATTATTGTAAAAGAAATCGCAGTGACTGAGACTGAGGCTTTAAAAGGTTACTAATTATATGGTCATAATGAATGAACATAAATTCTTATACAGCACAGATTGCTTCAGAGTTGTGTTTATTTACTTGTTTGTTTGTTTATTCATTTATTCAGTCACTCACCAGGAATAATACTTTAATTATAAATACATCATAATGGGTGGCATGACGTGCAAGTAGCACTGCCACCTCACAACTCCAGTCTGTGTGTGTGTGTGTGTGTGTGTGTGTATGGACAATGGACTCTGGATCCATCATGACCCTGACCACAACAAAGTGCTTACTGAAAATGATTAAATGATTAACCATCCTTTGCCTTCAAAATATTACTTTATTTAGTGACATACAAACATGTACCACACTATATATGAATATCATGGTGTTTAAGATACTGTGCAGGTGTTTAGCACAGTACCGTATATGCAGTATGTCCAACTGTATTGTACTTGAGTGGTGATAGTAAAGTTATTATAAACCATAGATGAATTCATTACTTTGTGTGTCCTTAAGTGTTAATTAATTCTATAAAATATTAACATATTTAGGGTTGCATATGCCGTGATTTGTGAGGTCACACTGTAATCCTGTATTAAGCACATACATTAATGTTTTTCAGTCTCTTAATATTGCGACCATGCCATTCAGAACAGGATGGAAAGTCGAAGCAGTGTACACTATATGTCCAAATGTATGTGGACACCTGATGATCATACCCATAAATACTTGTTGAATATCCCATTTCAAAGTTGGCCTCCTCTTTGCTGTTATAATAACCTCCACTCTTCTGGGAAGGCTTTCCACTAGATTTTGCATGGCTGTGGGAATTTCTGCCCATTCACCTACAAGATCATTAGTGAGGTTGGGCACTGATGTTGGTTGAGGAGGCCTGGGGTGCAGTCAAAGTTCCACTTCATCCCAAAGGTGTTCAGTGGGGTTGAGGTCAGGACTCTGTGCAGGCCACTTGAGTTCTTCCCACTCCAAACTTGGCAAACCATGTCTTCATAGAGCTTGCTTTGTGCCCATGGGCACTGTCATGCTGGAACAGGTTTGGGCTTCTTAATTCAAGTAAAATGAAATGTTAAAGCTACGGCATGCAAACACATTGTGGATAAATGTTTGCTTTCAACTTTGTTGCAACAGGTCCACATAAGTGTGTGATGGTCAGGTGTCCACATACTTTTGGCCATAAAGTGTAGCCCTATTTTCACTATTTTTTGTAGCACTATTTTTTATAAGTGTTGAACTATTTTTATATAATTACAAAAAATAGAAATGAATGCCAAGGGGGGAAAAGATCAATAAAAAAAGATAAATAAGCATAACAAAGGCTCAATTCTAATGTTGATTAAAACCCATAAAATTAAATTGGGAGGAAATCAATGTATAGTTTGCAAATTATTTACAAACTCTGCCTAGTGGAGGCTGTCCACCAAGAATCAGTGACCACACAAGGATACATTAATCCAAGAGGCAAAAAGATAACTCTGAAGGAAATTGAGAATTCCACAGCTCAGATGGAATAAGCTCTTCACAGGACAGTGATAGCCTGAACACACAACAAAGCTGGGTTTTATGCAAAAGGCACACACACACACATGAATATTATGGACCAATTAAATCAGTTTCATTTTCTAAGACTATTAAATCTGGAAAAGTCCAATATGATACATACTTAACCACATAACCACAGTCTCAAAGAGCCACAGTCTCAGTTTCTTGAAGAGGTCTCAGTGTAATAGATTTAGTGTAGGAAAAGTGTGTGAGGTTGACAGTGCAATAAAGCTTTTCTCTTTCCTGGAGCAAACAATACAGTGAGTATGTGAACTTAACGAGTACCACTGTACAGCAGATCTCTATTATCAACATTGTTGTGTAGGAAATCATCAAGGCTTTGCATGATAAGGCTCTGTCTGCTGGTGAGGAGGAAAACATGCCAGAAGATGGATGCTGAAAGTTCGAGAAACTAGTACACACAAATGTCCTGAGTCTGGTGGACGCTGGTGCTATAGTTGATGTGGCCTCTGGACTTGAAACTGTTGTAACTGAAGTTGTTAAAGCTGTAGATGCTGTGGTTTGTTCTGTGGTTGGAGTAGTTGGTGGTGTGGTTGTTGCTATAGTGGTGGATACTGTAGTTGAACTTGCAGTTGTTGTAAGTATTTCTGTGGTTGTCATAAGAGCAGTTGTAGGAAAGAAAGTGGTAGAAGGTGTAGTTGTAGACTGAGTGGTTTGTAATGAAGTGGTAGGGGAAGGAGTGGTGAATGTTGTCATAAGAGCAGTTGTAGAAAAGGAAGTAGTTGATGGTGAAGTTGTGGACTGAGTGGTTTCTAATGCAGTGGTAGGGGAAGGAGTGGTGAATGTTGTCATAAGAGCAGTTGTAGAAAAGGAAGTGGTAGAGGGTGTAGTTATAGACTGAGTGGTTTCTAATGCAGTGGTAGGGGAAGGAGTGGTGAGTGTTGATGTTTGAGTGGTGATCTGTGTTGTTGTAGTCAGTGAAGTTGTTGCTGTACTTGTAGTGGCTTCAGAAGTGGTAGTTCTTATTAGGGCAGATGTGGTTGGTGACAGAGTTGTTGGGACACTTGGAGTTGTGGGACATATCAGTTGGTCTTCTTTTAAAGATGTGATTGACTGGTCTTTCAAGTCCTCTGGATATTCACAAACCTCTAGAGAAGAAGACTTTATCTTAGACAGATTTTCCTTCATCCACTTGTACATGGGCAACAGTTTACAGTCACAGTGCCAGGCATTTTTGTTCAAATATATCTTAGTGAGTTTTGGCAGAGAATCAAAGACATCTCTTGGAATTGTTCTCAGTTTATTGTTATCCAGTTTGAGGGTAGAAACAGATTGTAGGTTTGTGAAGTCTTCAGACTTCAGAGACTCAATGAGATTATTCTGAAGATTGAGCTCAGAAAGTTTGTTAAGTCCAGCAAAAAAATCTCCAGAAAGTGTTGAAAGCCGATTTGAGGACAAGTCTAATTTCTTAAGCTGGTTCAGTGACTGAAAAATCCCAGCAGGTAAGGATGTAAAATTGTTGTTGTTCAGAAATAATTCATTCATATTATGCGTTTCTGTGAAAAGTAGAGGGGGGAGAGTGGTGAGCTGATTGTGATTCAGCTTTAACTTTCTAAGTGCAGAGAAACCCATAAATAGCTCAGGTTGAAGTTCAGTTAAGAGATTATTGTCTAATAACAGCGTTGTCAATATGTTTTTATGTGGAAACAAATTCGGTTGTATGCGTGTGATTCTGTTGTCATTTATGTTTATCTCCTTCAGATTTGGTAGATTATCAAAAATTCCATCAGGCATTGATGTCAGCTGGTTCTCATTCAACCTAAATGTTTTCAGCTTATTTAGCTTTGAAAAAAGGGATGATGAGATGGAAGTAAAATTGTTCTTTCCAAGATTAAGCTCTGTGAGATTCTCCAAGTGATCAAATGTTCCCTCTTCAATTGTTGAAATCTTGTTGTCTTGCATCCGGAGTATTTCAAGATTCCTGGTATCATGAAACAGTCCCTTTTCTAGCCTCTGAATGTTGCTTGATTTCAGAATCAATTTCCGAAGGCTGGTCAGATCCTTAAAAACACCAACAGGTAGAGATGTCACTTGGGTATCTGAAATCTCAATGGTTTTCAGATGTTCTAAACCTTCAAATGCACCTTCTTCTATAGAAGTTGTAGGTGTCTTTACAAACTCAATTATCTCTAGTTGAGGGTTTTTGGAAAATGCTCCTTTTGGTATGACACCAATCTGACTGCCAACAAAATAGACTTCTGTGGCTCCATCTTTCAGTGTTTCTGGAACTGCTGTCACATCTTTGCTATAAAGAGCAGTTGCATTCTTCTCAGTGGCAGAGCAGCAGATGAAATAGAGCAGGATGCAGAAATATAGGAATATTGGCATGGTTATAGCTGCAAATAAACCAATAAGCACTGAGTGAACATTAATGGATGTAGAATGTTGGCCTGTGTGGTTTCTCTGTAACAAGCTGAATTTCTTGTCTTATTAACCTCAAGAGAAAGTGAGAAAATAACTGTCTGTAGATGTTATAATGTATGTGATAACATGATCTTGTTTCACAGACATTCCACAGCATTGTGGATCAATAAATTACCACATGGCCATTAATAATATAAGTCAAATAATACACATCAGGACTTGCCATTATGTGAAAATAATCAATTTCAGAATCATATCACCTTATGGTTGATTTTTATTTTTATTTTATTCCTAATAAAAACATGCACTATGATGTTCTTTTCTTAGATAATGTTGTCATAGTTTGTGCATGCAAATGAGAGACTAGACCTAACTATTTGACCACCCATACTGTGTTCTTGTAATATAAAATAAGCTTAAAAATCTGATCCAAGTGGATACAGTCTAAAAAACTATCAATGATTCACAGTATTAACTTCCTAATATTTGTATCTATTTAGCATGATAATTATCAACATAACAATATAAATATTATGTGTCTACCAATAAGACATAGAAAATATTTACCTTATACTATGTTGCTCCAAAATATTGACTCGTGTCAGCACATACTGCAGTGTAACGTGTTTATCGTCTTGCCCCAGCATACATGAACACCCTAAGAAGTGTGGGCAGTCATTTTCTGTTTTCAGAGATAAGAGCTGGGCATTGAGAAACCCTGCTTGCATAAAGCAGCATATTGGACTTCTTAAAAATAAAAGATATATAATATAATAGAATTATAATAGAAATATTTAATGAAATGTACATTTTCAAAGTACAAATACATTTTACAATAAAAACTTTAGAATACTAAATTTTATAAAGCATGTAAACTCTTCTTCTTCTACTTGGTCTTCTTCTTATGCATGGCATGGTGGTTCTAGGGACCCTGGTTTATCGTGGGCGCTGGTTACTGTTTGGTTATCATTTCCCACTTGCATCAATGAAAAGAAGCATTAGAGAAAATAATACAAATAATAATAATCCTAAACCATATTTAAAGTTATATTACTAGTGTTCTTTTTCACTTTGATAAGTAGATTCACAAAAATAACTTACAGTATACAGTAACATAAAGCAAACATGCAAGGAGTTGGATGCTGAGAGTTGGAGTAACTACTACAGACAAAACTCCTAGGGGCGGTGGAGGCTGGTGATGTTTTCCTTATTTTGTGTGTAGTAAAGAGTGTAGTGGTTGTGGCCTATGGAGTTGGAACTGAATCTGTTAAAGCTGTAGATGCAGTGGTTGGTTCTGCAGTTGGAGTAGTTGGTGGTGTGGTTGCTGTTATTCATAATTTTCACCTGACATCACATTCTTATGGGAATGCCCACCTGGAGGGCCAAACTCGGCTTTCTTCTGCTGCCTGACAATTATATTTACCAGATTTGTTTTGCCAAAATGTCACATAGTTGTTGTTCAGTCGGGTGCACTAACAGTTTAAACAGTATGAATGGTTTACCTGACATTGAAAAAAAAAGTTTTGATTGGATTTATGTCATTAGATATTTTGTTAACCTAACCAAAACATTACTGCCCTAGAACACAGACTACAGTGAACCAGAAACTAATGTTAGCTAATTAGCACTCACCTTTGCTCTGACAGTGAATAATTTCTTGTCCTTCACGTCCCCAAACGGCAGCATTATTGACCAATCCGGATTGAAAATACAGATGACTGTCTGTAGTTTTGTATGCTTTCTTCCTGGCGACAGTGTAAGGGGATGGATTCTCCACAACATTGCTAAAGTGGAGCTCTGGCAGGGACTTCGCTGTTTTCAGTGATTGAAATACATGCAGCAGGTGCTGTATATGGATCACAGGTGCCCAAAACTTGTACTTTGTTCAAATCCCTTTGTTTTTCTTCTTTTGAGATGTGATCAGCATATTCGTGGTTTGAAATAGATGGAAAATTGACAGGCTTTTGCTGCAGTTCCATGAAGTATCGAGTGTTGGCTGACATTGTGGAACGGTGTTTTGCCCTCCAGGTCCCTGTGCCAGTCACATGACTGAAAACTATGAATAGTGGTGGATACTATAGTTGAAGTTGTGGTTGTTGTAAGGATTACTGTGGCTGTCATAGGAGATTTTGTAGAAGAAGAAGTGGTTGATGGTATAGTTGTAAGCTGAGTAGTTTCTAATGTGATGGTAGTTGTTGGAACAGTCATAATGTGTGTAATGGTTAGCAGAGTTATGGGACATATCAGTTGGTCTTCTTTTAAAGATGTGCTTGATTGGCCTTTCAAGTCTTCAGGATGCTCACAAACCTCTGGAGAAGAAGACTTCATCTTAAACGGATTCTGTTGGCATTCATGCCTATTTCCTTCAGATTTGGTAGATTATCAAAAACTCCATCAGGCATTGATGTCAGCTGGTTCTTATATAACCTAAATGTTTTTAGCTTATTGATCTTTGAATAAAGGGATGATGAGATGGAAGTTTTGGAATATTGTCATAGTTGCACCTGCAAATAAACCAATAATAATTTAGTGAAACCTTCTGAGTTTTTTCCCCAATCTAATATTAAAATCATGCCATTTAAAACCTAGATGGGTGAAAATATTGAAAATGACCGAACTTGATTAGTACTTTATTATTTGATGAAATTCAGTACACTAAAACTGTTATAATGTATGTAACTAGAGGAACTAACCCTTGTTTTGCAGACATTCCCTGTAAATGTACATGGATAAAATACAACACACTGTTCATTAATTAATTAAAAAAAAATTATGTGTTGGCAGATTTCTTCAAGACACAATGCTTCAATGTATAATGCTGCATGTTTCCTTTTTACATTATGTTTTTGTCACAGTTTGTACATGCAAATGATAAAATAGACCAATCTATTTGACCACCCATACTATGTGTTCTTGTAATATAAAATAAACCTATAAATCAGATCCAAGTGGATATAGCCTAAAACAATTATTCAAATATTAACCTCCTATTAATTGTATCTATTTTTTTATGATAGTTAAACATGTCATTGGAAATATTATTTGTCTATCAGTAACACATTATTTACTTTATACTTTGTTGCTCCAAAATATTAACTCATGTCAAGATGTACTGCAGTGTATTGCGTTTATCTTCTTGCCCCAGCATACATGAGCACCCTAAGAAGTGTGGGCAGTCATTTTCTGTTTTCAGAGATAAGTGCTGGGCATTAAGAGACTATATTTTCATAGAGTAGCATACTGGACTTCTTAAAAAAAACTTTCTGTTTATAAATTTACTGTTATTTTACTAATTAATCTTTACATTGCTATTCATGACCATGTTTATATAATACATGGAACATGCAATGTAAAGGGGTTTCTTGGTGGAATGCTATACACTATCATGAAACATCCTATCAATTGATTCTCAACAACATATCAAATGATGTTTCAATACCTTTCAACAGCATGTCATTAAATGTTTTAATAGATTCCACATGATTATATAATATCTAACATCCACAAACATAAACTGTTGCCATATTGTTTATAATCAACTAATAGGCTGTTGACAGTCTATAGATGTTTTTTGTTTTGTTTTGTTTTGTTTTTTTTACTGTTTATTGAGTAACTACATTCAACAAAACAAAGTGTTACCCAGAATTCTATTATAAAACTGAGGAGGTTGTATTTAAAAATCTACATTTTATAAAGCATTTGAACTCCTTTAAATATCAAATTCATGGGTTAAATACAAATGAGAGCATGAGTATTGATAAGGATTAGGACTATCATCATGTTAGTTTAATCCATTTCACAGACTCATTAAACCAAACCAAAACATCGCACATGTATTCTCTTCCACAAAAGTATACACACTTTACATGCATTTTGAAGTATATACAAAATAAGTAGGTAATGTAACTGAATTAGGTTTATATACAGTATATACTGTGCAAAAGTTTTGGACATGTATGAAAATTTGCTGTGAAGCAAAGATGTCATCAATAATAATAATAATAACAATAGTAAAATGTTCTATATAAAAGAAAGCTTTTACAAAGTAAACCTCTAAACTAAACAAAGTCAATATTTGGCATGACAACCCTTTGCATCAGTAGTCTAAGGTACACTTATTTGAGGTTTATAAAGAAATTGGCATCCTGGAGATGATACGCTTAGCTGGCTAATACCTATAATTTAGGTCATTGTAAACAAAAGCATTTGTTTTGTTGTTGTTGTTTGTTTTTTTCCTATTTTCAAACTATAGTTAATATTTTTATTTTTTACTTGCATCAATGTACAAGTAATTTTAAATGAGTACTTATTTTATTTTGAGTAGAATATCTTATTTGATAGCATCACAGTGGTTACCACATACATTTGTTTTAGAAACTTTACTTTTCATTAGTTTTTTGATTGTCTTGCTTGTTCCTCCTCCAGCAGACAACACAGATTATAATACTAAAAATGACTACAGTGCAGACTACTGCAGTGATGATCATATGCATTCCCAGCGAACCAATGATAAGCTCTCCTTTCTTTAAGAGTATGGTTGAGTTATTTGCTGGTGTAAAAGGGGATATGTGAAAGGTATTATTGAAATGAAAGTTTATTATGCTGATGTTTGTCAAGTCTAAAGGGCAAAAGCACTCAAGAGATGTGACATTTTTTACTTTATATGGATATTTCTTTAACCAGTTTTGAAGTGGTAGAATGTCATGGTCACATCTCCATGGATTTTCACTTAACACCACACTGTCAATGTTGGTTAATGAATCTAGAAATTTCTTTGGTAAAGAGGATAGAGAGTTGTTTTGAAGCTCCAGCTGGTATAAGTAAGGAATACCATCAAGTAACTTTTCTGGAATGTACTGAATTTTGTTGTTTTCCAAAGATATGTTGACCAACTTTGGAAGGCCTCTGAACACTGTTTCATCAAGGCTTGTCAGGCAGTTAGTGTGCAAAGAAATTTCTTTCAGCTCATTCAATCCATTGAATGCACCAGGAGAAATATGTGAGATCCGGTTTCTGCTCAGGACCAGAAGTCGCACATGAGTTAAATTGCTAAATACATTTTCCTCAAGAACGGATAACATGTTGTCATACAGCCACAGGTCCTGCAGTAACATGGGCCCAAAGGTGTTAATAGATAGACTCTGCAGCTGATTGTCATAAAGTGAGATCTGCTGTAGATTAGGCAGCTTCAAGAAGATGCCTTCAGGAAGGAAAGACAACTGATTATTAGAAAGGTAGAGTTTCTGGAGCTGTTGATTATGTGCAAAAAGTTCTGCTGGTAAATTTGTGATAACATTGTTTTGCAGATGTAAAGTCTCCAGATTACTCAGCCCCTCAAATGCATTGCCTGGGATCACCTTTAGGTTGTTATTTTGAAGGTACAAGTTTTTAAGCTTTCTAAGTCCATGGAAAGTTCCATTCTGCAGTTTTCTGATGACATTCCTCTGCAGCATAAGCGTCTCCAAGTGAATGAGACCCCGAAATGCATCCTCTGGAATAGAACTCAAGTTGTTTTTGCTTAGGTCTAAGATTTTGAGAGACTGAAGAGATGTTAGCAGGGATGAATGGAGTTTATTTAGTTTGTTGTTGCTCAGCCTCAGTAGGGTGAGTGAGTGTAGTTTCTGAAACAAGTCCTCTGGTAGAGAAACCAGCTCTGTTCCTGAACAGACTAAAGCGGTGAGTTTCTGCGTCTTGTCAAATGTGTGAGGTTGCACCTCATTTATCCTTGAATTATTGACTGTAATTTTTGTCAGAGTCTCAGAAAATGCATCAAAATCAGCAGGTTTCAGTGAGGAAATGTTAGTATCTGAAAGGCTTATAGACTTTGTTGTTGATGGAATATGGAATGGAAAGTCTTTAATGTCATAGCCCGTGCAACTAGTATTGTTGTCCTTGCACTTACATTGCTGGGGGCATCCCCAAACAACAGCATTTACAGCACACATACAAATAATCATATATGATCTCGGCTCCATGGTCTCCTGAAAGGGAATAAGAAACAATTTGAAAAGACTCATTACTACATGATTTTGATACGTTCCCCTGGTGTTAAATCTTTACACTATATTTTAAACAAAACATTTATGAAGGTTACATGCAAGTTACTTGTTTTAATTAAATATTATTTTTCAAAACAATTATTATTCAAAACACAATTAAAAAAAACCCGACAAATTCTGGAGAAATATTAGGTGGTATGAGATTACTTGCCTGTACAATTGTATGCCAAAATTCAGGCATCCTTGGCCAAATTACATGTTTTATTGATTCTTGAAGTGGAAATAATTAAACAGAAACTCTGCAGTAAACTATTTAAAAAATAACATTACCAAGTGTTAGTGCACAGTTAATTTATAAGGGAAAAAAAGAATAGTTATTGTGGGGTATACAACTGGAATGGGGTCCAAACTTTTGCAAAATCTCAGAACTTAATTAACTTGTTAAGACTTAATTGACTCATTAAGCAGGTCAAGAAGTCATTCACAAAGCAGAATAAGGCTATAAAAAGATCTCAAAGCCCTTTCACAATTTCCACTGTCCAACATGTCATTAAAATGGCTGTAAAGGGGAAATGTAGAAGTCAGGGAAAGATCTGTAAGCAACCCCCCCCCCCCCCACCACC
>JANDJT010000012.1:5126527-5138719 GCA_024331685.1 Stegophilus panzeri
GTGTTGTCACATGAAAAGATATAATCAAATATTTACAAAAATGTGATGGGTGTACTCACTTTTGTGAGATACTGTATATACACATGTATATATGCATGTGTATTTTTACACATGCAACCTAATCTCCCAACTAGGTGATAGATTGGTCCCACTTGTATTACAACCTTAATAGCATTGACAAAGCACTTGCGTTTGTGCAAAATGCAGTCCAATACCAAATCTGTATCAGCACTGGCAAAATTATTCTGTTTCAGGTGGATTTGGCAACAAGTGATTGGACAATAATTTAACACATGTTGCGTTGGTCACTCGTGTGATTTTTCTTTTCTTTTTTTTAACACATTGGATAATTTAACACGTATTGAAATAGTAATACCACAAAAAGTGTGTAGGACATTAAGACAGCCTTTATGAGAGTGCATTTGTGCTTGCATCTAAATAGAACTCTTAAGTGTCTTGGATGATCTTTGCACCAAGTTCGCTGTTCAGAGGTGTTTTGCTCTGTTATGAGAATGGCACAGACAAACATTTATTCTTTCATTCCTTCATTTAATCATTCAGTAACTGCTTTATCATGGACAGAGTCATTGTGGATCTGCTGCCTAGACAGGAACACTGCATGTGAGGCAGGAATACATCATGGTTTGGATGCCAAGCAATAACAGGATCCCCCACACACATGCACACACCTAGGGGAAATTTGACAGTCCACCTACAGACAAGGTTAATTACAAACAGAAAGAACTCTAAAAGGCCATGAAGTGAACTGTAAAACTATTCCTCATTAGGCTCATTACTCCTCAAACGACAATTCACTATTTACAATTAAAATGCTGGATGCACAGATGCTAATACTTTGCTGAAGTCAGCATTGTAAATCTTCCCAGATGGCAGATAGGCACATAGTGTCAACTCAGCTTAAACAACTTCATAATCACAACTTTGCTGACCAACTCACATTCATTGCTTGAAATAGTCGCATGCAGTCTAGTTTATAATAAGTCAGTCATTTAACATGTGTCAGTCTGATTAAAGATGTGTAAAACCTTAAATTGTTTGTAGTGGAAACATTTGTACAGGCAAAAACACTGTAATTACACAAAGTTTGTGTCATGTGGCATAATTTAACATCAATGATGCTACAAAAAACCAATAAAACACACTAGCGGGTAAGTAGGACAACGGTATTATGCTGAAATCTTCACCGTTACACAAATGCATATCACCTGCACTCCTTCTAATGGATGTTCATGCTAATAACTTCTCTTAATATTAAACTTAGATGGGTAGGAAGAATTTGCACGATTGTATTTCTTCATGGGTAAAGTACATACATTTCACATGTGATTAGATCAATAATATGTAATCATGTGCCCTACATATGAAAAAGTAAGATGAGAAATAAATTAATCAGATGAAAAATCGTGTGTTGGAAGCAAACAAACAAAGAAACAAAACAAACAAATAAAAACAATGAATGATGCCAATTTCAATTGTTGTTCATAAGCTAGTTTATTATGCCAAAATGTAGATTTGGGATCAGAATGTGAACAATTTTTACACAACCACCAGTGAATAACACCACACAGATTAGAAATCAGCAAAACCACCAGGGTGCGTTGCATAACACAGGTATAGCATGTTACTGTAATCTTTTATTTTGAAAACATGCAACATTTGATGTTCACCAGAAGAGGGCTGCATAAGACAGCCTTTCGGCCATTTTGGTATACTGTATATGCCTGGTGAAGGAATGAGACCATCATTAATTAAATGTGTCATAGCCAGCAGTCATACAGGATGAAATTCAGTGAATTTTGGTTAAACATTTTGAAGAAGAAACCAATTATGTGCAATTAATGAAACAATAAAAGAAAATTTATGAATGCCAATTCCACATGGAAATAAAAAAATATACTAAATCAGAACTGGTGGCAGGAAAAAAAATCTGGTTTCCCACTTTAGGCCTTTAACCTGTTAAATTACACTAATGGTCTCTGCGGTAGGTGAACATGGCTTAAATTAAATCTTTCTAGAGTGGTCGTCACACTCCAGCCCTCCTGACTTGCTGGAACTCGCAGTGTGCTCTGAAACCCGAAGTGCGAGCTTGAGTGTGCACTTCCGGGTTTTTCACTGACATTGACTTTGTTTACTCTTGACACATGTGTCTTGTTATGGTTTATGTCCTGTCTCTGCCTCTGTATTGTCATTGGTTGTTTCCCTTATGTATCATTGTTCTCAGCTGTTTTGTGTTTCACACCTGATTAGGTTTAAACGCCTCGTGTCTCATTGTTTCGGGGCGAAGTTTTGCGTGAGAGTTACCACCGTATCAAGCCTTTGTCCCTTGTTCCTTGTGTTTTGTTTCATAGTTTTTGATCTTGTTTCTCGTCTCTCGTTACGTGCTTTGCCTCGCCTATTTAGTGTCCATTTGCGGATCGCCTGACCCATTGCCTATTTCTGACCACGCTTTTGTTTGACGATTTGGTTTTGTCTGCCTTTCTCTAATAAAGCTTGTATCTGCATTTGCATCTGTTCTTAACCTCCATCACGTGCTTGACGTGACACTTACAGCTCTGACAATAGTACTGTTTTTAATTCAAATGAGAGGTTTATAATAATACAGTCCTTCTAGCATGCTATGTCTATAGTAACTGCTTATAATAAATTAAAGTAGTTCCAGCTGCAACAGATAAAAAAGTGAAAATTATATAATCATTGTATGGTGAAATGATCTTAAAGGAGAGGTTTATTTAACATTTATGGAAGGAGTCTATAGTGTCATGAAGTTTTCCACCATGTGATGCCCTGAGATGGACTACAGTAGCATCCAAGCCTGGCTGTTATGGTTACAAAAGATGGATAAATGAACGAGCTACCCTGTGTCATAAAAGAATGTGACAAACCCGCTGATCAGTCACCACACTCACATAAATCACCCACAATGTTTTTAATCATAAAAGGTTTAATGTGACATGAAACTGTGACATGATCGCCTGATTATTTTTTAAAAAATATGTAAATAATTTCTAAAGATAGAAAATTTCTGAGTGCAGAGATAGCATAGCAAGTTTCCTGAGACCTGTGTCAAACATGTAGGGCAAGACAAGAAAAGGGAAAAACAAACAAACAAAAAACAGCATGATCAGCTCAGTGTTTCTTCAAGGGAACAAAATTGATGTAGAAAGAATATACAATGCATTGTCATCAAGTAATTATGTAAAAAAAAAAAAAAATTATTGCACATCCCTTCATTTTTCTCTACATAGTAAAATTCCTAGTGTTGAATTAACACCCAGTGTGTTCATTTGTGTCCAGTGGACTTATATAAACACTGTAGAGTGTGCATTCAACACTCTGGGTGTTAAATCAAGACTGGGGATTTTGCTGTGTATGTATGTAAAAGATGTAATTGTCAGACAGCCGTGGTATCAGAGGGATAAAACACTTTGGGATGTGATGTTATAGGAAAATAATCAAATTCATGGTAGTAAGTCTGCTTCACACCACACGATAATTTATTATTTTCCAATAACAGCACAAGCTAAAATGTTTTATTCCTTACATACATATTAGTATGATTTAAAACCTAAAATCTAAAGTGAATGTGATTGTGAAAATGTTCACCTTGTGAAAGCATCACGTACATTTTCTCAGTGTATTTTCTCTTTCACACACACACACACACACACACACACACACACACACACTTCAATTCTTGTAAGGTCCTTTTCCTGACACAATTATTAATGCAGATAATTATTACTATGCCTGCACCCAAATCTAACACCGGCTTTAACCTTTATAGCCAAAAGGAAACAGTTTTTTTTTTTTTTTTTTTTTTTTTTTTTTTAATAAAAGCTGCAGCTTTTGTTTAAATAACAAACAAACCAACAAACAAACAAAACATATAAAATCATGCCCCTCCCACATACACATATGTATGGGTCACACAATGAAAACTGCAGCCAAACTGTGACACTAGGGTAAAATTCCAGAAAAATTATTTTTGAAGAACACTCCCACCCTTACACTGACATTACCATCAGACATAAAGGTATATGGGTCAAAAGATAATATTTCCACTTAAACAACTTAAACATGAGTTATGAAGAATCACATTTACTGTGTTGTGCATTTAACAAGGACACAAAAATAACAATGAATTTATCAATAAACATTTATTTTTAAAAAATAAGGAAAACATTTGACAAGTCAATAAATAACATTAACAGAAGTTTGAAAATAATCAACAAAATGGACAATATGGATCTCAATATCTGTTAACTTGAATATTTCAAGATAACTTTTTTGTCTATTTTCGATCCAATCAAAAAGAAGGATTCAGAACACTGAGGTCGAGATTTTCTTGGGTACAGAGTGCATCTCAAGGAAGTTAAGGTAAGACCATATCAGTTATTTAACTTTTAATGATAATATAGTTGCAACATACAGTATATTAATTAAGTGACTTCACTTTACCCTGCACAAAACATGACACGTGTAACATGGTATAACTTACCTGGACATGAACATCACACATTGTCAAAACATGATAATACTACAAACTTTAAAATGTTGATTTTATCTATAATCTTAAGGTAATTTTTCTCTACCATAAATTGTGCTTGACTGACCGACAGAGAAATATTGCTGTTAATAATGGAAGCCTTGTTTTTTATTAAAACAGTATAAACTTAACCGATGCAGACGCCAATGGCTCGCAACGACTTTTACAAGACCACTCACCCAAAATTGGCTCTGACCCATAGATAAGTAGTATGTAGTCTCTCAAATAAAATAGAAAGACTTAATTACAGAAAAGTGTAGGAATTAAAGCAAAAACTAATTACTTTATTAGGTAAGGTAAATAATGCCACTAATTTCCAAAACTAATTAACACCTTGCAGTAATCACGATATTTAACAAAATTCGTTGCAATGTTAAATTTTATTGCCAATGATTTATATATATATTTGAATGGCTGCGGTTTTCATGGAGTGACCCGTACATACAGTATAGCATATGTATGTTTCAGTGACAGATACATTGCAATCTCAAAACCATAATCCATATCTACAATCAAGTCACATTCCTCAGGGCTGATTTTTCAATCTTATTTGCATTTACATTATGCAGTGCAGTTCACTGGACCTGGATGACAGGGCCAGGATTATAATGTGATACAGCAAGCTGTTGCCATGTTCTGTTGATCATGTAGTAAATTATAAAGTTTATTGCAGTCAGCCAAATGTTTCAATCTATTAACGAGGTAGAATGTTAACATTTCACATGGAAGCTTTTCCAGATAAACACCAAAAGCTTACTGGAGGTAGTCAGAAAGAACATTGTGGATATAATATAAAAAATAAGCACTTAAGGAAAGGTTCCTGCAGCATACAGTAAGCTTGAATATTCTGAATCCATTTAGGCTAAGAACACCTGCTGGGAGCGATGCATACCAGTGTGATAGAAAGTTAGCCAGAACACACTGACAGCAGCAGCATCGTCTCAAGTACACAACCAGCTTAAAACGGACACTATTAGAGTAATCTCCCAAAAGTATAAGGGGTTAGCACAGTGAATGGCATTCAGAAATGCCAGGGTCTGTAGGAAGATAACAGCTGAATTTAGGCTATTAAGTGGTATGGGTGAAGAATGTTCAAAACATATTCTGTGCCCTTCACTGGGCATGTGAAAGAATTTTGACTAAGGTCAAAGAATATTTCTACCTATCCGAAAAAATATATAATTTTGCCTCAACAATGGCATGTCCTTACTGAAGAAAGATATAGAGTATATGGGGATTCAACTGATATCTCACTTTATACCAAAATGTCTAGGTTAAAACACCCTTTTTTTTTTCAAATGAATTCAACACCAACAGATAAGACATGACATTAAAAACAAACAGTCATAAGATGCACACACACCTAAAAGGTTGGTCTTGGAGTAAACGGGATTGCTTATGAAGACCTATCATTGATATCTGTGTCTGGACTAATCTAAGCACCCTTCTGGTTAATAACCAATTCTTTGTCAATATTCACAAAAATACATGATTCTGCACTCTCTCTCTCATGCTTTATGAAATCTTAAGCCATCATGAGGGCAAGAGAACACTAAAAACAGTAGTTATGCAAGTATATGCGGTTCTATGAACCCTATATATACACATCACTCAAGAGCCGCCTGGATACCTTCTTGTACACATATACAGTACATGCATGCTGAGACCTTTCAAAAAAAATGTACCTTGTGACATCTGAAGTAAGATTTGCACTAAATGCTGCTGTCATGCAAGCCATCTTTCCCTGGAAACTTCTCACAGAGTCTTTGCTAGGTCAGGGGCAACTTCTGAATGACAAGGAGCCTTGAAAGTTATTCAGGTTTCACAGATCCACAGTGATACACATAACTATTGCGCTGTATTTCACCTGTCCTAACTGACAGGAGTGGCAAGAATCACCTGGACAACATATGGCAACATAGGCCTCAGTTATCAATGTTACAGTAAAGTTGTGTATAAATGTTTTCAGAGGTCAAACCAAACTAAAAAAATCATGACAGCTTAACAAAAGTTTCAGATCTCTGATTCTCTGTTGTTTAATGCCAATCACCTGTAACATATCAGGCATGTTCATGGCACAGCTGATTTACATTCAGTCACACTCACAAAAGTCAATAAAATGTAAAGCTCACATAAAAGGGACAAAATAGTGACTATATGGTCAAAGAGCACCTAAGTGTGGTGTGTGCTAAATTTCCAGCAATGCAGCTCAGCCATTGCAACGAGTCGACTAATACAGACACACACTAACACTTCCTTTTTTAAATACTGTAGTTCACCATTACTTTTGTCCTAATTGAATAGCTAGGCTTATTTGTCTTCATTTATATATTTTTATTTGATTGTGAAATGATTGTGAATTTTTACAAAATTCTCACTGAATTCATGTGTGCAACTGAAATAAATAAGAGGTTTAAACTTCACAGTGTAATCCGTATATGAAATTGCACTCGTTAGCAATTACACAATTTTAAGCTGATCATTTAATCATCATTAAATGAGTATCTTTACACTTAAATTTACACTTGGGAGCTCTTATAGGATACAATGCTTTTTTTCAAAACTAAGGGCATTCTCATGAATATCACATTTCTTGTGTAAATGCCCCTATGACTAATTTACAAAATATATCCACACATATCCATCTTGTAAAATGTACTGAAGAACAGGGTTCAGCTTAGGACTACCAAGAATGGTTAACTGTTTTCTAGTAGAACTGGCTGTCCTGATTCCCACTACAGTAAGTATAGGAAATTAAGAGTTGTAAAGTTTGACAGAGACAGTCCTTGGCCTCAGCTGAGATTTTGCTGATTGTGTTGAGAAGAAGTTCCGAATTATAATTATGGAGCAAGACGTAGCAAGAATAAAAAAAAAATAAACTGATTAAATTCTTACTTCACCCATAAGCCACAAGGACCAATTAAGGACATGAAGAGATAATGGTTTGCAATTAGGGATGACACATTGATGAAAAGTGCAATAATATATAAGTGTATTATATGAGAAAAATGAGACATACAGTTATGTTACTTTGCTATGCAGAAGAAAGAAAAGAAAATCAGAAAGTTATACATGATGACAAAATATACAGTATATGTAGTTGTATAAGGACCATACTATTTACCTAGGCCTTGTTTTTCATATTTGTGACACTCATCCTTCATGTTATGCTTCTTTATTAGCTGTATGTGAATCATAACTATCTCATTATTACAAATTCATAGTAAACAAATGAAAAGTTATGTTTAGCAACAACGTTAGCAACAGGGTGGGTTTTCAGAGTCATATATTTTCTTACAACATAATTTCAATCAATTAGAAATCAATTACAAAAGACCTTTAGCTCAATAGCGATTTGAAGAACTGCCAACCTTGCATGAGTTACTTACTCTCATTCACTAACTTTCAGTAACCACCCTCTCCTAGACTCCGAGTTGTGGTGGATCTGGAGCCTACCCTGGGAAAACTGGATGTAGTGGGGAATACACCCTGGATGGGCCACCAGTCCATCGCAGACACCATGCACAAACATTCATACAGTGATTCACAGCTAAGGGCAATTTATCATAGTCTGCATGAGATTCAGCTAGCATAAATATATAATTAATTTAACTTCAGTAAGTGCTTTATACTGGTCAGGGTTGTGGTGGATCCAGAGCCTTTCCTGGAAACACTTGACACAACACAGGGACACCAACTAATCTTATTTAGTTCTGTGTGCCTTATTTATTTCTGTTGTCTCATGTAGTTAGTGTGTTGTTTTATGTAGCACCATGGTCTTGGGGGAATGTTGTGTACTGTACCAGCTGTATGTTTGAAATGATAATAAAGCCACTTGACTTGACTAATGTGACACCAATCACCAATCTACTTACTGGCATGGTTTTGGGAGGGGGGAGGAAACCAGAGAACACAAAGGAAACCCTCACGGACACTGAAGAACATGCACAGAAACTCACAGAACATGTGCGGAAATACACAGACAGTAACCCAAGCTCAGGATTGAAAAATATACTCACTACACCACTACTCCTCCCAAACATTAATATGTATATCATCAGTAAACACATTAACAAATAAGTAGCTATGCCATTTTTAAAAAAATGGCACTGTGCATTGTGTTTAGCATACAATCCACTGGTCTCCTTCCCTTTAATCAGTAGCAAAAAATCATAGTATTTGCCTCTAAACATGACTTCAGACTGCCACGATTAACAGTCCTGCTGGTCAGCTCATTTGTAACATGTGTTTCTGGTGATTATACAGAGTAACCAAAGTGTTTTAAATGGCATGGTTATCATAAGGCTACAGGGCTTTGAATTTCAGCACCTTCTGTTTTTCAGTCTCAAAAAGGCTCTCAAATGGTTTGTTAAAGCCGCTTAGAAACCATATCCATTGTTTGTATAGCCAACTATTGTTAAGCACCGAGAAACTGCCAATAGAGTCCACAGTCAGAAATATATTCTGCTGCCATAAATTTATATTGCTTTGCCTTCTGGGATTCTAAACTTTTGCAATTTTCGAACTGGCTGAATATCTAATCCACTGTAATTGTAAATTACTACCACAGGCCTTGGTGTACTCAGCTGTTTCTTTCTACAATACTTAGCCTAGTTATAGATCTGTGCAGGTGCCTGATTTTTCAGTGGTCATTTGGGAGAACAAACAAACACAAAAGTGTCTGCTCTGACATTACTCATGCTAATGGCTTTACATAAATCACAGTGGGGAGAGTGACAATAATCACTGAAAGATGAAATGTGCACTACGGTAACCTGTTTCCTGTTTCCCATTTTCCCAGTTTTCTTTCACCTATCTGGGGAATCTACAGAGGAAAATCTCTGTGGAAAATCTACGAGTGGTATGCATTAGAAACAAAAGACATACATAGTTTATAAAGTGCATGTGAAATGTCTTTCAGTGAAAAGTGAAGACATTGTTCAATCAAAATGATTCATCTTCAGTAAGTGCTTTATCCTGGTCAGGGTTGTGGTGGATCAGGATCCTCTTCTGGGAATACTGGGCTTGAGGCAGGAATACATCCTCGATGGGATGCCAGTTCATTGCAGGGCCCAATGCACACACACTTATTTATATTTCGGGGCAGTAGAACATAGCCAATCCACCTACTGGCATGTTTTTGGGAGGTTGAAGGAAACCAGAGAGCCCTGAGGAAACCCACGCAGACACTAGGGACCCTGGTGTAATGCTACCCACTGTACCACTGTGTCACCGTCTGGTAAAATGAGATAGAATTATGAGAAATGGACAAAAGTTCATGATTAAATTGGGGACGTAATCCAATCACGTCTCTAACTCTTATGGTACATCTCTTTGTTCAAATTGCCTGCTGATATTACATTTCCACTGTAATAATATCTTAACTGTTAAATAGTAATAGAAATTATGGTCATTCATTTATTTTTATGAAGCTTTTGCAAGCTGTGATAGGTGACACTGCTCTTTCCGAAATGGTACATAAACATGTTGCAAAGTCTGTTATCATATTTGACTCTAGGGTGATGTACACAAGATGGAATTTCTTTGCTTGTGGGCAGAAAAAAACAGCTAAATGGCCAAGATAGGAAGTGCGAGGAATATTTGATTTTTACCACAGCTCATGGTGCTCATATTTTTAAAGCAGTAGTGATGTCATTATATTAGTATACGAACAACATAATTAGCACAGGGCCACAGCGGGCAGAAACACATTATCAAAGATTATGATGGTTGCATGTAAATGGAAAATACGGGAACACAAGATTGTAACCTTACATTAGCAAGCGAATTAACAGAACTTATTTGTTGCCAGTGTGTACAGAAATGAAACATAGCAGTCCAGTATCATTGGAGTGTAAAAATGAATTATATCTGTTATGCATCATTATCACACAGTGCTGCTGAATTCTCAAATCTGATTGGTCAGAGCGTGTTGATTAATTTTCTATAATAGCAACTCTCACAATAGTGCTAACTTTAATTCAAAGAATCTAAGGAATATTTTAAAAATGTGTTGTTGTAAGGAGACATTTATTTAACATTTATGGAAGGATTTTATGGCTTTATTTAACATTTATGTATTTATTTTCTGTATCAGTGCTTTGTGACAGTCAGTAAGTTTTCCGACATGTCTTCAGGACAGAGGGATTTGCGGTTTCTTGGGAGCATGACAAGCTGTTTTTTTTTCGGTTTTTTGTTTGCTTTTTTTTTTTTTTAACTTAAAGAATAAACAGAATCTGGTGAGAGAACAACAGTTTATAGCTGCTATTATGATAAGTGTTAATAGGAATGAACTGGTTTTCTGGACAACTACAACATTAAATAGAACTATAAATAGTTATCTGTCCTGTAGTTCATTAATACATAAAAACATGTAATAAGTGGCAAACATATGGAATAAGATGAATAAAACACTTCAGGACATGCTGTTATTGAAAATAATCAACTTCAAGGTGGTAAATGTAACTCCACTTTGTCTTGGGCTGTGTCACACCACTCCATAATTGATTATTTTCCTATAACAGCATGTCCTGTTAAGGTTTATTCTTTATTTAAACCTTCAATATTCAATTATTGCTATACATTATTATTTATTATCTACAGTGAAACTAATAAGGATTGTATTTACTGTATGACACTGAGGAAATTAACCAATCCTAAAGCAGTACACATTTCTTTCCTTCTTTCTTTTTTTATTTCACTGCCTTTTTTTTTTTTTTTTGGTATTTTTAAGCAGTGGAACCTTGAAGTACCTTAGAGATGTTTGACCCATTACATGGCAAACCTTTTTACCAGTCCATCACATTCAAGGACAAATGTAAGGAGCACAAGTCAGAGGACCGAAAGTCTGTGAATGGGTTGAGAACATAACTGCTGACTAAATGAATGCCTTGTGTGTGTGTGTGTGTGTGTGTGTGTGTGTGTGTGTGTGTGTGTGTGTGTGTGTGTGTGTGTGTCTGTAGACCGAGTTGCCCTGCCATCATCTCTTTTACACCAAGCTTGATTCGAGCCAGCAAAACAAGTTTAAGCTAAAAATGTGAATGCTTTTGAAGGTCACATATTAATTATAAATAACCAACAAGCACAAGCACAAATTCCTCTAATTCATGTGTTAACTGTCTTTTCCTGTAAACAAATTTATTCAGTTTATATTTTATGACTTATGCTTTATATCATCAGTTAGAACCCTGTACATTATTAGAGATATATTTATTTCTTAAAACAAGGCGACAGTGAGAGGAGCAAACTCTGTTAGATTAGGATGCAAAACATTACAGAGCTATGTTGTTCAGAGAATTGAACCATTGGTCTGCCTCAGATTTAAATAACTGAAGCAACACTGTGAACACACTGAATAAATAATGCAATAGAATCCTTCATAAAAACACAAGGATTTTTTTTTTCCCCAGCTGTGAGTAAAAAGGTAGAAAGCTGAATTAGTCAGAGGAATAGAATAATTAATTTCTTAATTACATTTTGTAATTAAGATGAGTACACCTGGGAACTCTGTAATGAATTGTGTATTTGGTTTTCATCTGTTCACCAACAGACAAACGAGATTTAGGACATGAGCCATATTTAACGACTGAATATGAGTAGTGACAAAAGAATGATCATCTAATGAT
>JANDJT010000012.1:5153591-5170135 GCA_024331685.1 Stegophilus panzeri
ATATACTTTTTTAAATAAACAAGAGCTAAGTGGCGCACCATATTAATTTTCTTTTTTGATGAAGTGTCAATAATTTTTCAGTAGACCCGGTGTTAGTCCAAAGTTTGCCAAAAATATCAGTGTTGGTAAAGTTAACAATCTTGATAAAGTTTGTTAAATGAAACGTATTGTACTAGCCTACTAATTAGTTCATAGCTTGGAGACTTTGATTATCTTCATATTAAACCTCTGCAGTTCTATCGGTTTCCAATTCACAGGCATTGATCAATGTTCAAGTGTAAATGACATTTTTTTTTTTTTTTTTTGGTATTTCATTCACATTTTTTCATTTAGTTAATTACCCAAAACACCTCTAACTGTCTAATGACCTAGCAAACATGGACACTTTTACTAAAGCTATGTAATGCCTGTAGGCCATCTGTGTTGGTGCAATGCAATGTAATAAACAATGAGTAACAATTACATCATGGGAGAAGCTTCAGCCAGTCACAAGTCTCTGCTCTGCCTCACAGAGACACAGTTATTTCCATCCAGGGTGACTGATTGATAAGCTCTAAGGACTTCCATAAGTTTTTTTATATCTCACCCTGAGATATTATATGCCCTTATCATCACTGAATATTGCACAAATTAATATTCAGACTACTTTGCTATTCAGAAGTTTGGGGGTCTTGGTAAAACAAAGTTGTGTCTAAGTTACGCACGATTTGGAACTTGAACTTAAGCACATTGCACAATATCAGCTTGGGTATTAAGTCCAGCGCCACTGTCTGACAATTTATTTACATTTGTTTTGGACTATAAATACACAAAAGAATATGGCAGGCCATTTAAGGCCAATATTAAATAAATAAATAGACATGAATTATTTAATTAATTGACTGACTAGTTTATTAACCAATATCCAAACTCATGTCTTTATTAAGTTTAAGTTAATAAAAGGCTGTATTTTTTCAGACAGAGGTCATTGGAGGAGACAGTATCTTAATCAGAGTCATTTTAGAGACTACTAATTAAAAGTAAAACGATTAACTACACTTAAATAGCTTGAAGCATAGAATTTGAGAGCTTTACAGGAGAGCACACTTAATTAACAAAAAACTAAACAAAACATACAAATAGGAATAGCTTACCTCCCACGCATATATTACAGATTTCATGACCTTGATATAGTATTTTGAAGCTACATTATGTTGTGTGCACAATTAACTGTAAGCACACAATATGAACAAAAATTTAAATGCTAAATAATAGGATGGGCTAGATCAAGCGCTATTTTAAAAGCTGATTTGTTAAATTCAACTTGATTCAATTTGAAATAATCTTGGGCTTGTACATTGTATTACATTTGACAAAGAAAATAGTACTGTCTACCTCTTTAGTCTATATTTTCTATCCCCCATTTTTTCAGGCTTAAATGACAGTGGTTGTGTTTAGAGGTGGTAGTCTAGATGTTATTGAAAACCCTGACTTTGTCACTTCTACTCAAGAAAAATCTGACAACTTGATTGGCATTATGTGAATGGGCCACTCAGAAAATTGACCAAAACACGTGCGTAATCTGTTTCTGAAAATATGAGTAACTATTCCTGCATGAATATTGATATAACTTTGGCTGACTGAATACAGCCATGTAATCATGGCATTACAACTTCTTCAATAATTGTATAGACTTTAAATTAGCTAAGAATAGCATTTTTAAGCTATGGAGCTGATCATAAACACGTACACTTGTGACTCAGGTACAGATGTAAACCTGTAGGTTGTGGATTTATTTACACATGCAAATGAAAAGTGTAAGTGGATGCTGAAGGTGAAGTGCAGTTTGAGCTTATGTAGCACTTATGAGAGAAGCTTGATGTCTGTAAGTCTTTAGTGACAGACTGGAGGTCAGAATTCCTCCAGAGAGCTTGAGAAGGAGTAAAGGAGAGAACATTAAAATGCAAAGAATGCCAACAGCTGTAAATGTGAATGTCTTCTATGGTTATGCCAATGCAGTCAGCATGCAGCCCTTTTATTCAATCCCGATCAAGCCAGCCAGACAGAATGAGAGCAATAATTGCCCACCAGCCATGTGCTCTCTTTCTCATGTGCAGGTGGCATTGTTTTTGTTTGGCGAGCTGTTCAGTCTGTCATTTGAGGTACCCTTCTCTGTTCTAGTGTTCGTTATAGAAAGCAGGACTTGCAAATTAGCTGGGTAATTTAGCTTGAAATACACGAAAAATATTTATATTTCCTTTTCATGGCATTTACAGGAGTATAAACAACTATCAGTTATAACACTGCTTTGTACTGTTTTACAGGACATTTTACAATGTATGGCAGGTCATTAGAAGACGCACACATATTTTTGCACATTTTTGTTGGTTTTTGGACATAAATTAGTCATTATTTTAAACCTTTAAGATCAGATTTTTACATAGGCTCTTGTGTTCTGTGGTAGCTCTGATGAGTAAGCCTTTGAAAAGCATTCTATAATTTGTCTGTAATTATCCTCTGGAGAGCAAAACATGGCAACATTTTATGGTCCTCTGGACTAGTGGTGTACATCCAGACTGAGATCCTGCTGGACCCAACAAAAATCTCTGGGAGTGGATAGTTTTTACTCCCATGTGGGTGGGTATGGGAGGTCAGATATGAAGCTCATGGGAAAAAGAAATGCCATGCTGATTAACAAGGGAGAGTATTGGACACAGTCCTGTTGTGATGTGTTTTCTGTGTTCATTCATCTTCTTGTCGTTCATAAATTATTTATGCAAGACAAGGTCACTGTGATTTAATTTACTAATTTGTGTATATTTTTGGAAAAATGCCCAACTATGTTTCTTAGAAAATGTCTTGAGCAAGTACAAACACAAACAGTAACTTCAGTAGCAGGAGGGATTGGTCAAACGTGCCTGTGGTAGGGGATGGGAGAAGTCAGACTTTCTTCTGGAGTGGGTGGGGTAGTCAAAAATGTTTCAGAAGTGGGTGAGATTTTCTTCAGTAGCAGTCAGGATTGGGAATGGCCTTGCACACACCTTGATTGTGGAATGCTGCTATTTTTCCTCTTGGCTACTGTATATGCAGGGCACAAATGTGAGTGCACAGTGTGATATTTATTTAAGGTAATCCATCAATTGTTGTCAGGATACACAACAGGATTCAGTACAGAGGCATGCAGAAACAAACTAGGATATTCCATAAGAATAATATTCCATAAGAAAACAAAAGGTGGAAAAGAAGGCTCTGACTTAATGATTATAAATGCATAAGACTTTTAAAAGATACTATGATGCAAAAGGAGATAAACAGACAAACTAATCAAGGATTAAACAAAGAACTGGTGAACACAATATGGAAATTAACCAATGACAAAACAGTGGTGTAGACTGGACTAAAAATCAAAGAGCGAGCACAAGCAATGCTTGCCGTACTCAGAACTTCACTGTGCATTGAGAGGTAGAAATCGTGATAGGTACAAAATGAAAGTTAAAAAAAAATGCTTCACCTTTCTTTATGATTAATCAGGAAACCGTTTACATAAATCTAACATTAGCTAAGGTGTTTGAATTATGTATCTTTATCTTACTTTAATTAGCTATCAACTGTGTTCAATATCACTGTGGTTTCACCCAAATTAGGGAAATAAGAAAAAGAAATGACAATGCAACCATTGTAACCATGCAATCTTATTTTTAATAAAATTTCACTGTAAATATGTCCTTGTTAAAAATCTCTTGTTTCAAAGCATTGTTTCTTTACAGCAAGCCATAATTGATTACATTTTTAGCGCTCTACTAGCAACAAGCATAATCCTGATTCAGTCTGTATGGAATTGGGTTAGCTAACTGTAATCTACCATTTTGGAACTGATAAATCTGCAGGTGGATTTGTCAAGCCTTCTTTCTGGATGCTGAACCCTTCTCCCTGATGCGTCAACTGCTGCATTATCCTTCAGTGAGGCCTGGCAAGATAACATGGGTAAAGAATGGTCATGAATGGTAAATGAGGAATTCAGAAATGTATAATTAAGCGCTGGTGCAAGTGGTAATGGTGGGTTTTAAACCTTTGTTCAGTGCTGAGGGACAGCAGGGTCTATAGTGCTGGAGGCTTTTTGGATTCAGTATCAGTGGCGAATGTCCTGAAAGGAAGAGAAAGGGGGCCTAATGATGTTCTCTGCCATTTTCAGTACCTGCAGCAGGGTCATGCAGTCTGAGACTTTACAATTCCCAAACCAGAAAGTGATATAGTTGCTAAGGAATCTCTCTATCATTGCCCAGTGGAGTGTATTAGGGATGGGGGTGGGGTTTTGCTCTACTCCATAACCACAGGAAAGAACTGTGTTGTTTTTTCTTCGGTTTACTTTGAGGTCTTATATGATCTCTTGATGTAAAATAGTAATAAAATGAATTATCATTAATTAGATTCTTATTGCTGTACAAATAGCAATAGCATTTTTAGTAGTAGATACATATTATACTAGGTATGTGGAATAATGTATGATGTTTCAGTAATGAAGAGTTTAATTAGGTTCATTATCAATGTGTGGCAGTAGTATTTGGATTTACAATGTCTGCCAGGTTAGTCTGTCATTTTAGTGGTTACTACCTGCAAATTGGATTCGTGTTAATATATCCTTCCAAACTAATATCATATTTCCATTATATCTGAATTGTGGTAAAAGGAATGATTACAAAGGTTTCAAAAAGTGGAAATGGTTCATTTACAGTTTTAATGCAGCACCAAATCCAACCTAAAAAAAATAGAATAAAAAATTACTATAATACAATGCCATAAGAAGTGCACAGAAGCTTTTTATGCATATTCACAAAAGAAAAACAAAAACGAAGTCCTTCAGGCAAACATGGTGGTGCTTCACCCTGCAAGAGGTCAATAGCACAAAATGCACTGAAAGCACAAGAGCTCTTCAAACAAACAACCGAAACAAATTGGGTCGCAACAAAAAAGAATGCAACAAAAAAGAATGCAAATAATTTGCTAAAAGAATATTAAACTCTGAAAAAGCGTTCAAGAAGGTGGGACAGTGGAAAGCTTGTGATAACTGGTTATAGGCTTAAGCCCTATTTAGTAACTGTTTAGTCCCAACTCTAAATAGGGCTTAAGCCTACAACCAGTGACTTTGTTCAGTGCTGTGGAACAGCAAGGTATTAAATAGCCTTAAGGAAGAAACTCTGGACTCTAGTAGCACTAACCTGGATCATGCAATGCATTTTGTCAGACAGAATGGAGGTGTCAAGTGTGTATACAGTATGATAGAATATAATCCAGTATATTCAGTATGAATTTACATGCTACCCAACTCCCTAATCTCATGAAAATAAACTGTCAGACAAGTACTCAGTAGCCCGATAAATAGGTTTAGTTATCCATGAGGAATGATTGCATGATTAGCACACCCTGTAGTGAGCCTCCTGATAAATAAAATAAGCAGCAGACTTACTGTATGGCAGACTGCCAGATTGAATCAAAGGGCAAAAAAAAACGTTAGGTTTTGAAGACATACAACAAAATAAGTAAACAAGTGAAGTATTCTCAAATCCAATACTCTTCTCACAGTGACTCATTCAATATTTACTATACAAACTGTTTTATATAGAGCACTTTACTAGGCAGCAGTAGCATGAGACTCAGTTGAGAGAACACTCACTAGTGAGTTCACCGCAAACACACCAATGAACAATCCAAATAAATTTAGCATCACCTATGAAATACAAAATTACCTAGCAACCTAAAAAACACAGTAATATGAAAGTATGAATAACAATGTTCCATATTAGGTACACCACTAATAAGTATCTTCTTATTTACAATTATATGTGAAGCTCAAATATCCATCCAGAGAAGTTATGCTATGCTTTCTGATACTTATAAGATGTATTCAGAGCCTTACATCAAACTGCCTGACAATTTGTCATGCTAAAATTCATGATGTGGGCTGTATATGCACTCAAATAAACTATGGAATGCCATTCAAAGGCAATATAAAAATATATAAATATGACAATAGCTAATTGTATAGTCCCTTAAAAGTCCATGAAAAGTTTTTGTTTGTTTGTTTTTTTTTCCCCCAAAGGTGTATAGAATTAACAAATAAATGACAGTATTTTATTAATCAAATAAAAAAAAATGTAAATGACAAATTGAAAGCTTGTTACGTCATTAAGTTGTGTGCATAAGTATCTTTATAAGCTTCTGAATAATGAGGGTGGAAGTTGATTGATCAATTAAACCAAATTTGCAGTAATGATCATTTCAACTAGGACTATTCATTCAGCAATATTCTGGCAATATACTAGACTCATATTAGATGTTTATTTCAATGTTTGTCATTGTCTTGTTCAAATATTATCATTCTGATTATGATATGATTTTTGGAGGGCGAGTGCTTGTGTTTAAAGGTGGTGGTCTAGATGCTATTTGAAAAATTACTCCTTGAAGGGATGAATTACATGCAGGTCATTTTAATAATCTGAATGTGTCAGAAAATCAACTTACATTGTGTTAAGATGCCAGCGTTCAATTTGGACACTGAATTTATGTACTAACGCTAGTAATATAGTAATCTATACAGAGAATATAACACTTAAACATATTCATACAAAAAATGCAGAATAAAATAAAAACAGCCTAATAAAAAAACATTCAAAAGAAGTCCCTGAATTCAATGTAATATATAACTAATTGACCTGGTTGACAACAGCCATGAGGGTATTATCACCGCTCAGAGTGTTAATGTTTTAAGAAACTCAACAGGTCATGACTGAGTCCTGGAAAACATGAGAGATGTGCACAGTGTGTGTAATGTCAAATTGGATAAGCTAGCTAATCTATCATTCTAATTACTGAATTCTGGTCTGTGGTGAGCGTATATGAGATAATGTAGTCTTGGTGTTCTTCATCAAATGTCCCTCACTTGCACTACTTTATCTCTCTCTGCCTAAAATATTGTTGATTATGCTGCTTAATCAATATTACAAGAAATACTTTGTAGAGGAAATCTGTATGTACATGATCAACTGAAAAAGCAGAGAAGTGAGTACATAGCTGAGATACATCACTAAGTAACAGGATTTTGATTGACATGTTCTTTCAACATGCATTATAAAATATTTACTTGATATTACTAAAAGAGCTGGAGAAACAATTCAGACTTGGTGTATTTACACTATAAACAGAGAGAGAGAGAGAGAGAGAGAGAGAGAGAGAGAGAGAGAGAGTACACACTGAAAGTAAACTATTTGGCCTATTGGGAAACCCAGATTAAACTCCAGAGTAAAATGCAGTGTTATCTGGCCCTAAACAGACAGTATAGAGTGGCAGATTATCTGAGCATGGTGACTGACCCAAATCTGAGAAACACCTTGACGCAATACAGACTCAGCGAGCACCGCTTGGCCATCGAGATGGGCCGACACAGACAGTCCTGGCTGCCCCGAGAGCATAGACTGTGCCAGCAGTGCACACTAAATAAAATGAGACAGAGCTGTACTTCCTCAATGAATGCACTAAATATAACCACATTCAAACTGAATTCTTCACCAAAAAGAACGAGATCATCACCAACTTTAGCTGCCTCTCAGACCCCGACAAAGTTTCCCACCTACTGGGGGAACACAGAGAGAACTGCACACAAGAAGCACAATACACATACACACCTGCCACCACGTGATGAACAGGGAGTGACCAAGTCACAAGCACACACACACACACACACACACACACACACACACACACACACACACACACACACATTCACACATGTCTGGAGAGCAGAAGGGGTCAGGGTCACTGGTAGATCCATGATCTATGTTAGATCAAGTCCATGGGAGTGTCAACATGTGCTTCAATGGAAGGGATAAGACTCATGGAAAATCAAAACAAAGTATTTAGTGTAGTTAGCAATGTCAGTACTACATATATCAATTTGCAATGTGCAACATCTTGACTATTAAATATTCCAGATGTCAGTCCCTGCTGGATGTTTTGGCTCGAGTGCAAAATTCTTATATACTCAGCAATATTCCTTGGTCTTGCCCATTTTTATGAATGACTAAGGTAATTTGGCCTATGTGTTACCTCATATTTATACCCCTGTTAAACAGGAAGTCATGGTTGAACATTTCCAGTTTCTTGTTATGCAGGTGTACTAAAAAAAAAAAAAATCAGTGGCAATATACTTCAAATATATTTTTCTCATATGAATTCATAGGGGTGCCAATAATTGTTGCTCACCCATATATATATTTTTTTTTTAAATAAACCTGTTTTGTGTTTGCAATTGTTTGATATCTATGAGAGCAGAGTATTTTTGTAAATTTGTTGAACAAAAGATTAAAAGGTTAAACAATAAAGACAATTTTCACCACCTTCTTTGCTCAAATTTACCAAGGGTGCCAATATTAGTGGAGGGCACTGAAGAATTTCATACTAAAACCAAAACATCCAGCAGGACAAATAGATTGATGAGGTCATATTAAATCGTTATGTCAACTGTTGAGTAAGTTCTCTTGGGTGAGGAAATAGAACTGTCTCTCAGAATTGTGGCAGCATGTCTTCCTGCACCAGCAGTCAGTGTGAACTCAGCTGACAGTTTCTTAACTGGCTCCTCCACATAATGCACACATCAGTTCCGAGCCAGCACCTCATGTCTGTACTCTCATTTTGGAGGACAGAGAGGCAAAAGAGAGCTGCTTGTTCCTCCCATAACTAGATCGCCCATCTATGGTCATTTGTACATCTCTATGTTGTCGTTTGTAATCCACTGATTTCATGAATCATGATGTAATGATTGACTCATGGATGCCAACTGTAAGTATGTATATATATATNNNNCAAATAACATGTGGTCTATGTTGAAGCTAATAAGGCTGATGTGGTTTACAGGCGCCGTTTTATATTCACATGACACGTGAAATGCCACGTCAACTGACCAAGGCGTAATTTCACACAGACCGTTCATGCGCAAGGGCGCTTCCCACAGCCTGAAGCTCATGCAATTTTGAGTTCCTTTTGAAAGAGAACAACAGTTACACACATTTCTTACTTTGTTAAAATGGAACATATGCCATACAAGTTCCTATTTAAGTTGTTACTATAGAAAAATTTACATATTCAAAATAACACATTAATATAAACCCTGCTGCAGGAAGTACTGTAAGAGCTGCTGAAAAAAAAAAAAAATCAACACTTACCATTTCATTCATAGTCAAGCATAAATATTCATATTTTTCTTTCTTCATCTTCAGTAACCACATTATTCTGTTGAATGTCTCAGTGGATGAATGCACCCTGAATGGGCTGTCAGTCCTCCTCAGGGCATCCGTCATGCTTTTGGTGAGTAAACGGGAATATCCTGAGCACAGAATGAGAGAATGTGAAATTGTGCACAGACCATAACCTCAGCTCAGGCTGAAACCCTATTAATCCAAATTTATCCAGCGGCACCCAAGTTGTGGCTGTTCTGTCAATCGTTTATTGGATTAATGTTTCTACAACATGGCTATGGGGCTGTTTTACGTAAATCTTCATTTATCCTATGGGGTTTTGCTAGCTGTAACCAGCTGAGGGTACTTGAATTTTGATTGCATTTGATATTGCTATAATTTTGTAAATTCTTCATATTGTTACAGAGAAATAACATCTTAGCAGATACTTTTTGAGTAATATATCAAACATGGCCCAGTGTTTTCAATTTAAGTAACCATCAGCTAGCTAATATGCAGGCTAATCTATGCTTGCTTTTGACTGAGCCTATTGTCAACTATGTATATACATCAAAAAAATACTACAAAGAAATCTGGTCACAGGAATGCTAATGTATACAGAGATAAATTTTTGTTGCCATATAACTGCAATTGCAATTGTTTACCCAGAGATTTAGCATAAATGACTTATGAATGAGGTAATGTTAACTTTCACTGTCTATACAAACACTAAACTCACAAGCTAGCAACCTGCAACTATGGCCTACTGCCAGAGACAAAATCTTTGGTCTACTGATCATTGCAACTTTTACACAAAGTAGTACATTTTGTCTGTTTTGCATATTCACCTTAGAAAAGATACAATTTGGTAAGTATACAATACAATATACCATTTGGGGAGTTTCTAATTAGGGGGTCCAATATACAGGGTAGGGTCCTTATGAATACATTTCATTTAGTACTTGAAGTGTAATTTATGAAGCCTGCAATTCACTTCCAGAATAGCAATTGCATGCACAATCTAATACTACTGAACGACAGGTATTACATTCATGGAGCTGTTTCTGCCAGTTGAAGACTAATTTATATTTACTAAGTCTTAATAATGAGAAAGTTGCTCGTGATTTATTATGCCATGGTAAGTTTTGGATTTATAAAAGATAGTTGTCAGATATTCACCCCCCTCATGTGAACAGGATTCAAAGGGTTTCCTTTCGCACATCTTAGTAATAATGCACACTCATGATGTGTAACATGGTGGACAGAGACAGAGTTAGGATCCATGTGCAAAGAGGTTTATTTGGCACACAGAGTGAAATCTTTATCCAAATCCAAAATAAAAGTTTAAAGCAGGTAAATAGTCATAACACAATTCAGTAGCAGTAAACAAGGCCAAAATATAATCTGAAGAAAAAAATAACAATATAAATATGGGAAGGTAGTAACACAGAAAGGCAGTCAGATATGTGTAATATAACCCACAAACTTCAACCACAAACATAAGTGATTTGCAAAGATATTCTGAAATTGGGATGATTACATGCTGAGAACAGGAAGTGAACTGGAACCTGTTCTGGTGACTGTGGTGACTGCAACGACTGCTGGCAAGGAGGGAAAATGTCCTGATTTCTCATTGCAACTCATGTCTATCCTTTCTTATTTTTTCAGTAGAGCAAGCACATACTGTATCTTTAATTCAATTTGCATCAAGTTTATATTACAGAAGCAAACAAAAATATATAATACTGAAAACAATGTTAACTTCTTTCAAAAAAAAAAAATATTTAGATTGCTTCATTAATTTTTAAAATTGAATTTGCTGTTTTTATTCCTCATGGCTGAGATTGCATGATGTTTCTCACCACTGAGCTGAAAAAATGTCTGTGAGAGATCAGTCACTTGCTGTTTGAGCTTGTTTACCCAGGTGATGCTAACCTGTGCTCATTTAAGCACTGCCCAAGGCCCAGTATAGTCTCAAATCACATTCTGTCATGGTTACACAATAGTGCATATAACAATGATGTGCTAAAAGGCATTCATGAACACATTTTGAATAATGAAAATAATGCCATCGGGGCAAGATTTTCTTTTTTCACCCTTTAACTTGGATGAATGAATCGTCTTTATATCACATTACAGAGAAATGGATTTAGTCCCTGCAATGTATTCTCTATTGCAGTGACATGGAACATGATAGCTTTACAGAAGATGCAAAGGGTCAGGAGAGAATAATGTTGACCTGGGCACAGTCACATTTTAATCAATTCACCACAATTTGAACTCACTCCATTTGAGGCCATAGATTTTGAATGGTACCCAGCTGGCTTCATGTTGCAAACTGATTCTATCTCACTCCATTTCCATTTAGGGTATACATTATTAATTTTAGATAATAGAACCACTTTCCTATCACAGTTCTCCCCCATGAAGTGCAAATGACTTAACATTCTTTCTTAAGTAAAACAATAGACATAATTTATCTACAACCCAAATATAGACTTTTTTACACAAAAACGTAGCAAAAAGAGCTCATAATTACACAGAACATTTCTAGATCCTTCACTGTATTTTAACACTCTAGAGTCTGCGGCCTTTCAGACACTTTTGAGGTAGTATGACATGCCTTTACATTTTAATATTATTACACCTATCTAAAAAACATTAATCCAAAAATGCTACATATACTGATATTTACTTCAAACTCACCAACAGTAATTTGAGAGCAGTAAGAATATCATGAATATAGGTTTTGTTTAAGTCAACTGTAAATTTACACTTTTCAAAAACCTATTTTTAGAGGTGTTGGGGATACTGTGATAAACACATTATAAACATTTTTGACAAGACTTTTGAGCTCTGAACTTTGTAAACATAGGTGTTGGCTATGAATGAAAAATGGTTGCTATGATACTTTTTTTTAATCTGTTACGTAGACAGTGACATTTTAGCAATGCAAGCTGCTTTACATACGTTTTAGCTAGAAAAGTGATAGATATGGTATGCATAGTTGACAGAGGCAAAATAATTCACTCAACTCTGAACATGTATATACTATGAAAGGCTTTAGAGAGCATAACAAAATGTTTAGCTGCAGCTTGCGTGAATCATGAATTGCAGTGCTAAGCATGTAATCATAATTACATTATGATTCATGACAAAAGCTAGTCAACAAAACTTACTCATCACAAATATCCTCTGCCGGATCAAGTTGAAGTTTGAAATGGCAACGTTCGTCCTCACCACTTTCATTTGAGGAGAAGTTGCAGTCATCATCGCTCTCCAGTTCAAGTCTCTCCTGTATCTGTTGCAAGGCTTCAGCAGTAGAGATGCGTAGGTGTGCCATCCTGTAGCTCCTCAGCAAGTAAACAACCCCAACATGTGCTCTTGTTTATATGAGTAAATTTGGGCATTGTCACATGTTTTCTTGCCTCATATTTACCCAATAACGACCACCGATTTATCATAATGTTATCATATGAATAGCTCTCTTTGCTAATGGGTGGGACATCAAGAGCTGTTTTCTGACTCAGAGACTGAAACGTGCATGCTGTTCATTTTATTCTCCTCACAAAGCTCTAAAAATTTGTGTAGTTTCGATCTAGATACATTTGGAAAATAGACTGTTCAAGGTTTCTGGGGATGTCAGTTTTATGTTTGTAGGACAAAAACACGCGGAGACTTTGATGCGGAAGTGCGGGAGAGCCGACCACTAAGGGTTAAATAGCAAATGATACAACATTTCTGTAAGGTAATGATAATGAGTCTTTATTGTCACATATACATTACAGTTAAATTATTTTCTTCACATAACCCAGCATCTTAGGAAGATGTGGTAGCCATGATGCAGCGCCCCTGGAGCAGAGAGGGTTAAGTGCCTTGCTCAAGGGCCCAACAGTGGCAGCATGGCAATGCTGGGGCTTGAACCCTAGACCTTCTGATTAGTAACCCAAAGCCTCAACCGCCAAGCCACAACTGCATTAGGTTTACTCACACAGATAACACTGTGTTTTGAATTGAAGGTTATTGCTTGATACTCATCACACTTTCCTACTGGCAACTTTTACCTACTGGCAACTTTTACATTACACATTATTTGCAGTTTATTCCTCTTATGCTAGAGCAATTTTGCAATTATTAATATTTTTTTATTAGTTAAAGAATATCAACCTTTTATCCAACAAGTTGTAATATTTAATATAGTAGAACGTCTGCAAAACAAGCTAGTTCCTGTTATCACATCTTATAACAGCTATGAACATTTGTTCCTTAATGAGACTCTTTTCCTCTTTAATAGATAAGTTAATAAGAGAAGTATTTTCTGTATTGGAAAAAAAATATTTAATTACAACCTCTGATTGTTACAAAATAGTGACACTGGAGACTACTTCCAAAAATACTCAATAAATGTCCCCTTACAGAAAACTTCACCACATTAATGCTTACGCAAGTTTTTCAGCTGTTGATGTGTTATGTTCACCGTACCAGTCTCTGTGTAAGTTGTTACTATAGAAACCATAACATATTATAACACACATGTTCATATAAACCTTTGACTTGCCTAGCAGCCAGAACTATTGTCAGAGCTGCTGGTCCTGGTCCTGAATGCATAAAAGAAATATGAATCATATTTGCTTTATCTTGTGCAACATGAATGTAAAATTTATAATCACATCATGACATTGGCATATAGCATGGGAAGAAAGCACCTGCATTGGAAATGCTGACTATTCATAAAATACTGTTCCTGAGTTACTGGTGCCATTTTAGACAGCTGTATTATGCAGGCTTTCAATGCTGATGAAAATAAAATCCACTGTAAATATTCCTTATGTTGTTCATCCCTAAATAAATTTTACTGCAGAAAAATTTTCTGTTTTGAAAAAATCATCATACTGTCATATTTTCACAAAGAGTAGCTAATCTAGTCTTGTTTTAGTCAGCATGACTTCATTTGGTTACACTGGAGCTATGTAGTTGGCTGAATGACAGATAGCTGCTGAGCAGCTAATTAACAAAGCACCTTCACAAGGATGTCAGAATTCAAAGGCAATGCTGACATCCTGCTAATTATCACCCCACATCAATAAATCTGCTGCTGTTTTAAATATAAATCCTGGCCATTTAAATGTTGTAAGCATTATGTCCATTTACACAAAAATGCAGTGAACTTATTTTGTTTTGTGTGCCACTGCAGGCTTGTGGAATTATTTATGCACTTAACATTTGACAGGGATAGAACGAGCATCAGAGCATGACTACACTGGACATGTAGTAGGTAGTGTTGCTGTCTCACAGTTCTAGGCTCCTAGGTTCTATCCAGAGCTAGGGTCTCCTCATTTTCCCCATGGGTTTCCTAAATTGCCCCTAGGTGTAAATGAGTGTGTGAATGTGTGTATGGTGTAGAATGTAGCTTGAAACAGTATTGTGGAGACCCAACACTGCTCAGCACCCTTACAATACCATCCCCACTGTGAAGCACATCGGTGGTAGTATCATATTGTCGGGATACAAAATGGAAAAGCAAAAAAAAAAAAATCTAGGCAATCCTAGAAGAAAAACCAGTCCAATCTGCAAGAGACTTGAGACTGTTCTGGAGGTTCACCATGCAACAGAACAAAAACCACAAGCATACTGCCAAAGCTATACTGGAGTGGTTAAAAATAGGCTCTGTCCTATTTGTATCTTTTTAGAACACATTATTATCTGTTCATTCTAAATAATTTAACCACTTTAATACACAAAATTACACAATACACAAAATTTCCTGATGTAAACAAGGCTCCCAGTGTAGTTGGTTATATGACAACATCTGTCTGCATGTTTCAAGACCTGAAGGTATGTCTTAATGGGTTAATAGATACAGACTTGCTTACTGTGTATAGATTCCAGGCCATGATATACCTAATGTATTGTTCTTGAATGTGACATGAAAATGATGAATGAACTTGGGATTACAGTTCCCAGCAGCCACTTCTCCCTACTGCATCACTGTCACATGACCACCTGCACCTGATTCATATTGATGTTAATGAGCACTTGTGTGTATATAGTCACACTTTGCACTACATTTTTGTCTAGCGTTTATCTTGGGTCGCTTTTGTTATGTTCTCTAATCCATGTTCTTGTTTTGCTATCATAGTTCATGTCTTTGTGTTATCACGCCAAGTATTTTGTATTATTTATGTTATTTATTTAAAAGCAGCATTAGGGCACTATTCTTTTGCAGTGTGTGGAGGCAACAGTGAATCATCATGGGGAGTGGAGAATTTCTTGTCTTATTCTGGGTATTCTTGGTCAGTCTAACTCAGTTAAGATCTTTATTATCTCAAAGTGAGATTTATTTGGAATTATGGCACACAAAACAAAATAAATAAATAAATAAATAAATCAAATCAATAAGACCATAAAAGACAAATACACGGAAAATGGGAAAGATTCAGTAAAAACAGAGCAGAGTAATAAAAAGTGCACAGACAGAAAGTAAAACTTTATATTGTATGCAAATGAAGTGTATTTATTGCAGATGGACTAAAAGAACATTTGTATCCATGACAACATTATCATCTTTTTTGCATACTCAAGATCCCATACCAATAAATCAACAAACATGTTAAAATAGACTTTATCTATCAAACAACAATGGTAGGTTTGAATGTCTTTTTTTTTCCCTGACTGTTTCTTCTAAAAACAAAAATGTGTAGCCAGAAATTTTAGTGAAAGCTAAAACGTTTGAAATTGCTAGGTCTTTTCAAAGACTTGCCCCCAAAATGTGTGGATGTTAGTACAAGAATGATAGTACAATTCAAATGACATCTTGAGATGACTTTATTTATTAAATTCAATCACTGTGGACCACATCCTTTCAACATCTTTCATGGAAAATTGTAGAGAACAAAATGGTTTATTTGTATTGACACTTACTCTGTTACCTGCTCAGGTATTTTGTAATATCAGTTTTCAGAGACTTTTTTCATAGACATTTTCATTTAAAATTATTGGTGATATCTATACTTTCTATCTTTTGCTTTTTTTTTTTATTTTATTTTCTTAGCTTTGGCAGGTCACACCACAGTCACTAGCAATGGCTTATTCAGACATGTGAAAATTACAGCTCTATTTTTGTCAGGTAACTGAAAAAGGAGAGGAGAGACTTTGACCTCTGTCACACTTATGTTTTATGCTTATTATAAGGATCATATGTATTGCATGACCTGAACTGTGAGTTTTGGGGGTAAAAAATAAAACAAAAAAGTCAAAGTACTATATATATATACAGTATCTCACAAAAGTGAGTACATCCCTCACATTTTTGTAAATATTTGATTATATCTTTTCATG
>JANDJT010000012.1:5172188-5195675 GCA_024331685.1 Stegophilus panzeri
TCTCACTTCCTGTTTACTTCCTGAGTTTCTAGTATAAAAGCAATCCACGACTATGTTGCAAAGTTTTTACCATGTTTTCCAAGACCTGCATTGAAACCTCTTTGCACATGGATCCTTCCTATGCCTCTCAGTCTAATGTGTTACATTATCTCATTATTTTGACATAAAAAGTCAAAGATAGTATGTCAGCATTTCTAATTTCTTGTTTTTTTAGTTATTCTATCAATTGGTTTATTTCAATTGGCCCACAGTAATGATCATATTAACTACTGGTTTAAAACTTTAAGCCACTGCACCATTTTGGTGGAATGTTCCCTCCTACTTCAGAGATTTTGTTTTCCCTTTATTAGGTTGTAACAGGGATTTATCTGCATTTGCTCAATGGTTCCCCATTGCACAGCTTGTTGGTGTTCTTCTCATATAGCAGTTAAAAATATGAACATTAGCAAGATGAATAAGCCATGTCATGGTCTCAGACCTGAGATTAATAATTGCTGTGTTCTCACTAGGCTCATTTACTCTCTCCAGCCCCACGCAAGGATATGCTAGAAAATCAAGTGTCTGATGTATCAAATACATAGTTAGCACTTTCCTGCAAACCCCTTCGGTAGTGTTTGACATCGTGCAAACAATGGGAATAATACCAGAACTCAGTCGTCTTTTATACCAAGATCGAAAGTCATTAAACTTTCAGCATATCTCAACATATCAACACTCTAACACAGGGCTAAGCAAAGGTCCAGTTAGTCCAGTAAAATGGTCCAATATTCCTCTCAGCAAATCCTTCTTTTGTAGTAAAAAGGAAATACTGTATTGCTGTTAGCTCTAGAATTAATATTTTATGCTACTGTGTTTGTTTTGCCCTCAAGAGTGTTAGTCCTGGGATTCACAAACTCAGCTTATCAAACAAAGCAAATATCAAAACATGTTTTATGCTTTGTAGGGTACTTTATGATACTCTAGTGGAGTATTAGTTTACCAAGGGACATGTAAAACCAGCATGAATCTGTGAGCTGAACAGGAATAAAATACAACATTAAATTATAGTTTTGCTGAAGTAGTTTTTGGGCAATTCCATGATTATGGTCACCCTGTACACTAAATCTGAATATACTAAATCAGATTGAAGGCTATGGTAATTCGAATAACTATTCTTTACAACCGTGGTGAGCAGAAAAGCATCTCCGAACACACAACATGCAGATTCACAACAATAATAGAGGTCCACAATGGGTTCAGTTGGTATTTATAGAAAATTGACCAATGCCTTTTGACAAGTTAAATGTGTTGAATTCTCAAATCTGTAGTATTGTGGCATTAATGTCACATTACATTTGCTAAATGAATTTTGAAAAATGCAGGTATAATCAATATTTTTTTTTATAAGTTTTGAAAATGACCTCTCTGTGGACACATTTTTGCCATTTATAGTCCTGAACTTTCTAGTTGGACTTCCTGGTGGTTTGAAGCATTGATGTTGGTCTTACAATGTCCAGAGTGCACAGCTGCCATAGCTGTCTTCTGTTTGTGTGGTCCTCTGTGTCATCATGTGAAATCTCATTATAAAAAGGACATTAAGACCGAAAACCTAGAACTGTCTATTCCTGAGGGAGAGAGAGAACCTGGCTGGGGAACCATCAAGAAAGGCTGAGCGAAAGAACTTTCCCCATAGGATCGAACATATTTTCAGCTGTCATTTTTCCCCCCATTTGTCACTACAGGCTAAAAAAAACGGTCATTTCACATATGCTGGTGTGTGTGTGTGTGTGTGAGAGAGAGAGAGAGAGAGAGAGAGAGTGCTTTGTTCATGGTGAAGGTGATGTGGCTCATCCCCTGATACAGTTCATGCTGCTGCTAGACTGTTTTTGTCACCAACCCAGGGTATCATTGGCACACACTTTTGAAAGAAATGAAAGATTAAAATCTCTCTTAAGCCATGTGCTTGTTTTAACAAGAGCCTGTTATAACACTTGTGAAAATGAAGCATAAATAAGTTAATAAATAGTGTTCTTCAAGTATGTAAAGAATATAAAAAATGAATGTCATGTACTTTCTGGAAATACTAAATATATAGCTAAATATACTTTTTGTATGTTTCAAAATGTATATTTAAAGTAATACCCTTTGTATTATACTTCAGTATGCCGTATGGAAGTATTTGAAAAACAAAAAAGACTATAGCACGTATAATAAATGTATGGAGAATAAAAAGTGACTCTACACTCACTGGCCCATTTATTAAAAACACATGTATAGCTGAAATTATCCCATCAGCCAATCATCTGGCAGCAGTGCAATGGTCAGTTAATGTTCATCCCCTGATACATCAGAATGTGGAAAACAACTATGTTGGTATTGGTTGTTTGCTAGATGGGCTGTTTTAAGCACGTCAGAAACTGCAGATCTCCTGGTATTTTCACACACAACTGTCTCTGGATTTTACACAGGACATTGCAAAAAACAAAATACATCCAGTGAGTGGCAGAAAAGCAGAAATGCCTTGTTGATTTGAGAGGTCAGATGAGAATGGCCTGAATGGTTGAGCTAACAGAAAGGATACCATAACTCAAATAACCATTCTTTACAGTCATGGTGAGCTGAAATGCAACTCAGGACACACAACACATCAGTATGTTTTGAGATGAAGTCCTGTGGTCAGAAACTCTGCATTAATGAGAGAGCTCAGAGGAGAATGGCTAGACTCAAGGCTTTACAAATGGGGTGAACAGAAAAGCATCTCACAACACACAACTTGTTGAACCTTGAGAGAGATGGACAACAATAGCAGAAGTCCACATTAGTTCCGGTCAGCCAAGAACATGAAGCTACAGTGGGCACAGTCTGACTAAAACTGGATAGTTGCAGTTTGGAAAAATTATGACTTTGTACCAAATGGGTAGGGTCAGAATTTGGTGCCAAATGCATGAATCTATAAACCCATTTAAATTGCCTTGTGTCAATAGTTCAGGCTTTTGATAATGGTGTAATGGTGTGGGAAATGCTTTCTTGGCACACGCTGGGCCCCTTAATTCCAACTTAACATTGTTCAAATGCCACAGCCTGAGTACTGTTGCTGATCATGGGCATCACTATATGGCCACAATTTATCCATCTTATAATGGCTACATCAGGCATGAAAATGTGCATGAAAATTTCACAAAGCACAAGTCATCTCAAACTGAATCTCATGAAAATGACTCGGACTTTAGGGTTCTTCAGTCACCAGACATGAATCCAACACCTTTGGGATGTGATAGAATGGGAAATTCACAGCATGAATGTGCAGCTGATAATTCTGCCACAATTATATGATACAATCATGTCAACATGAACCTGAATCTCAAAAGAATGTTTCCAACACCATGTGGAATCCATGCCACAAAGAATTGATTCTACATCATTGAAATGATTTGTCCACGTGATCATTTAGACTCTTAACGCCTCCTTACTCCTTAAACTCCTTAAGCCATAAATCAGGTGATAACAAAAAACAAAAAACCTTGTATGGCCTGACTTTTTTTTTCCCCCTGAAAACCTGCCATAATGGAGATGTCCTTATGGTTAGTCTGTGGATTAGATCGCTTGCCCTAGCAACATACCTTGAACAACAATCCAATGATAAGCTCAGTATCTAGGTTTTCGAAGTGTGTGAACGACAGAAAGGGAGAAAAAAAATTGCAGAAAGATGTCCTTTTTATGAGACAAAAGGATTTCCATCAATGCATTTCCCTGAATCGAAAAAATTGCAAATTTCACTGCAGGAGAAAGGTACATAGCGTCTCTTTTACTGTGGTATGTTGTGTTCTGTGTGGGAGCCTGTGGAGATTTGCAGTCAGTGACAGAGTCTAGCTGCGCTGAGAACTAACTCCCCTGGAAACGTTATGCGTCCTGCGGCACTGAGTCTCGGGAGGACAAGTGCAATCACTGGTGCCAGTAAGTGTTTTAAGTTTCTCTTTATGTAATGGAAAAATAAGTCTTTTTTCTCTCTGTCTGTATGGGCAGCTGGATCCTGAGGGCCACAGAGAACCTGCGTGATTTTTCTACTTATGTAGTAAAAAGGTGCAGGTAATGTCACTGAGAAAGGGCAAATATCTTGCAACAGCTTATCTAACAGTCCCCATGCATCATGCAGTGTGCAAATTTAGTAGGTTTTTTTTTTTTTTTTTGTGTGTGTGTGTGTATATTCATATTCTCTAATATACAGTATTTAAATGACACCACATAATAATGTTTTCAAAATGTGCTGCATATTTTCCATTTCTGACACTTTAACTGTCCTATATTCTTTTATACCACAGTGCTGTTAAATTCTTGATTCTGATTAATCAGCCAGTGTTGATTAATTTTCCATAACAGCAGCTCTGACAAGAGTTCCAGCTGCAGAGTTAATATTAATGAGCTAGTTATATTATTTCATAGTTTCTATAGGACTTTCTGGTAACTGATATAACACTAAGTAAAAACAGGTATACTAATTTGTTTTTGTGAATATTCCATAAAATTAAATGTAATTATAAACAAATAAAAAGTATGACTTGTTGTTCTTTAATAATAAAAAAAAAACATTGTAACTGTTGGGAAATTTCTGTGGTATAAGAGGAATAAAACACTTTGGGATTAGCTGTTACTGAAAAAGAGTATCAGCTTCATTGTTGTAACCATAACTCCACACCATTCCATCAATGATTATTTTCCTGTAACAGCATAACAGCATTGATTATTTTTCTATAAGTGTCTTATTGCTTACAGAGCTGGTATTTTAACATGTTTTTGATTGATAGTTTTCACTCCCCTTTGCCTATGCTCTAATACTAGAGTATTCAAACCTGTAATGATTCAGTCTTACTATTCAGGAAAAGTCTGCCAATTAGGACCAAACAATCCTTTCATTAATAATAATCTAGCATCAAGGCCACTAGTCTGGTGAAAATTGTATATTTTTTGCATTTTTTCCTCCAGGATGAGCTGTCTGCCAGTTAGGTCAGCACTCAGTAGCAAAGTACTGATAAAAATCAATAAATATATATATATTTTTTTTAAATCTCCCAAGATGAAAGGAGCTGCCTAAGAAGCACATTTACAGAAAGTTAATTATACTTATTATTGCTGTGCTTAATAAACACATCCTAGCTGTAAAGTGCACATTAACATGTCAGTGCTAAAACAGAATATTGTGGAAATGTATGTAGCTGAACAATGTGCGAGTAAGTGAAATAACACATTACAGCTTAACCTTTCAGATATGCTGTATTGACACACTGTCACGTAATGTAGGTTAGAACGTATGCAAGTGCAGATAAGAGCTTTATTGAATAGAGGCAGACAACTCCAAAACATGAGACAGGCGTGGTCAAACAGGGAAATGGTCAGGCGATTGGCAAACAGTCATGAACGAGGCAAAACAGAATCTAAAACCCAGCATGAGAACAGGATCAAAACTATGGCACAGAAACAAAGAACAACGGCTTGGTATACGAAAAACTCATGCAGTGCTTCGCAACGAAAAATACAACACAAGGGGTTTAGGCCTAAATGACAAATGTAAACAAGGGTGTACACAAAACAGCTGAGGCTAATGATGACATAAGGGAAACAACCAATGACAATATGGGGGTGGAGACAGGACTGAAATCACACCAGATGCACGTGTAGAAAGTAAACAAAGTCAGTGTCATGGAAACCCGGAAGCGCGCGCTTGCACTTGCTGCGTGCTCCAGCGCTAGTGTGAGGGGAAATCGTGACACACGTAATATCGCCACAATACTATATTTCACTATATATTAAGTTTTTATCAGAATTGAATTCCAAATTAATGTGCTACATTATATATTATATTATACAAGGACAAGGAACATGTGCACTGAGAACAAAGTGAAAGATCAATATCTGCAATATTTGAAAGACAGAAGCAACCTAACATTTTCGGACCTGCAAACAGGATGCTGCAACATCAAAGTAGAAAGCTGCAATCTAATTAGGTCACCCTTGTTCACCTTTTTTAAAGTGAGTGAAGCTGTTATAATTTAGAATTATAAAATGTTGTGTCATAATGAATAAGGTCATTAATAACTAGGCATAACACATCTATACATGCTCAATGTATGCTCTTATACTGTAGTTAAACCTTAGCACTTCCCATAAGTGGCCGACCTTCCAAAATTCCTCCAAGAACATGGCAACTACTCATTCAGGAAATCACAATAGAGCCAAGGACAACATGAGAGGAACTACAGGACTCTCTTGCATCAGTAAAGGTCACTGTTCATGACTCCACTATCAGAAAAACACTGGGCAAAAATGGCATCCATGAAAGACGAAAGCCGAGGCGAGGCGAAAACCACTGCTAACGCAGAAGAACAGCAAGGCTCATCTGAATTTTGCCAAAACATACCTTAATGATCCTCAAACCTTTTGGGAGAATGTTCTGTGGATTGATGAGTTGAAAGTGGAACTGTTTGGAAGACAGGGGTCCCATTACATCTGGCATAAATCAAACACAGAATTCCACAAAAAGAACATCATACCTATGTTCAAGCATGGTGGTGGAGGTGTGATGGTGTGGGGATGCTTTGCTGCTTCAGGGCCTGGGCAATAATTGAGGGAAACATGAATTCTGCTCTCTACCAGAAAATCCTAAAGGAGAATTTCTCTTTCAGTATGTAAGTTGAAACTCAAGTGCAACTGGATTAAGCAGCAAGACATTGATCCAAAGTACAGGAGTAAATCCACCTCTGAATGACTCAAAAAAAGCTAAATTAAAGTTTTGGAGTGGCCTAGTCAAAGTCCTGACTTGAACCAATTGAGATGCTGTGACAGGACCTTAGACAGGCAGTTCATGCTCGAAAACCCCCCAGTGTTGCTGAACTAAAGCAGTTCTGAAAAGAAAAGCAGGCCAAAATTCCACCACAGTGCTGTGAAACACTGATCTCCAGTTATTGGAAGCATTTGGTTGCAGTTATTACTGCTAAAGGTGGCACAATCAGATTTTAAGTTTAAGGGGCAATTGTTTTTCACATGGGTGATAGGTTTTGGATAATTATTATTATTATTATTATTTTTGCTGCAATGAGAAATAAATAAATAAATAAATAAATAAATAAAAACTGCATTGTGTGTTTACTCACGTTGCCTTTGTTTTATGTTGTATTTCGTTTGAAGATCTAAAACTAATTATTATGAGATACAGTATACACAAAAACAGAAGAAATCAGGACTCACAGCACTGTATGACCATCTTTGGTGCTGTTATTCTTGGTTCCACGAAAGTCCAACATAATTAGCATTTACGCAGTCATGTTCACAGCAACTAATCTGATATAAACCTTATATTGATGTCCTGATTATCATCCGTCTTTCGGATCAGACGTTAAACTGAGGTCCTGACTTTCTGTGGTCATTAGAAATCCCAGGACACTTCTCATAAAGAGTAGGGGTAACAATTCCCCCATTGGTCCTTATATATCATGGCCCCCTAATAATCTCCATCCCTGAATTGGTGACATCACTCACCTTTCCCCTCCACCAATAGCTGGTGTGTGGTGGGCGTTCTGGCGCACTATCGCATCATCCAGGTGGATGCTACACATTGGTGGTGGTTGAGGAGATTTCCCCTATATAATGTAAAGTGCTTTGAGTGTCTAGAAAAGTGCTATGTAAATGTAAGGGATTATTATTATTATTATTATTATTATTATTATTATTATTATTATTATTATACTCTGGTCTAATACATGGCCCAATTGATGCATATGCTTCAGGCTTCCTGAAATGACCCTTCCCCTTTTTTAGTGTTTTGATGGGAACTACATTTTGTGCTTGAAAGCAGGTTCACCTTGTTTCCTCTAACAGCTGCTATTTGTGTCATTAAAGCAGCAGCCCTGTGCTTGATGGCCCCTTTTATCACAACGGTAACCAGCCTTGCTTGTTTAATTTTTTTTTCACTGTGCACATTTATGTAACTCATTTCCAAAGATGTGCTCACTGTAGTCATTCTCTCTCCAGTGTTTGGTTACTCTCTGTCAAAATGGTTTTAAATGACCTCACTATACAAGTTGAACACTAACCTCTCTGTTATGGTTGTCATTCAGAGTCAGCGAAAGTGTTCAAATATTGTGACTGCTTCAGTACAGCAACTGTACTGTTGTTTAACAATGTTGATAATTGTGTTTGTGGGATCTGAATCATTCAGAAATAATGAGGGCTTTTGGATAATAATTTGTTTTAAGAATGACTAAAATAGCATCATAAGAATCAGGCTTAGTGGACTGAACAAGCTACAAAATAGATTAGAAGATTTACATGCCAATTTCACTGATGAAAGCTGGCATCATTGCATGAGCTTAAAGGTCTACAGACCTTACTTTCCAAGTATAATCTAGTACATCCTGAGTCATCCAGGTCTCCAATTCATACAAAGAATAGGAAAAAGCAGAGTAATCTATTTTTTCCCTATAAATCTTGGTATAGCCTTTCTACCTATTTTCAGCAATCAGACATTCTCTCATAATCTTGACTTCTTGTTGCTATAACATCCTGCTCCTGTATGTATCCTAGTAAGGTCTACTACCACCAACTCCCACCCACTCATCAGCTTTTTAACAGAGACAAAGCTGTAACTTTAAGTTACATAACCCCCAAATGGGAAAATATTCAGGACAGAGGACAAGGCCTAGTGCATTCTGTTTTCTCAGTAACATAACCAGCTGATTATTATTATTATTATTATTATTATTATTATTATTATTATTATTATTAGTTTTATTAACTTTAAGAGAGAGAAAAAGGAGAGTCTGGTGATAGAACTACTGTTTACAGCTGCTATATTGTAAATGAAAACAAGACTTAACTTGTTTCGGGGATATTGTACATTATTAAATGAAACTATAATCCATTTAAAAGTACATTTTATATAAATGTATAACTATAAATGTGTAAAAAGTTCAACACAGCTCTGTAAGTAATAAAAATTGCAATCATTGACAATCTGCTGGGAAAACATTAAAACATTTCATGATGTGCATTTGGGGTGGTGTGATTATTTTCCTATAACAGCACACCACTTTGTGTTTTATTCCTAAATGATTTTTGTGTATTCTACTGACATATTTTTAGGAGAGTTGCTCTCCCATTTGTTTTGGCAACTGTGGACAAAATGCAGGGCTGGGGCGGGACAGATTTTCAGCCTGGCAATGTAATGAGCAGGACACACACTCATTTGGGATGTCCACAATGACAAATCTACAGTTTAAACTCTTTTGACAACTTACGGTATTTTCACAGATATTGCACAATTGGCACCAACTTCAACATAAATAAAATAAATATATACAAAGAGACACACAAAAGAATCAACTGGCCTAAAATAAATCTAAAAGGTTATAACTAATTTCAAATGAACACAATATCAAAATTAGATTTTGACTAGAACAAATCTGACTTTAATTTTTATGCTTGATCAGGCACTCTATTTCCACCCTATTTCCTTTCAACTGAATTATTTTGACATTTACTACTCTACTGAAAAACATACATAGTAGGCCACTAGTAATGCAAATAGGAGTTTAACTCCTACTCTAAGAATAATATGAAAGTTGAAGCTGCAGTTTTTTTATATTGTCATATCTTATCACATTAAATAAAAAAGTCTAAAAAATTATTAAACCAGCCAATGTTAATTACCAAATAGAAAAGAGAAACAATGCTAGATCATTTAGCTAAGTAAACATTATTTCCAAGCCTATAAAGCTTACACATTTACACAACAGTAATATAACTTGTCAGAGAATTCCATCTTGAAAATATGTTTCCAAGTAGAATTTCAAGTTGGAATGCAAATCAATTTTAATTCATATTATTAGAAACAAATATAGAGGCTATACCACAAAATGCAAACCACTCACACTCATCAGCAGAAAGAATCGGAAAGCCAGATTGGAATTCACAAGAAATACAGAGATAAGCCACAACAGTTCTGGAACCAAGATTAACCTCTACCAAAGTGATGGAATGGCCAAAGTGTGGAGAAATAAAGGATCTGCTCCAAATGATCCAAAACATAGAAGCTCATCAGTCAAGCACGGTGGAGGTAGTGTCATGGCTTGGGCTTGAATTGCTGCTTCTGGAACAGGATCACAAATCTTTATTGATGATGTAACTCATAACGGTAGCAGCAAAATGAATTCAGAAGTTTACAGAAACAATGTTCTGTCTTCCAGTTTACAGAGAAATGCACCCAATGTAATTGGGATGACCCCAGAAGCACTACCAACAAAACAGAGGACTTCATCAGGGGAAAAAGTGTAAGGTTTTAGACTGGCCAAATCAATCACCAGACCGTAACCAAGTTGAGCATACATTTCACCACCTGGAGAGGAGACTATGTAAATATGAATAGGGCTTCTCAGAGACTACAGACAAACTGTAGCAAATGAACTATATATAAAAAAGAACTTAGTAGGACACATAACAATTTTTAAAGTAACAAATCAGTCATTCATATATCAATATCCCAGCAATGTTTGAAAATTCCTTGATGCTAAAATTACTAAACAATAAACTGACATTAACTTGAAGATGCAGGAAAGATGGGATACCTAGAAATTGTAACTTGTCATACTATAAGCACTCTGACTATTTCTCTGTAGGTAATTAGCATTTATAGTATATTGTTGCACTGGGATGATCACACAGTAGTCATTGCCAAGGTAGTGTGTATTATGCAGTGCTACATTGTGTGCACCATAGATAACTGTCTCAGCAGCTGCACTGACATCATCTGGGCTTGCTGCTGTCGCAAACAAGTCTGTAAATTTGCTGCATTTACTTGTTACTTCTAACTCTGAACTCTGAACCCCCCCTCCCCCCAACACACACACACACACTCACATACACACTTTTTTCTTTTTTACTGTCCGTACTCATTATAGGGTAAGAGGTATCTCTGGTCTAACTGTACACATGGGCATTTATCTGACCAGCCTGGAATTAGTCCACCAATTAAGAATCTCAGAAGACCACTCTCATTGTCTCATTGCCTGCTGTATGTGGAGGCAGGGGCATGATTGATGTGCATATGTGCCTGCATGTTTGTAAATGTGAGTATGAGTCTCAGAGTGCAGCTGCATACAGCCTACACTGCAACATGTATTTCTAAGTAATAACATTCAATTTATTGCACCACTAATCTGTGGCCCACCAGGAATTCTCTCAGTTTTCCCAATCAGCCATTCTGGCATTGACAAAAGGTCACATTAAATTAGCAAATTAGCAACAAATAGCAAAAGATGCACTGGTTATTTTACACAGTACACACAGCATCTACAGCCTAATTAATAGTCAAAAGTCAAATCAACCTATATGTGTAGAGGTGGGGGAAAAATCTAGTGATAAATGTACTGATTGTTAGCATATACTGTACAGTAGAATACTTATTAATTTAAGCTATTGTTCAGAGTGAAGATATGTACCCAGGTTTTCTGAAAAAAAAAAGGTGTTGCATATAGATCATTAATACAGAAAGCAGGGGGCGGGGGTGTAACTTGAATTTATTTACTGATGAGTTCCACAAACTGCCAGCAAAGATTAATCAGTGGCTACATTGCCTTGAACCTCTGAACTGGCTTTCCAAAGAGGGGAAAAATTCTCACAGATTGAAACAGCAAGGACGGAAACTAACTTGCAGCACAATTTATGAAGTATCATAGTATCATCCTGAAATATGGAAACACTGTTAACATTTTTTTTTTTTTTGCATACGTTTAATCAGAATACCTACCTAAGCACAACACAACACTAGGCTTAGATCATTTTTTACTGTTTGAATAGAAGCAATTACTGTTCCAAAGCAGCTGAATGAAATCCACATTTCCAGGACACATTTAAGTCCAGGACAAATGACTTATATGTGCAGTGCATTAGTCAGGAAAGCAACCAAAAAGATCAAAGGAAATGCTCAGAATGGCGCTACCACCACCATGTTTCACTGCAGGGAAGGTGTATTCCATGGTGTAAACCTTCCCTTTTTGGCAAAAATATTAGAATGTGTTGTGGCTCTGCAACTTCACAATCACCTTTCTGTTAATAATCTTTTCGAACCCCTTCAGTTTGGTTTTCGTAAACTTCACAGTACAGAGACAGCTTTGATCAAGGTCACCAATGATCTGTTAATAGCCTCAGATTCTGGTTCTCTTTCCATCCTTATTCTTCTTGATCTTAGCGCTGCTTTTTTAGCACTGTCAATCACAACCTCTTACTCAACCGACTTGAAAATGTCTTTGTTGTTTCAGAGACTGTTATAACCTGGTTTAGATCTTATCTCTCTGATTGCTGCCCGTTTGTTTTTGAGTGGTTTCAGGTCTGAGATTGGCTCTGTTCCTACTATCCCTCAGGGATCAATTTTAGGCCCCTTACTTTTTAGTATTTATATATTTCCTCTTGGATTGCTCTTAATATCACTCAAGCTTAATTATCACTTCTATGCAGATGATACTCAGATTTATATTCACTCTAATCCTGGTCAAAATGTGTGGTTGTTCTGTAAACAGATTCTCCCATTGAACTGTCGATCTCTTCAGCTCCTTCAGAGTTACTCTTGAGTTCCTGAAATGATTCCTGAGGGTAAGATGACATGAGTCTAATCCAACATACTTTTTTTGCACATGCAGTGGTGCTTGAAAATTTGCAAACCCTTTAGAAATTTCTATATATCTGCAAAGGTTCACATACTTTTGCCACTTACCGATATGTAGTATTGGATCATTTACCTCAAGAAATATAGGACCAAATATAATATTTTTGTCTCATTTGTTTAATTGGGTTCTCTTTATCTACTTTTAGGAATTGTGTGAAAATCTGATGAGGTTTTAGGTCATCTTTATGCAGCTATATAGAAAATTCTAAATGGTTCCAGAACGTTTAAGCCTTAGAATGCATCTATAACTCAGTGTTTGCTAAAGACACAGTTTTCACTTAACACTCTTTATTAAAATACATTGGTACATTACTATGAATTTGTAATGAATTTAAAATGAATTTTCCAAAATGATTCATGCCCACTTTAGTGGGAAAAGTGAGGGTGAAAAAAAGAGAAGAGGATTTAGCAATTCACAGGTAGTTTCAGAAAAGGGAAACAAATGCTACCAACGACCAAAAGTCAGACATCTGTTTGTGCTCTGTTTCTCTATAATTAAGAGAAGTGATCTACCATCTTAGTGTGAGGATTGTAGAAGTTGAATGATTTTCACTCAGCACCTGTGAACCAGCCAATCTGTTTACCATGTCTCTCAACAAAACTAAATTTCACCATCAAACAGTCAAGCTTCATTCTGCTACACCTGACAAGCAATTTAAATACAAATTACATTGTTTCATCCTGCATTGCTCTGTTAACATGAATGATTGCCTCTTAAGCACTCTAAGTTGTGTTTCAACAACAAATGTATAAAAATGGCTTTAAAGTAGTTTTACTTATGACGCAATGACTTTGGGGGGGACAAACATATACCTAATACGTAGTCAAGGGCTTTGTGACATTCAGACATAGTTGACATAGTTGGGAGAGATTTAACAATCACTGACAGTTTAATGAATTTATAACATTAGTGACAGCCAGAAATGATATGGTACAATCATAGTCCTTATAGTAATGTCTATGTGGCCAATTATGTTCGGTCATACCAAGATCAGGCACCTATTTATTTTTGCACTGAGATCCATAATTCTTTAAACGATTGACAAGATGCCATTTGAAACACACATCTGACAAAAATGGTGTAAATAATGTATGTTTTTTGACACAACATAAAATTTAATACAAAATACTGTGCATACACATAACACGTGCAGCAAAGGTTTTACAAAAGGTTCAACTGTTTCTCTGGTAATGGTGATCATCAGTAGAGATAATAGGCCAAATTCCAAGTACTACTGTGAGCAAAATGACTTCTCAACCGTATTAAGTGCATTACATAGTCCATAGGAAGCTAATTAGTATATCATAGCAGTATATAACAGGAGTAAATGATAGCAGGAGATGCCTTGTTTTGTGGAAACTTAAGAATATTAAATGTAACTATTAATTGTTAGATTATGCATTTTATTTATGAATGCAAAAAAACCAAAATAATAATAATCATCATTGTTATCATCATTGGCAAATTGCTGTGGTGTAAGATGAATACAATACCTTTGAGTAGTGCTACTGTAGGAAAATAATCAACCTTAGTGAGGTTAAAGTAGCTCTGCTTCATGTCAGGCCACATTACACCACCATAATCATTGTTGATTATTTTCCCCAAACAACATGTCCCCAAGTGTTTTATTCTTTACATAACATCCATAACTTTAGTGCTGAGTGTAACACGCCCTACTTATATTGTGATATTTTAATCAGTGGCCTGTCTCTATGCCAGTCAGTCTCTGGTAGGATTCTCAAATGGATGTGATGCTGAATTAGTCATAGTCTTGAAAGCACATTTTTTGACTGACATTGCAAATGCCCAATCACAGACCTTTCGGTTTTGCTTTCCTTGTATGCAGTTGGAAAATGTCACTACAGCAAAAGCAAACTGGTATGCATCCACCTCAAAATTTTGTTTATCACCGTGACCCAGTGGAAAATTGCTTTGTCGATAATAAATTACAGGGGCGCAGCTTGTGAACAGGCAAGGCAGACAACTGCTTGGGGCCCCAGGCCATTAGGGGGCCCACGAGGGCTGACAAACTTTACTCCACAGCAGTGTCTCAGAATGTGGCAACCATAGTGACAGTGGATGACCTGTAATGACATGACAGTCGGAAACCTCCTGAAAGGGGCCCCATGATGGGAATGACGACTTTTCAGCAGTAATATTTTCAGAAAACAACATAAATGAAGGAAAATGAAGAAGACTTTTCTGTGAAAAAAGAGAATGAGGAAAAAAAGAAAGCAAAACAGTGGTAAGTGGATCAGATAATGATGATTGCTTGTTTAAGTATAACAGTAAATAACTGAATGCTGTTATTTAGTCTAGCCTTAACTAGCCTAATGGGGGGAGACACTTGGATTACTTCAGCTAATGTTAGTGGAATAACAGCATTTATTCTTTAAAAAATTTTGTTAGTTAACCTACCTGGGATAAATCGGCTAGATGATACCTTTTTCAGAAACTGATGAAAGCTACTCCAGTCTCTGGAGTGCGGGTCCAACTCTGCCTGTGGTGACCGAGTCGAGAGACAGTTATTAACATTGTCTCTCTCTGCCATTCACGTTAAACCGCAACACTGCAAATATTCGTCACATTGCACGTGCTCATAGAAATCATGTGACTGCCTTCAGTAAGACAACGCACGAGACCAAATTGATTTCTCTTTCTAGATTATTACATTAGTAACTCCCTCAACATTAACCACTTCCTGTTCTGTATTTCCATGCACATCCTTGTGCAAGTTCTTGCTGTCGCGCCTCGATGCCATTCATTTCATGCAGTTCTGACTATTAAAAGCGTTCAACTGTTCAATCACATATCAACATATATCATCATATCACCCACCCCTGAATTCTGGTTGGAGGTGCCCCCTGAGAATTTTTACCTAGGGCCCCAAGAGACTTTAGAATTACCCCAGATAAAATAAATTATGAAATAAAATCCTGTAAATAAATTACTGGATAAAATTATATCTTGCTCTAAAAACTTTGTTAAAAGTTCTACCAGTATCCAAGCATTTCTTTTTTAATCAGACTGATAAAATATTATGTATTTAAGCCTAATGTGTATGAAAAAGGAATAGAAAATATATATTTATTTTTTTATTTAGTAATTCATTTTAGTAATTACATTGAATTTTCGGTAAGCACTCACTCTGTGCCCTTGCTTAAATAAATCATTTGAATCTCACCATAACAATGAATAGTGCAGATTACTTTATTACACTGTAATTAGATTAATTAGGGTTAGGGTTAGTTCACATTCACACACATCTTTTGCAACTAATTATTAAGTATTATTAAGAAAGCATTGTTCTAATAAGCCAGTTAATATAAACTATGTTATTAAACTACATCCACACAGTTAATATAATGTCCACTTTGTTCTCTATTTAAATGCATATTTCAATTAAGTAAAATATCTTCCCAGTTATGAGCTTCAGTACAAGGATTTAGTTCATAGGATTCCTAGTTATTTCCCCCTACCGTAACATATTTTTTATGTTCTGACCTTAGGCTAGTTTTGTGATCTGTGAAGTGTGGATTCTTCTAATATTGTTTTGTTTGTTCATTTGACTGTCATGTTTGCCTGTAGTAATGATTCATTGTTGATCAGCTAATAAAGCTACTTCTTTCATAACATAAAATGACACTTTCATAATTAACCAAATCATCCATAACATATTTAACAGAATTTACATATGTGTTGCAGGCATTTCTGGTTTGTCAGTCCACCAATTTAACACTTTAGCAATATTTAATAAACAATATGATTGATCATTGGTGGTGCCTGTACGTTGTTTTTGCTGTAGTATGGATTTCCCTTGTATCTACAGTAATTGTGTGTGTTTATATAAATTAGCAAAAATGAAGCTGCTAAATATCTATAGCATGAAAGAGATCTAAATATTTGCTATCAAAACAGAAACTTAGATGAATAATGCCTACTTTAAAATTTTCTGTTCAGAAAGATCCAATCACAGATGGTGTCACTTCTGAGAGAGCTTCTGCTAGACATCCAGACAATCTGTTATGAGAGACATGAAAAATATCCTGCCTAAGGCAACTAGAACAGCTACCAAAGAAAATATACTTCCAGTAAAAAGCTCCAGTTGAAAGCTGTGAGGATCTGTCAAAATGATTCAGACTTTTTTTGGCCCCTATTACTGTCATAAAGTGATATGGTGCAGCATACATAATGGTATGTCAGCTGTCTGTCACCTTTAGTCACAAAAACTGAGTTATATTTTCGTTTGTTTTATATTGGTTACAGATAAAATAATTCAACAATTCAATTAGTTGTATGAGTTAGTGGTTGGGTTAAAGTAGAGGGAAAAATAGGGAGCATCTGGAAAATGGAATGCATTTTAAGCCAAAAAAAACAACAGCAACAACAAAAAAAAAAAAGACATCATAGTGGCCATAACAGGACGTAATACAACCACAAATGACAAACTAAGGGTTTTAAAAATGTTTTTCTTGGCAGATTTGTCTCTAAACTCCCAAAATATTTTATTCTTCTTATACTACAGAAAAGGGGAAGAATGACACAATACATTTTATACATCTATATTGTGTATATCTATATTGTGGAACATCTGCAAAACAAGTTCCTGTTATGAGCTAGGTTCTCGCTTTTTTTCTCTGCTGAAGTTAATATGATAAAAATGAGGCTTTTACTATGAACAAGAAAGCACAAAGTCCTGAAGATTTTCCAGTGGCAGAAAACCGTCTGACTGTTTCAAAGTGTTCACACTGGAGACTCCTTCTATCCATCCATCCAACCATCCATCCATACACAGTGTCGCGGGAAACCTGGAGCCTATCCCAGAGGACTCTGGGCACAAGGCAGGTGACACCCTGGACAGGGTGCCAACCCATCGCAGGAGACTGCTTCCATAATTGTTAAATAAATGTCTCCTTACAGAAAGCTTCACCACAACCACGGTTATATATTCTGCTTCATTAAATAACAACACATTCTTTTAAAGATGTTTGTTATTAACTTTAGATTTTGTGGAGCATATAATACACTGTGAATGAGTTGTTTCTATAGAAAAAAAAACGTATTAGAATGATCACATTAATGTAAACCTGTGATTTGAATTACTGCCAGCACTGCTGTTATAAAACAATAAATAAATAAATAAACACATTTGAGACTTTCTGACCAATCAGAATTGAGAATGCAACAGTGTTGTGGTATAACAGAGTTTTAGACAGTGGGAAAAGCTTTGTGTTAAAACAGCATGAAATTGCATCTATGATAATTCCATAATTCTCAGAGCTCATGTCATTGCCCAATGAATTCTGTACACATTCCAAACATTTTCAATTTTCAGTTAGACAAAGGTGATTGGCTGATAATATCTCAGACATAAAAAGGCATGACAAAACACTATATGAAGAAATAAAAAAAGTGTGGCTGCACTTATAAACAGTTTTATAAACTCTCTATTACAAAGTTATATTTTCTTGTTCCGTCCTTGTGCAGTATGTACATTGTTTAGTGCATATTTAATATAGAATGATGTTGAATGGTAGATTCGTAGTCAAATTAACCTCAGGAGCTACTGAGTACTGCTCAGTGGCATGTTGTGAACTTGTTGTGAATGAATGTTTTGTGTATTTACATTTATATTTAAATTTATTCATTTAGCAGACGCTTTTATCCAAAGCGACTTACAAATGAGAAAATACAAGCAAAGCAAAATATCAAGCAGAGAACAATACAAGTAGTGCTACCATACAAGATCTATTAATTGAGTTCCAGAAGAAGCAAAGTGTGCAGAGTAGAGGTGTAAGTGCAATTTTATTTATTTATTTATTTGTTTGTTCATTTATTATTATTATTTTTTAATGGCTGGAATCAACACTGATCTATGTTACTCTGTGATTAAGTGTTATACTGTAGCATACAGTATGTGCACAGTCTAATTACATGCTTCTCAGATAAGTAATTGTTTTGAGTTTTTTAAGCTATTATTTTAGTATCCAAAAAAGATGTGCATTTCCCAGGCACTTTAGTTCACAAATGGGATTTCTAAATGCTGATTATAAGTACTGTTTCTCAATAACCAAAATTTGTTCCTACATGTTCCTACACATGTATGAAACACGAACATACTGTAATATCATACACATCTTGCCTATAGTGGTAATGTTACGCAACACAAAATACTCAAAATAAATCTAGCCCTTAACTCAGTGGGAACATTTTTCCTGAGATACTGGAGCATCAGCTGAGCTCTGACTCTATAATGGAGATTTTATTGCAGCGGTTTTCCTATAATGTGGAAGCAGTGTTTGTGTCTTGGACTGGGCTGCTCATTAGAGTGGCATGAAGCAGCTTGACACTCACAGGATGCCAATCCATCACAGAAGAGCTGCTTGAGATGGGGGCTGACCTCAGGAGAGGCAGGCTGTAATGACTACGGGTAAAAATAAAAAGACAGAGAAAAAAAATCCAGCTTCAAACCAAACTGTTGTCTGGTGAGTTGCAATGCCAACACCCCTGACAAACTTGAGGCCAGCAAACATGTCTCAGTTAACATGAGCATAACAATTACTCTCTCTCTTTCTCTCTCTCTGTCTCTCTCAATGTCTCTTTTCACATTAGGAATTAATGCACACATTATGTCATATGCATACAATCTAACTTAACATATTACAGCACTGTTTATCTCTACATTCTGATTGCTCAGAAGGTATTGATTAATTTTCTGTAACAATGGTTCTGATGTTAGTTCCGACAGCAAGGTTCATATGAATGCACTCATTTTGATATGTTATAATTTCTATGGTGACAGCATTTACAGGGACTAGTATGGTGGACTTTCTATGTGCAGATTAAAAAAGAGGTGAAATTGGTCACATTTACTGTGAGGAGCTGTTTAATTTAACATGTTGATAAGGAGTCTCCAGTGTCAACACTTGGCAACAGTCATGGAACATCAAGGATAGGACTTTTGCTTTGTAGTTTCTCAGTAACATGATAAGCTCTACTTTATTTGTATTGTACACTGAAATATATTGGCTTTAGTATTCATCCCCCAAAAACTGAAGCAGCAATTTGCAGCCACTTTTTGGGTGGCTGTGACTCAGGTGGTAGAGCAGGTTGTCCACTAATCGTAGGGTTGGCGGTTCGATTCCCGGCCCGCATGACTCCACATGCCAAAGTGTCCTTGGGCAAGACAATGAACCCCAAGTTGCTCCCGATGGCAAGTTAGCGCCTTGCATGTCAGCTCTGCTACCATTGGTGTGTGAGTGTGTGTGTGAATGGGTGAATGAGACACAGTGCAGAGCATTTACCATTTTTGCGGGTAAATTTTAGCCCATGTTTAATTGACTTAGGTTCAACCTAATTTAGTAAGCAATATCATTGTGCATATAGTATGGTAAAGCCTACCTAATATTGTAAGGTTCATCAATACATTTGACCCCTTTATTTACTGAAAAGGTACTTGTAATATTTGAGTAATATAAATTCCAAATTGTCAGTATTATACCTAATCATTTCAGTTTAGTTGTTTTTTTTGTGCATATTTTATTGACCATGGATTAAATTCAAATTTAATTAATGCTAGTTTTATTACTCACACAATTTAACGGTAATCATGTCAGTATTTATTGATCAAATTATCAAAATGCCACACAGCAGAACACACATCTCCAAAACAATCAGCTTGAAATTATGTTTGGAGTTGCACATTAAACTGGCAAGTCTCCAGCACAAGTCTCTTGTTGGTGCCAGTGTTGCAGAATCCAACTGTGAAGCAAATAAACACTCATTCATATCTCTCAAGTATTCACAAATTATTAGTGATAATATAACACTGGTGTAGAAATTTTACTGGGATTGAAAATGCTTCATGTTTCCTACAGGTCACTGTGTTGCTACTGAATAAGAACTAAAATTATTGGAAATTGAGTACTTGTTTTATTTAGATTCGAATGAAGAAGGCTTTATTTGTCACATAGACATTACAGCAATTGAAATTCTTTTCTTCACATATACACCTTGTTAGGAAGCTGGGGTCAGAGCATAGGGTCAACCATGATATGGTAACAGTGGAGCACAGAAGGTTAGGGTCTTACTCATGGGCCCAACAATGACAGCTTGGCAGTGCTTGAACCCCTAACCTTATGATCAGCAACTCAGAGCCTTAACCGTTGAGCCACCACTGCCCCAAAGCGACTATACATTAGTAGATTTTTTTTATGTGACCCTTTATAACTGTGGCACCAATACTCAAACCAGATTCTTTGGCATAATAAACGCTTATGCAGATTTTAATCAAAATCTTAATAATTTCCTCAAATTTACTCAGCATCTAAGGAAACCAATGAGATGTATTTCACATTCACAAATATTTGTTACATTAAAACTGAATTTATATTGTATTGTATACTCATCATACTCAGTCATTTAAAATGCATTGGTGGATTCTGTACAAAATTACCATATAACACAAGCAAAATGATTAGCCAAGTCAAATATTAGCCTTTTTTATTTTATTTTTTCTACTAAATTATAAAGCACAGAAGACATAATTTGTTGAGAAGGTATTTGTTGAAAGCTCTCTCTTTTACACACATTCTAAAAGTTCAACCATAGTACATAACTTTTCCAGAGAAACCGAACTTTTTGGACAAAAGCTTGTGAGGCTGTAGGAGTTGAAACCAGCTGATATTCACAATGGTTGATTTAACATTTGTTGCCAAAACAGGACATTTATTCCATGGTTTTCCAAAATTCTGACAGTGTAGTTGAGCTCTTTCTCTCTGTGTTTTCTCACTTCACTGCCCCTGTAACAGCAACCAACAATGAAAACAGAGAGGTCATTAATGCCGTATCCAGAGCTTAAATTGAGCCAGATCGTACCAGAACAGGATTCAGCACCTCCAAAATATAGCACACCTGCATTCCAGAACCTTTATGTGGATCCGGCGTCTCTGCAGCTGGGTGCTGGATGCAGCTCATGCAGCAATATTATCAAAACAAATAATTTTAGTATTTTATTCACCAAAAGTAAAATAGAACAACAACAACAAAAAAAAAACTGCAATAAAAACGTTAATGCAAAGTTACCATTGAAAACAGTAACACAACAATAAAGAAAATACAAAAGCTCAAACATTTCAATTTAGTCAAGTACTAAGGAAGCTGGAATATATCTTGCTAGCTAGCAGAGATGGTCTACCAACTTGACCATTTCAGTAACTGGTCCAACCAAGCTGGATTTTTCATCAGAGCCAGGAAAAAGAGTATTCTTCAAACGTTTTTTTTAAACATTTACTTAAGATGGTGTAGAAGCTTTGGTTTCTCCCTTTCTCTCATGGCGGGAGAGTGTTGTAGACAAGGCTTTTAGGAAGCTTGTAACTCAATAAATATACAAAGAACCATCAAGGAGCGCTTTTTTAGTAAGCATGTGTGGTGGAGCAGAGAGGGAAGGAAAAGAAAAAAAGAAGAGAGTGCAACAACTAAATACATAACAAAATTGGCTCTAACCCTATACCCTACCAGGGAAAGGAAGAAAACAAGGTATAGACTACATTTAACTAGAACAATCTAAAAAGATCAAGAAAATAAAATAGTTGACTACGCCACCCCGGAATATACCAGAGAATAAACACAGTAAAGGCACACAGGTTTGTTACCCCAAAAAGAAAGAGCATGGGAATTAATACAAAAAAAGTAAACAACTTTATTGGATCCACAAAGAAAACAATAAAACACATAAAAAGCTTCAAACAAATAAACTTAAAATTAGGCTCAGCTGCTTCAAAACACACAGATTTACCTCTAAAAAAAAAAAAAAGGAAAGTTTTGTACCAGCAAAAGCTTACCAGTGCAAAGGAGATTGGAGCATATTGGAGAATAGTGAATTTCCCAAACACACACACTGTTCACTCAACACACACAACTGAAAAATTAATTCAAATAATACACACAGCACTGTAACACACTGTAATGGTGGCGGCTCCCAGGAAACAATTTTAATCAATAATTAAATTAATTGGATTAAATTAAATTATTCAGGTGCCAGACAGAATAAAGCCTATCAAAATTTATTTTAAAAAAGAAACCCAGATAAGCTCTAAAATCCACCGGTTACATACATGCAAAATAACACCACATAATGGCAAGAGGAAAAATGAGTTTCGCTCAGCTTTGTGTTATCTTTGCATAAAAATCATCATCAATTCATTACAATATTTGCACAAAAAAGCATCTCTCTTGGTGATGGCATTAACCTTACGGTAATCTACGCAGAATCTTACGCTTCCATCTTTTTTCAGGACTAGAACAACGAGTGAGGCCCATATAGAATGAGATGGTTCTACTATACCATTTTGAATTATTTCCTTTAACTGAGCTTTCATAACATCTTTTTTTTCCAGGTGTTACCCGATATGGACATTGTTTGGTGGGTACTGGATGAGTGGGGTAGAAGCAGTGCTTAAGAACAGTTGTCCTTCCAAGCCGAAGGGTACATACTTGTGGGAAGGAGTTTGGAAGGTGAAGTAATTTATGTTTCCCTTCCAGTGGTAAGTGTGCTTGGTTTACTGCAGCTTCTAGTAGAGTTTGATCATCCAAGACACCTAGTGGTGGTGATACCAGGGTGAGTTGGGTTGGAGGAATGGCACTGAATAATAAAAGTGTCTGGGTTGAATTTCTGAGGCGTGGTCTCCTTTTCAGATGCTGAGTTTTTTCAACTGGAACACTCAATTCAATTTTATTTGTATAGCGCTTTTTACAATGGTCATTGTCTCAAAGCAGCTTTACAGAAATATATAAACAT
>JANDJT010000012.1:5202907-5236164 GCA_024331685.1 Stegophilus panzeri
GCGGGGGGGGGGGGGGGGGGGGGGGGGGCGAGGTTTCATTCGCTTCTTCCAGCTTCTTCAGTGTACACTTCACTCACGAAACTTAAACTGACCATGTATAACTATCTTCCGCCTGCCGTTGCATCACTAACGAAAAGAAAATGTCGACCTTTTGCAGCACAGCAGTCGCTGCACACCTTCTTCATGACACCTCTCCATTTCTCTTTCCCATATGCCCCTGCATCTTCCACTGACCCCTGGAGACAGTGCAACCCCTTAGAGAAAAAATACCTCTGTTACATTTCCCCCCTGATATACTCTGCCATAACATCGACATTTCCAGCTGGTCCATGTCTGCAATACATACAGAAGAATTTTAAATGTGTAACAATATATACGAAGAAAAAAACATTCCATTCAATCTCAATGAATGCATATTTTTAATCAAAAATCTCTATTCATTTTTTCCTTTTTACCCATGACTTTATTCCAAAACATAACCATCTCTGTATGTCAAAGGTAAAGTACCCCTGTTTTGTCTTCGAGAGTGTCTAAGCTCTGAAACACTTTCACCTTCAATATCTGAAATGTCAGCATCATCTGAAGCTTCTGGTACTCCCAATTCCAGTTCTGGAACTACATATTATGCTATGTTCTCCTGCTCCTGCAGTACATTCTCTTCCTGGTCTGCCTCATTTATTTCCCGCTGTACCACCCCTTTGTCCCTACTGTGCCTAAGTGCAGTGGCTGGAACACAAATAAGATCTGGGAATTCTGTTTCAGATTCTAACTGGTTTGAGGGTCTGGGTTTGGTCCTACATGATGTGGAAGGTGTCAATAAAGGGAAAGTGCATTGACGAAGCTGATCTCTATGTAATACCTGTATTGGACCCCCCTTCTCAGGCTTAACAGTGAACACAGGGATGTCTGAGTGATTCTGCCAAATACAGCAAAAGATGTGTGCTCCCACTTGTCCTGGATTTTGTTTCTGCCCCATGTGTGTGATTACATAGCAACACATGGTCACCAGGCCTTACGCCCTGGAGGACTTGTGGTCATACACTCTCTTCTATCTCTTGGAGGCCTCTTGTGCAACTGCATTTGCCACCTCTGCTGCAGCCTTTAGTCGGCTATGGTGATTCCTCACCCAATCATCCAAATTTTCTGCATCACTCTCCCCCAAGTCCTTTCCACCCAGGACATTTAGTAGAAGGTGTGCATCCCTCCTGAACATCATATAAAACAGAGAATAGACTGTGGTTGAGTGGACATGGCTGTTGTATGCCATCACTAACTCTGGAAGGTCAGCTTTCCAATCCTTTTCCTTCTCGAGTGTCAACATTCTCAGCATATCATGCATGGTGTCGTTGAACCTCTCACACTGAGAGTTTCCTTGGGGATGATAGGGAATGATACCATACGTTTTACAGAATTCCTTGATCACTTGAGCTTCAAAGCATTTTTTCTGGTCAGAGTGTAAACAAGCTGGACACACATAATAGACAAACCAGTGTTTGATGAGGGCTTTGGCAGTCGTACATGCTGTTTGGTTCTTGGTGGGGACAGCAACTGTAAATCGGGTAAACATGTCGGTCAGAACAAGCACATTTTCATATACCTCTAAAGACATTTCCAGCTGGGTGTTATACAGTGCCAGAACTTCCAAAGGAGCGGTGACGTTTATGCAGGTCATTGGAGCTCGGATTCTTAGGAAGACATCCTTTGCAAGAGTATATCTTTTACACTGCTCTATCCATCCTGGAATGTCTTTAGACATGTTAGGCCAGTAGTAGTTCCATCTTATTAATGTCAGGGTACTCCTTTCCCCGAAATTACCTCCATGTTCATGTTGGCTGTCGTAAAACAAATGCTGTAAGTGGTCCGGAACAACTAGCTGCCTAATTTTCTCTCCATCCCTTGGTTCAAGAATACATCTGAACATCACTCCATGATACAACTGAAGACGTTCAAACTCTCCTCAAAGCTTTTTCAACTCTGTTGGCATACTGTGTTGTCATGCTCAACTTGGTCTTTTGTTTTTAGACACAGCACTGTATATGGAACCTATCAAGGGATCACTTTGAAGATCCATAATTTTGTCTCAGCTGTAACCACTCACCTCTTTCTTGATGGACGTTTATACAACCACTTGAACATCAGTTTCTCCTCGCTTGGACTCTTGAGTGGGCCACAGGCATGCCTGCAGTTCCTCGGAATTCAGTCAGATGAAGTTCTTCTCTGTGTCATCTTCTTCAGGTTCTGCCCTGGAGGGGATTCTCGACAGGGCATCTGCGTTTGTGTTCTGTCGTCCAGGCTTATACAGCACCTTAAAATTAAACTCTGCCAACTGTGCCACCCAGCATTGCTCAACTGCTCTGAGATTGGCTGTCTCCAGATAACGCAGTGAATTATGGTCTGTGATTAAGATGAACTTAGAAAACATCAAATACTCTCAGAATTTTTCAATCACAGCCCATTTTAATGGCAGCAGTTCCAATTTGAATGCACAGTAGTTCTTGTCATTTCTCTCTGATCCTCTTAGACCCCTGCTCATGAATGCGATGACCCTCTCAGCTCCCCCTGCTTTTGGCTCAATACAGCCCCGAGGCCATGGAGACTCCCATCTGTTGTGAGGATAAATGGAAGGTCAACGTTAGGATAAGCAAGGACTGGTGGTGATATGAGACATTGTTTCAATTTGTCAAAGGCGGTCTGGCACTTACTGCTCCAGACGAAGGGTTCAGAGGATGTCCTTTTGTCCTTGCTGCACATTAGTGCACGCAATGTGTTTTCTATCTGCGCAACCTTTGGTATGAACCATTTATAGTAGCTAATGAATCCGATTAACTGCCTCACTTCTCTCACACTCTTAGGAACAGGCCATGTATCTAAAGCACTCACGTTTTCATTGTTGACTTTGATTCCTCAGGCCTAAGGAGGAAGCATTTGCTGGGCTTCAACTTTAGGCCATGCTGCTTCAGTCACTGGATGACAAACTCCAGTCTCTCACAGTGGCCCTTGAAGTCTTTGGAAAATACAATAACATCATCAAGATATATAAAGAGGACATCAAAGGTCAAATCACCTAGCACGACCCCCAAAAGGTGCTGAAAGGTGGCTGGTGCATTGCACAGCCCGAACAACATCCTCGTCCACTCGAACAGCTCAAATGGGGTGGTGATGGCTGTCTTCTCTCAATCACACTCACTCATGGCTACCTGGAAATAGCCAGCTGTCAAATCTAGTGTGGAGAACAGTTGAGAATTCCCCAGAGCATCTAGAGATTCTATCACTCTAGGAAGAGGGTATGCATCTTTGCATGTGACTTGGTTTAGCTTCCTGTAGTCACAGGAGAAGCGCACACTACCATCTTTTTTCATAACCATCACCACTGGCAAGGCTCAAGGGCTAGCACTGTCCCTAATGCCTTACAACACAAGATCCTGCACATTTTTCTTGAATTATTGAAACACTTGTGGCGGTACTCTGCGGTGTCTCTGTTTGATTGGCTGAGCAACCGCTGCGGTTGCCATGAGTCACTGCTTGTATGTATCCATAGTCAATGTCACTTTTCAAAAACATGTCTCTGTACTTTGCCAACAACTGATTCAGTTCTTCACACTGTTGGCATAAGCTTTTCATAGTTTACTTGGACAGGTACAGGATGTTCATTGGAGATCAGCTTAAATGTGTGCCACTTGTTTGACATGCAGCATTCCACTGTCCTCTTCAAATTCCAGAATCTTCCTAGGAAACACCTCACGTGGCTTAGACGCTACTGCCACTCGGCACCTTGGGTTAAGTCTCTTGGCCCTCTTCCTTGAATTCATTACACGGACAGGGACTTTACCACCCTCTGATCTTGTTAACACATTGGCCACCAGGGGTCCCTTGGGTAGACTTGCATCAGTTTTGGGCTCAATCAACACTTGGCACTTCACTTTCAGAGGCACCCTGCAATGACCTTCAAACACTTTTTCACTTAGACGGGAGATGATGATGGTCTGCTTTCCACCAACTTTGATGAACCCAATCTTGCCATTAGAACTCAAAGATTCAGCTTTCCCAACACTTGCTAGCACTCTTCTTATTTTTGCTTCCATATGTCCATATTTGTTGGTTTTCTTTACACCCTCTCCTGTTAATCTCCTTGCACTTAACACTGAAGTTGAAGGTTGGTCATGCTGAAATACTGCAGATGTTCTTTTGCTGCTTTTGCAGGATTTCAGGCAGATGTGGTGAGAATAGTCTGTGGTTGCTGTCTTAAATAAAAATGTTCTTTGAAAAAAAAATGTACGCTGAAAAATTAAAGAAAGATAAAATGCAAAAAAAATGCAAATGCTAGTTGATACAGATGATAAAGGAGTCACTTCTTAGTAGTGAAAAACAAAACGTGGAAAATGTTTAAACACAGAAGCAATGAGAATTTCCCTGCAAATGGATTTGAAAACAGAAATGGAAATTGAATTGACATTTACTTATTTGGCAGGCACTTTTATCCACAGCAATTTACAAATAAGCTGATTTGTTCAAGGGCCCAACACTGGCATTTTGGTGGTGCTGTGATTGGAACTCACAACCTCCAGATCTGTAGCCCAAAGCCTTAAGTTTCCTTTCTCATTGACGGAGGTATCACTTTTAATTTTTCTGTTTCCTCACCTGTAGATTAGATTGATGATTGGACTGTTACTGGTGTATTCAGATGCGAATACCCTATAGTTCACAAAGGCTAAAACTAAATGAACAAAACACCTGATGAAAACTAATATTTTTACCTTAAATACAGGGACATTAACATAAAAAAATTAACATACCTAAGTTGGGGGAGTCCCTCTATGGCAGTACAAGTATTAAAAAGGATGAACATCTGGGTTTGTGTTAATTAAGTTGGCATTAGCCACGCTCGGTTTTGTTTAGCACTGGCTCATGGGGCTGATTTAGAACTGTTAATTTATGCCTGAGAAACATAGGAATGTCAGATCCTGATTTGAGCAGAATTAATGCCTGTCTTTATTTGTGGCAGAGCCTCTACTGAAATTTTGCAGTAACATAATTGTGCTGTCAGTCAGGGGTTCCTTTTTATTCCCATGTGCTGTTGGGGGAAAGCAAACAATGATCATTGCATGCATTTCTCATTGCAGTGGAAGAGGTGTCCAATCTACTCTGTTTTCAATAGCCAACAATTGAATATTGGAAAACATTTAAAATAAATGCAAGCCCAAATTGGTTATTTTACTCCTAAGTCTAATAAATGGATTAAAAAAAGTGGTGTTATTTGACAGAGAAAACACATAACCATTGATATGGTGAAGCCTTATGACCTTAGCTTTATTAAACATTTTTTAAAAAGATATTTATGTTTTTATTTAACAGTCAGACATAACACTGTTTATTTAGATTGTTCATCACAGGAAAGTCTTCAGTATAGAGGATTTTGCACTTCTCAGTAACATGACAAACTGCATTTTTTTTTTTTTTTTTTGTCTTAACTATAAGAGAGAGAAGAAAAAGATGCTGGTGAGGTAATGACTGTTTACATGCTTTACAACATTAAATGTAATTTAAAAACAGTCAAATTAACCAGTTTCGAATATCATGATCATCCAATCTGGTTTAGATCACCTTGTCTCAGATTATGCAAAGTGAAAAATCATGTGATTTCCAGAATTTAGAACATTTAATTCAGGAAAATGTGTATTCAGCACCTATATAGCACAGTCTGCAATAATCTTCTGGAACATATTTTTATAAAGGTCATCTCTTAAAATTCAGCATCCAGTATTGCTTTATGGATTTACCAAGCAGTGATGGAATTACCTCACTAAAATGATAGATAGCTGACAGGTATCCCTATATTGCTTAGATACAGCTGTGTCTGAAACTGGCTATTGATTTAGTTTTAATGGAGCGGAAATGGTGAAGGCACTGGATTTAGCCTGCACATGCTGCTTTGTGTATGAGTGAAATCGTACACTGCTTGGTACACTGCTTGTATACATTCAAATGTTTTGTCTTCTCATATAAAGACAAAAATGTAGGAGATGCAAAAATTGTAAGAAAAGAAAAAAAATGCAATTGTGACGGTGCTAGAAGGTCCTACTTAGGCTCTGTAATGACATGTTGTCACGAGGCGGGATGAAATGGAGTTGAGGACGGATGCAAATGCAGATAAGAGTTTTAATTAAAGGAGATATGCAGACAAATCCAAAACGGTAATCCAAAGCGTGGTCTATTAACAGGCAAAAGGTCAGGCGATATACAAACAGGCATGAACTGGCCGAGGCTAGAATCGAAAACGTGAAACGAGAAACAAGGTCAAAAACATGAATGAAAATGAGAAACAATGCACAACTGCTTGTTAATAAGATACACTCAATACTATGCAATTTAGTATAGAGATACAAGGTTTAAATGACAAACGTATTCATGGGTTAAACACGGGCAGCTGAAAACAATAATGGCACACTCGGGAAACAACCGATGACAAAACAGAGGCGGAGTCAGAACATAACCATAACAAAAGCACTTGTCCAATGTAAACAAAATCACTGTCATGAAAGACAAAAAAGCCTGCGTTCGCTAAGCACTCGTGCACCTGGTTCATGCAAGCGCATGTGCTTCGGTTTTCCGAGCTCACTGCAACACTGCAGCGCTGACTCAAGGGGAAATCGTGACACATGTATACAGTATGTGCATTATTAGCATTATTAGTATAAGCATAATTAACACCATGCTTAAATTTCTATCTCTGAAGTTGGAAGAGAGAGTTATAGATTTATTCATTCTTCCTCAGTAACTGCTTTATCCTGGTTAGCGTTGTAATGAATCCAGAGCATATCCCGGAAACCCTGGGCATGAAGTGGGGATTTATATATTTATGTGCAGAAAATATTATAAGCATTAAATAATAATTGAAGATGGGTTTTGACCTGGATTTAGAAGTCATCCTAAAGGATGATGGGCAGCTGGAATGATAAAAAATCACTTGCATAAAACTTATTTAGCCTTAAAAAGAGGGCATCCATTTAATTTATCATGAACAATCCTAAATAGCAAAATGACTTTGATTCAGTGTTAAATATACATCAATTGAAAATAATTTACTTCCGTTTGTTGTGGACTGCCACAGAGGTTTCCTTTAGAACTAGTGGAGAATTCCCATTTGCTAGTTTCCATTCCGATTGCCTACAGCAAGATTGTCACCTTATGACTATGATGTCCCATGGGTAGCCTTTAAAATGTTTCTGCTGTGTCCACATGTCCTCTTTCCCATTCTAGTCTTGTTGAGAAGTTAATAAGACAATTCAAAGATGCTAAGTATACCACTCTGGTCTTTTTTTCTTGCTAATAAGCCTGCTTTAGTTATTGTTCGGTCTGCCAGATAGAGTGCAATCACTTGCAGCTCGGGTAAAGGTAATTCTAATATTTGACAACACTATTTTTGCCATGGTTAATTGTGTCCCTGGAACATTCAGCTGGAATAGTAGTATAGCAGTGTGGGCATCAAGAGTAACAAATCTTAATATATACACCAATTCATCATATAATGCAATCAAATTCAAACAAATCAAATAATATTTCATATAATACACCTGCATATTTCATATTGCAACCATTGCTTATTTTGTTTGTTTTCCTTTGAGTTCATGTGCATTCGTTTTGGTCCTGTCCTCTCATTGGTCTATTACCGATTGTACTCACCTGTTCTGTGTTTCACTTTGATCAGCCAGTCTATTTGTAGTCTCTTCTTTTTTGTTAATGTGCCCTTCAGACTTGTTAAATCCAAACCTTGTTTTCAAGTTCTGTGTATAGTACTTCCTAGCTTTGTCCCTGGCTTGTGTTTTCAGTGTCTTGAACTTTCATATTTATTTTTATTGCATTTTGCTATAATATTCTCTTTGGTGCATGTCTTTTTATGCAAATTATTTAGTCTTCAAGTGTAATAATTGTGAATTAGAGTCATATTATTTCATAATCTTTTTTTTTCTCATAAATACTTGAGTTTACTATTTGCAGATTGGATGGTGGGCCGAATGGGAGCAAAACCTCATTTAAAGGAAAGGGAGAATGTGAAGATAATCAGTTTTTGAAGCTTCACAATGGGAGAAATACAAAGTTGATCCTCTTTAAGAACATCCAGGCAAACCGCTTTAATCAGCTTGGCCACCCTCCAGACACACTCTTCAGAAATCCATGAGGAAGTAAATACTGCAAAAAAGTACTGGAACAGATGCGCAGAGTCCAAAGTAGCCTACACACTTCTGTTCCTGTTTTAACCTCTAAATATGATTCAGTGGAATGCCTTAGAGTGCTCAGGGCTGTGAGCTGCCAAAATCCATGTTACATAATTATATAGATACAAAATCCCCTTTGCTCTACTAAAGACCTGCAAATATAATATAATATAATATAATATAATATAATATAATATAATATAATGTATATATTATATCATATTATATTTAATATAATACATTTCTACCCAGGGCTGGTTGTTATAAATGGGTTAGCATGGATAAGTCTTTCCTTCCTTTCAAGGAAAAAAATATATTAATTAACATTTTTTGCTATCCATAATTGTGTTGTTTTCTGTTAATAAATGGCTTTAAGTGATGAAAAACAGGAAGCAAATGAACTAAGCACAATTTGTCATATTAAAATACAAATTATTGAAGAGACAAACTAAAGAACAGTGAGTTTTGTGTGAGTACAAAATTGTTAACTAATGGCAAGAACAGTTTTTGAGTTTACTCTGACACTTCACTTTACTTGTTCATAATAGTAACATAGTAACATTGTTCATAATAGTAACATCGAGTCGTCAAATTCTTTGGCACTCACATTCAAGATCATGACTTGCCATCACTGTCTCATGGATATGCTGGAAAGAGATTTTTATGCTGAAAAAAAGGTTTTTTCAACATCCAGGAGGCCATTTTTGAAAAGGACAAACTGAGGGGGGAGCAAGAGGGGACAGAATCCTGGATCAAAGCCATTGGAATTGGCTTGACATGATGTACTCCCTTAGGAAGTATATGGGGAAGGAGGTTTTCGACCAGGCTGGAAACATTTCCCACCCTTCCTGCCCTACCTTCGTCACTCTGCCTTCAGGATCTGCCAATGATGTCACTTGGCCTCCTTGCTCCACTGAGGAAGTCGCTCTGCCTCTTTGCTCAGTTGAGCATGTTGCTCCGCCTCTCTGCCCCACAGAAGACATTGTTGTATGTCAGGGCCTCGCCCCTGATGTCACTCCGTTTCCCTGCTTCGCCACCTCACTGCACCTGGTGTCACTTCGGACCACACTCCACCTTCCTACTTTGCTGAGGACGTCATTGTGCTTCCTTGCTCACTTGGGGATGTCACTCCGCCGGCCTGCTCAGCTGAGGACATCGGTCTTTTTTTCTGCTTCACCTCATATGTCGTTCCCCCTTCCCACTCTCCCCATCCTGCTTCGTGGATAATGTTGCTCCCCACCTGGCCTCATGGAGAGCATTGCTCCACCCTTGGGCTCCACCTTGAGCTTCATTTCACCCCTCCCTAAATTTTTACGCACTGCGGGAGCTACATGTTAAGGGAGGGGGGTCTGTCATGGATATGCCAGAAACTACTTGAGATTACGATTCCCATCAGCCACCGCACCTAATCACATGTCTTATTTCATCCGATTCATATATAGTCACGTTCTGGACTGCACTGATTGTCTTGTGTTGTTTGATCTGTCTATCTTTATCACATTATGCTCGCTCTTGTTTCATGTTTATTGTGTATTTATCCTTGTACCTTTCCACAAGTTGTTGTACCTTGCCAACTCTTGTGTTTTGTTTTATATTTTATTAAACTTTCAACTTTAGATCTGTGTGTGCATCCATCTCTACCTACTACCCTGACCCACTGTTTTTACCTATATGAATAATACATTCACTACATAGGTTATGCTGGTCGACTAGCAATTTAGTTAACTTGAAACACTGTGCTAAAATAAAGGAAAGAAAAAGGGGAAAAGTGTTATGAAACAAGAGAAAGTTGAACACCCATGTCTATCATTTATGTGTCTATTCATGTCTATTTATTTACTATACTCTGCCCTCAGAGTATACAGATTGTCTGAACACACATTTTGATGCATGTTATTACATTTTTAGTCAACTACTCATCAAAATAGCGGCATATACCAAATTTCCTCTGCATAGACTTAACACTCAACAGTCAACAGAATCCAATTTAAAGTACATGTAAACAATAGCGCGAGAGCTGAGGAACACCAGATTGCTATACAAGACAGATAAACATTAGGTCAGGATTTGTGTCACTTAAGTTTACTGGAGCAGTGAAGAACGGTGTGTTTTTGGTTCCCTGCTGACTATTATGTATGACTGGAGTTGTCACATTGTTATGCATGGAGGAGCACCAATGATTGCATTGAAGAATTAGATGTCATGCAGTAAAAAGGCCAGTTTTGAAATCTGCTGGAATCATAGCAGCACTACTGGAACCCATGTTGTGTTCAATCCGTTCTGCATCTGAGTATCAGAATATAGGGTGATTTTGGGGGAATCAACCAGCATAAACACTCAAAACATACAAGACAGCTTAAATGAGGATAAACACCAGGTGGTGACTATTAGTAACTCAACTTTTTAATTTTTCCTTTTAAATTTTAGTTTGGACATTTTTTTGACATTGCATGACACAGTACCATATGGCAAAACTGATCTAGGATACATTCTGTGTATAAATATGTGGAGCTAATGATACACTGTTAATCAAGGTATCAGTGCTAGAATGCATGCCATCAAATACATTATTTTATTTTGCCCATTTATGATATAATCCATTGCTAGAGTCTAGTGGTGTGTCGCTATCATTAAAAGCCTATTACCAGGAAGCATACATTACTTAATTACATGGAAAATAATGGTGGTCTATTTTACTTTAATAAAATAAGTTTAACACTTTTTAAACCATTGAATAAATAATTGGCATTCTACAATGCTGAAATTTCCTACTTATATATTTTGTTCAGTATGAGACATGATGTAATAAACCAGATTCAGTAGAGGCATGAGAATTAGTGTGCACAGTTTTATTAAAACACAATCCAAATTCATAGTCAAAAGTTCACAACACAAAGAGACAAGGATTATCCAAAAGAGAAAATTCAAACAGGACATAGTACAGAGTCAAAACACAGGCAAGGTGTCACATAATGGAGGCTGAGGTGGAAGCAAGTGCAGGTAAGGCAGTTTAATGAGAAGACAAATCCACAGGGTTAGGCAGAAATCAATAACCATGAACAGGCAAGGGTCAAACAATCATGCAAACAATCCAAAATAGGCAAAGCAGAGAATCAAAGTCTATGGAATAATACAATAAAAAAACAGAGCAACAACACGAGGTAAAGGCTTGGTAAACGACAGCGATAAGTCAACTGAGCGTATTACTTCACGACAACCTTCTGAATGAGCAGTCTCTTAAGTAGTGTTTTGTGATTGGGAACAGGTGTGTGTGATTAGTCCTCAGAAGAAAGTGAGGTGTCTGTGTGTTCCATTGAGAGCTGTCGTCAATGACCATGTTTGTAGTTTGCAGTGCATTCTGGGAAATGGAATCGTGAGTTTGCCATGACATGACACAAGGAAATAAGGGTGAAATAGAATGGGATGTATTGGTGAGACTTCACAAATGTAGCAACCACATGCTTGTAATCCAGAAACAGGAAATAAAGCAGATATAAAAAGCTGAAGTAGAATTCTTGTGACAGTGACTTCTGTTGGCCTGTCCTAGACTGTTGTGTCACATAAACATTTCATTGCCTACAGCACTGTGAATGATCCTAAGGAAAATATGGCTTGAACAAGTCTAGTCTTTGTATCGAACACTTAATACATTGAATAAACATACACTTACATTACTACATTATACCAGTCAGAGAGTTTTGGGTGCTACCTACACATCTGGTCATATTGCAAACATCAAATGGCAGATTGTCTTCATAATGCAGTAATGAGAATGTCTTCAAACATCTGCTTCAGTCATGACTGCTAAAATGATAGTAGTGATAAAATTATGGAAATAATGACAAACAGAACAGGAGAAGAAGAATGAGAACAGATAACAGAAGTGAAAGCAGTGACATTTTAATAAATCACAACATTGTTATTTTAAGCTGTGGATTATTAACTCTTTGCTAAAATTGTGTATATCAGAGGGGTTTTTTGTGTATAGGCTTAATTTAATCAAATAGGTGTCATTTTAGCAGATAAACTAAATAGCACTAAAAGCATAATCTGACAAGGGTTTCTATTACTTGATTTTTGTTGTTAATCAGGCATCAATTTGTCCCTCAGGAAGCACCAAAGAGCACTTTGGTTAAAAAGATAATTTTATAATGCTTCTCACTTTCAGATAATTAGTATACATATGCATGATAATGTGTTTGTGCATCCAGCTGTTTATTTTCTCCATTCTCCAGATGTTATGAGACATATACTGTTTTGACAGGCATAAAGCAAAGCTTCAGTTGAGCGAAGGCAAATATTGTATGTGTGAAACAGGTTTCTAGTGCGGTAAGTGTAATTGTGTGATACCGGAGAAAGCTTTTAAATGCAATGAACGTGTGCCCCGATTCCAAATGCAAACTCTGGTTTTGATGATGACCTTTGACCCAGACCAATCAAAATAAGGTTTAAAGAAACAACAAATAATATCTCTCTCTTATAAGTAACTGGAGTCCATGATAATCTTTAGTATAAGAGTCATAGACTTGTTGAATCCTGTCTCATGGCATTATGTTGTGTTTAATCAAGGGCTCCAATACCAACTTTGTAGAAAGGAACTGCTAGTGAATTATCATCCACTACAACATATAGAGGTGAGAACATGGATATGCTGTAAATGCAATTAAATTCAACTCAGTTTTAGAGGTGGGATCTGCTCTCAGCAGGTTATCGAAATGACAGGCACAAAGCCTCGTTGTGTCTCTCTTGTTACGGTTTGTAGCTTTAGTGGTGTGCTGGCACCATTTATACAGACCTCTTTAACACCTTGTTGATTCTGTACTCAGTTTCATAATTAAAAAAAAAAAAAAAAAAGATCACCTTATTTCTAGTCCCAAAATCTCAAAATGCATCATGCCACAATGATTTGTTACATTTGTGTCCATATGCTTAATTCTTGCCTGCCTAATTTCACTGAAATGGATCAAATACAGTTTGCTCACCAAGGCAACAGCCCTGCTGATTACATTGTTAATCTGGCACTTTATTATAGCTTTAAATAAGACCTAAAAAAAGTAACCATGTTCTGTTTTATGTCATTAGACACCTTAATGATGCTACATTCAAATAAATTCACTAGAGCATGGCAACACATATGCAACCTTTTGAGCTTTCTAATAATGATAACTGATTAGTGAGGGATCTGTTTTTGTGCTGCAAATGTGTAATCTGAAGGTAGACATTCAGTTCCAATTTGCTGGTTTCCCTATGAGCTCAGTTGCTATGTTTATGGTCATACTGTATATAAAGGTGTTTACTGTGGTGTGGGTTGAGTATTGCACTTGTGACATTCAAAACAACTTTAGTCCAAAATTCTATGTAATTCTGTTTTTATTTCTTAGTGAACTAAGTGAACTTACTGAACTTTCCTTTTTTTTTTTTTTTTTTTTAATGCCTTTGGATCACTGTGTTAGTCTCATAATAGTGATTCATGCCTGTCTTTCATTATGACTGTGGACTTTTATTTTTTATTGATGGTTATCAATACAATGATTGAATTTTTATCTAAGTCCCTGTTTCTGTTGATGTAAAATATATAAGTGGCAGAGAAGACAAAAAACAGTCATTTTGAGCAGTTATTTAATATCCACAAAATATCAAAATCTAAAATCTAATCATATGTCATTAGAAAAATGTCACTGCACTGGACTTACTATAGATTTTTAAAGGAATGAGAGGAGCTGATTTGAGTTGATGCCACACAGCATGCCTAACCACATGTCCTGATAATGTATTCAGGCAAACTACATCCTTTTTTTTTTACAAGTGTGCGGCTCTGTGCCAGGTGACCACCTGTGTCGATAGTCTTGAAGATAATAACAGCACATTAATGCTATAACATTATGCCTTATTTTTGCACAAAAGTAGGGGTGATTGCTCTAATTTGTAGGCTGGGTTCTAATTGGTTTTCAACAGGAACACACCACCAAATGGGCACAGAATTCTTTTATGTAAAATGTAGCTTTTTTTTTTTTTTTTTTTAGCTTAAAGTGGGATCCAAATTTTTTGCACTGAACTGCATATGTAATGGGCAATGAAAAAATAAAAAAAAAAAATAGAAAAAAGTACATGCATATTTAAATCCTATATAATTCCTCTTTTATTAAATCATTATCCCATCAGTGCTATTACTCTGTTGCCACTCATTGCACAGAACAATCAGCTGAAAGGAAAAAACAATAAATTTGTAACAATGTCTCATGCTGGGAAGCTCCCCAAGCCCTTGTGTGCCTGTTTTAATGTAATACAGGCAAAAATACTTTATGCTAGCATATATCGCTAAATACAGTTTGCCATGACATAAATATGCCATTTTGCTCCAAAAATTATTCACAACATGACAAGAATGATAATTTGACATATTTTCAAAGGTGTAATTTTTGGATAATGACTTAAAAATGGTATACATCAAAAATATACATATATATTGACATGTATGTAATGACACTTGATAACCATTAAGTAAAGAATAAACAAGAAATGGCATCCTATAGGGAGATCTATGGGCTTATTTTCCTATTAAACACATTCCAACATGTTTAATTCCTCTTATACAATATCAATATCTTAACAAACACAAGAATATCATACTTTTAGCCATTTATACATACAGTATACTGACAGTAACTGTGCAATGTGCTGACAATGGGGATTTCTTCCATAAGTGTTAAAGAAACATGTCCTTAGAGAAATTTTTACCATATCAAAGATTATACATCTTTGATACATAATGCATTTTTATCTGTTTCTTATTATTATTAGATGATGTGGAGACATATACATACATGTTGCTGTGACTATAGAAACGACAATATAAGTGCATTAATACAAACCTGTGACTTGCCTTGCGATTGGAACTTTTGGCAAAACTGCTGTTATAGAAAATTAATCAACACTTTCTGACCAATCAGATTAAAGAATTCAACAATATTCTAGTATAATAGGATTTGTTCATTTTTTCCTGGTCAGAAGGCAATTTATTTCATTACATAGTTTGAATAGCTTGTGATTTAATTAATAGTTTTTTCATGTGTCCAGGTGCTTATTGGCTTCTTAATATGTAAGAGGATTGCAAACCTGCATTAAGTGAACAGTGATATAATGCCAACTAACATGAATACCAGTGATTTATCCTTCTAAAAGTAATATTTATTAGTTATACTCAATATCCTTATCATTGGTCAGATTATTATCTACTTGGATTCTGAAAGCAACATAACGTACAGCTAAAACACTAGTAAATAAAGCTGTTATCTGAAATTTCTTTGTAATTAAAAGGTTTACCAATTGACTTTTTCCCTATATATTTTGGTGTTTATAGTAAAGTATTCAAGAATGACCTTGCATTATATGGCTTTCATACAGATAGACAAGCTTTCAAAATCTCATTTGGTTGATATCTGTATGATTCAGTCAGTTTGTGCAATACGTGGCTGGGATGAATCAGAATGGGGTAAATGATAATGATGCTAGTATCACTATGTGAGAAGTTCAGTGCTTATGCTACACTCTTATCCGATCTCATATTGTCAGCATGGATGCTTCCCTATATCCTTCATGACTCACTGGTTTAGCTCCAAACACCTCACTTTTTCCTTCTCTATTCACTTGCCATAACAAATAATTTTGGTGCACAACAGACTGGGAGCAATTAAAAGTGACAATGTTATTTTCACAGCCAGCCTTTCCTCTAACCTCGGCATTGTTGTACTGCCAAATTTTAATAATGTTCAATGACACAAAGAAGATGAATTACCAGAAAAGGTGCTTCAAGTTACAGCAATGTCTGGGGTTTCATTCTTCTTTCAATTTTCCACCTTCCTTCTTAATTGAATTTGAAATAATGTTAATACGATCTTTCTCAGAAATGCCTCTTCTTGTTTTGACAGAACAGTACAAAAGGTGTTTGTGGAAGAATGTTACTATGTCCATGAAGGTCATAGATGGGGTTTTGAGCACCACCTGCTTAATTGACCCACTGCCAAAGACCTTTTGCCATAGACACTGGTGCACAGATGGAGAGTAAAAAAAAAAACAGTTCAATAGAACCTTTAAAATCCATGGAAATTTTGATGCCATCAAATCTGGTATTAAAATCTGGTATTATTCTTATAAAATGAAATTAAGATTTCATTTTCCAAAACCAGAAGGCCCCATCTCAACATTATGTAACAGCTATGGGTTTTACAGTTATGGGTTATACAGTTATGGGTTTTACATCTATGGGTTTTATAGACAGTTTTACAGGAGGTAAATCCCCATCTTGTTAGATTTCTGAAAATGTATGACAGTTTGTAAATTAATAATAATAAATTGTTAATTAATAATAAAAAAAAAAACATGACCATACTGTAGTGAACATTATTTTAAATGTAATTGCATAATTTTCCCTCATGAATTGCAAATTAGCAGGTGCAATGAGGTGTTTTTTTATATTTTGTAATGAATCAATCATGCATCTGTCATTACTCCTAATTTAATGTGAAGTATGTCCTTTCAAAGAAACTATACCAACCCCATCCATCACCTAAGGATGATGTTGCCTACATAACCTGTGTTTTCTTTGATTTCAAAAGCCCATGATAAAGATATGTGACAGATAAATAATAAGTAAACTAGAAAGAGAGGACTTGTCTATTTAATTGCCCAGACTCAATAACAATTTTAGAGTATTTTTTGTACAATGCAAGTCTACGTATAATAGAAATTTGGCATTTCCTGAAATTTAAATAAAATAGTTCATTTATGTTCTGTTACTGCTTTATCCTGAGCAGGGATTTGGTAGATTGCAGAAATACTAGTTGCAAGGACACACTGTGAGCCATGCACAGTCATTTAGTGTAACCAATCCTTCTACTTTCATGTTTATGGGAGGTGGGAGGAAAACAAAAAGCCTGAAGGAAACCCATGGGGACATGTGGAGAAAATGCACAGAAACGCCATACAGACCCAAGTTTAGGATCTCAGTAGCTGTTAGGTGCTCTACTGTGCCTTGGTGGGAATATAGAAACAAATAAAGCAAGCAAGCAAGAAATAAATATTTAAAAGCTGCTTTGGTTGTCATTAATGGTTAGACATCTATCATCCTTTTTGTCAGTGCAGTTTTCTGCTAGGATACATTTATTAAACCTAACACTTGTCAGCTGCAAATTCTGAGTCGACTGCCTCTACACACGTTTTATCCTATATATCAAAACTGTAGAGCTTTTACAAGTGGAATCTTAAGATTTTATAATTAAAGAGCCATCTCAATCAGTAATTATATGTTTACCATGTTGCTAGACCAGACATTTTTTTTTCTTTTGCTATGGAAAAATATATCTGTGTAAATTCTCTTACAAAACGTCTGGGTTACGTATATAACCCTGTTCCCTGAAAAGGGTACGAGACATAGTGTGAGCTTTATCTTGTGGGAAGTGCCCTCATGCGTGGCCAGTAACTGAAGCTTGTGTAAAATCATGCCTATTTATAGGCCTGCCAGGATCAAGTGACGTGGCAATTAAACATATCGCGTGATATAAAAACGGCACCTGTGAACCGCACCATCAGCCTCTATTATCTGAAGCAAAGACGCAATTCACAGGCATGCCCAAGTTTGACAAAAGGTATGCAATGTCTCATTCCATTCTCAGGGAATAGGGTTACATGTGTAAACCAGACGTTCCCTTTCAAAGGGAACTCAACGTTACGTGAGCTTCACACTGTGGGAACGAGAATACCCACTCCATCATACTGAAGGCATGGCCTATTCGAAAGGTCAGAGCCCAAGGGTCACTGCAACACTCTCGAGCCCAGAGTAGAATGTATGTCCAGGTTGTAATATTGAATGAATGTGTGCAGCGTAGACCACCCCACCGCAGCACATACATCCTGTAAGGGTACCCCTTTGGAAAAAGCCTTCGAGGAGGTGACACCCCCAGTGGAATGAGCCCTTATGCTCAGAGGCATAGCAAGACAGTGCACCTCATAAGCGATAGAGATTGCTTCCACTGTCCAATTAGAGATGCGCTGCTTCAACACAGCATCACCTCTACTTTCACCACCAAAACAGACCAGCAGCTGCTCCGACTCATGCCACTGGCCAGAGTGGCGGACATAAGTACAGAGAGCCCTTACTGGACACAGTAGGTGCAATCTCTCTTGTTCCGGTGTGAGGAACGGTGGATGGCAGAAAGCCTGCAACACTACTAGCTGGGAAGCAGACATAGGCACTTTAGGAATATAATCCGGCCTAGGATATCGGAAGGCCTTGGCTAATCCAGGTGCAACGTCAAAGCAGGAAGGGGCAACAGAGAGTGCTGGTAGATCTCCTTCTCACTTGAGAGATGTCAGGGCCAGCAGAAGAGCTAACTTTAGAGTCAGAAGCTTCTTTGAGGCTGATGCTAATGGCTCAAATGGGGCACCTGACAGACCTTCCAGGACCACAGAAAGGTCCACGTATAAACCTCAAAATTAGAGGATGTTGCCCTACACAGGCTCCATCAATAGGGGCATGGTCTGCCGTAATGGCGGCCACGTAGACCCTGATTGTAAAAGGAGCCAAATCTGCTGAGAAACATCCTTGTAAGACTCCAAGACCCACTACGCAGTTCACTGGGTCTAGCTGATGTTCCTCACACCACGAGACGAAACGGTGCCACTTGAGCCATACAATTTCCTCGTGGTTGGTGCGCTACCATTAAACATGGTCTCTACAACCTCAGTTGTGAGACCAGAATCTATGAGCTGGTGCCCCTCAGGGGCCAGACCCACAGTGTCCATAGTTCTGGCCGAGGGTGATAAATCAACCCTCCGGCTTAAGGCAGTAGATCCCTGCGGACAGGAATCTTCCAAGAAGTGCCATTGAGCAGGGATATTATCTCTGAGAACCATACTCAAGCTGGCCAATAAAGTGCTACCAGTTGTTGGTTCATTTACCAGTTGTCCAGGTAGTCTAGTACACGGAATGATAAGTTTGAGCATTTTGAACCTGTATGTCCGAAGAGTACGGTTCAGCTGACGCAGATCTAAAATTGGCCACATACTCCCATTTTTTTTGTGGAGCAGGAAATAATGGCAGTAAAAACCTCCAACCCTCAGGGAATTAGGTACATGTTCTATGGCCCCATTGTTCAAGAGTTATTTCTACGGTAGACAGAATCCATGGAGACACCTTTGGCAGTAGTTTCCACACTTCCAGGTGGTCTTTTAGTGACATTAACTTTTCTACATTCAACTGGAGGGAAAGCATCAGATTTCCGTTGCCCTGTGACAGCTCGCTGACCAGAGAACGCTGAAAACTTGGGACAGCCTTGACTAGGGGAGGCCCTACAGTACTACTGGGGACTAACTGCCCTACCAACTTCATGTCCCCTGATACATCCCTCCATGGCCTCTCAGGACCGCTCCTTCTCTTTCTGCTTGGCCTTTATGACCATTCTCAGATCAGGTCTATTAGCAGGCTGCAACCGCCCGGTTCCCCTGACTCTCTGCGGGGGGAGGTGGGCCGGCACACTCGCCTTCTGTGCCTCCCTCTCACTAGTGCTGACCCAGGCTCCACTCATGGATGGCCGGTTGAAATCGACACAATGGGGAAGGAACTGGCTGAATGCCGCCGTATGTCGAGCTCACTCAGCAGGTCTGCTTGGTAGGCCTGCAACACTGCCATTGTATGCAGTGACCCACAAGCGAGACCCACTGCTGCCTAGGTCTTTCCCACCAGTGCCAAGATGGCCTTACATGGCTTGGATGGCAAAGCCGCCCCCCCCTAAATTACCTGCCGTCGATGGAGAGTGGTAGCTCACAAGCGACTCCTCCACCTTCAGATTAGCTAAATGGCCATGCCATTCATTCCTCACAATAGCCGAATAATCCAACATTGTGGGGTTATGAATATGGCTTATGTATGGTTTTCCCCAGAAGCATGATATTTTGTCATTCACTTCTGGAAAAAAATGTGAGCTTTCTGTGGTGTGAGGGAGATTTATTTTCACTGGGGAGGAAAAAGCTTGTCCAGCCTTAGTAATCAATTCAAGCAGCTCTTTATATGCTTTACAGTTGCTCTCCATTTTTGGCACACCCTTCTGTCTCCTCGGAGTCAGAGAGGAATTTTTTTGATTTTTTTTGGTTTTCCATAACGGAAGGAGGTGCCAAAATCTGGTGGAGAGCTGGACCCGGAAGACTAGAGCTAGAGCAGTGCTCATCTCCGGCTCCTCTTCCAGATCCATTCCTGGTCACACAATTGCACTTTTTGACCATGTAGTACAGAGTTAAAAAGGGATTTATTTATAATTGCGCTATTCATTTTCACCCAGATAAGGATGGGTTCCCTTTTGAGTCTGGTTCTGCTCAATGTTTCTTCCTCATGGCATCACAGGGAGTTTTTTTCCTCACCACCATCTCCTGTGTCTTTCTCATTAGGAATAAATTCATATATTTTAAATTTATATCCTGAATTTACATATTTATGTACAGCTGCTTTGTGACAATGTCCATTGTTTAAAACGCTATACAAATAAAATTGAATTGAAATTGAATTGAACTTACATTTTTATGGAAATAAAGCAGATGTAGCCTAATAACCCTCAACTTTAAGCAATCCATTCTAAGTCTACAGAGCTAGGAGGAGTCAACTTTTGAATTCTAAAAACATAATCAATAAAATTTACTACAGGATACTTTTTTTCACTTACTACTGAGGTCTTACACCTCAAACAAGCTCATTGTTCTGGAAACAATGAGCTCCTGCACTTTTCAGAGCACTGAAGAAGGTGATGTTGGTGTTAACTCACTTGGTGCACCAGAGATTGCAGGGCATAAAAAATCTGTCTGGCCTAGTCCAGTGCCAAGTTTTGATCTGATAATTTGCCAATTCTGTTCAGTCTACTCTGTAAATCTTGACTGTGGTACAACTTTAAACATCAGGTAATCAATCATGCTTTTTTGTCTTATATGCCTTCTCTTACACCTTTCATGTGTTCATTCATGATTGTCTTTTCAAAATATATGCAGCTAGTAAATCTCTAACTTTACTGCCTCAGAATAAGACTAAGGTTAAGTCAATCAACAACCAGCATAACCCAGGGACAACTTGTAGGTGCTAAGATATATCTGGACCTAAGTAACAATTTGACTAAATGGAAGCACAGTACAACACAACAAATGTAATAGTCTAATACAAAAATAAATAAATAAATTAATTAATTGATTAATTTAAAAAATCCAATGCCATCTGCACATTGTAACATACAGGCTGTTGATTCCACATGGTATGCAGGAACAGCAGACTGCCACCCAGGTCCAGGTGTACATCTGTGACTAGGAATTGTACAATAAAATCTTAATAAGAAGAAAATTAAGAAAATGAATTCTTCTGCTATTTGGAAGAAACATAATCAAATATGCTCCATGTCGTTATCAGTTACTATTTCTTTATTATGTTGTGCTTTTTTTTCAGGCTCTGACTTTGGTCAGTCCTCTTTTTTCCACCTTTAATCTGATCGCAACCAACAACATTCAAGCCATATTCAGTAAGGGTGTGTTTCAGCGCATACATACTGAAACTGGGATGAATGTGATAGAATGAAATAGGTGCAACAAAATCCTCTCTTTTTCATAAAGAGTCAACTACATTTTTTTTATTCATTCTGCAAGAGTTCTAGATGCCCACTGTGGTTAGTATAACATGCAAATTTTAGGGCTTCCATAACCCATCAACATCAAAATGGAAGCAGTAGCTCCGGTTGCGTCATTTATTAAGTACCTTTTCATCCTGCAGGATGAATAAAGCCCTGAAGTGCCAAGATTTACAACACACATCCATATTTTATTTTATTTTTCCCAGTAAATATACTTGCACTTGAAACAATGTGTGAAATGTCTAAATAAGAAATATATAGAACAGATACAATTATTCATCATTAAGTCAGTGTGATTAAATATGAATAAAATGTCAAATGATATACACATCCATTTTCTCTACTGCTTATCCTACACAGGCTCATGGGGAGCCTGGAGCCTATCCCAGGGGACTTGAGGCATTAGGTGGGGGACACCCTGGATGGGGTGTCAACCCATCACAGGGCACAATCTCACACACATTCAAAAAAACCTAGAAAACCTCACATAGACACAAGGGGAATGTGCAAAACTCAATACAGACAGTAACCTGACCCTGTAGTTAGCAAGGCTACCCACTGCACCACCATATCACCCCATTTTATGTTATGTTATGTTGAACAAAATAAATTGGCCATAAAATCACTTTACTGTCAGTCTGTCTTGCTCATGAGAACACTTAATATCATATTTGTTCATTGTTCCTGTTTAGGTCACCCTGCAATGGCCATTAGTATTGGAGTGAAATTAAAATGGATTTCCTTTTGCTTTCTCTCACACCTTGTTTATTATTTTTTTATTGTTTGAACTGCCTGTGAGAACTATTACTTCTACAGATTATTTTATAAGAGCTAGCAAAGGGATAATGGATAAGTAACTGTTAAAATGTTTTTGGTAATGCATTGAAAGGCATTCAGTATTCTGCTTTGTCAGCTAAAATTAAATGGAAGAGTGACTCCATGGAAAATTATTTAGTAGGAAATATACTTTAGTGCTTTTAACCCAAATGGTTATTGTTGCTTTTGGGGATCTAGTATTTGTAGTTCTAGTCTTTAAAATCACCTGCTGTGGCATTTTATGTCACTACAGCATATATGTCTTGGAGAGAGAACACCTTTATTATTATTTTCAGATATGTTCAAGACATTCCCCAAAAACCTTTTACTCCTTAAGACCACTATGTTTGACAACCTGTAGCCATTAGACCAAAAGCATCCTAATTTGATGGACAACAACCTGTTCAGAAGATAGAAGAAAGATAGTGTTGATGCCTCACACCTCCAAGGTCCAGGGTTCAGTCTTGTATCCTATCCAGAGTGCAGTATTGCCAGGATAGGGCCTTGCTTTTATACTTTTGATGAAGAAGCTGTTTCCAATGAACACAGCATTGCTGTCCACTGACTATCCATAAGAGTTGGATGAAGTTTATTAATAGATTCCCCTATGTAATCCATGCATTGTCTTGCATTGTCTTGTTGCAATATCCAGTTAGCAGCCATCAAATGAAGATGAATGAGTTAGGATTAGGGAGTCTGTCAGTACGTCATTATATGCATGACCAATCAGGCACTGATAAACTGGCAAAAATGCATCCTCAGACCATAATCCCACCACCACCATACTTTACAGTTACCTCAGTACACATCTTCTTAAACTGTTCTACAAGCATTGTTCTTACTTCTTGTCCATCACTTCTTTGGAGAAGAAACCTAAATTGATCACCTCTCATGCAGCCAGTCACCAGTCGTTGTGTTCTTTTGCAAAATGTTTTTGAGCCCATTTGTGTGCAGCTATAATCTTTGGATTCATTTTTGATTTATGACCAAACATCCCAGCCTCAAAATCTCAGTCTTCTTTGGCTGGTAGATGTTTAGATTTGCACTCTATACTCAAGTCTCATTTCACCTTTAAACTAACTAGATCAGACTTGCTTTCTCTGACCAAAACATTGTGTTTTAGTGGTCTTTCTTTTTGTCCCAGGAATCATTTGGTTCTTCACTGACCACCAGTAACTGCTCTTAGCAATCAACTTTAATAGCAATTTCTTGATCTGAAAATTATTCCTCTGCTAATGATTTTCTAGGCTTATTCTTGGCTTTCAAAGCATTTTATTGCATCTTCTTCTGCACAGCACCAAGTTACAGATCTGCTAGTTTATTAATACATAATAGCTGTAATTTCAGACCTCATTTTGGACACTATATTGAGCACTCCTACACCTAATGATCAAGACATAATCATTTTATGGCTATCGATTATACAGTGTATCCTTGCTATGCAAACCAAACTCTGGCAAACACACTAATAACCACTTGACAATTGCACAACACTCATCAAACAAATAGATATAATGGTCTCATTTATTGTGTTTTTTTATTTATAAGCGAGGGGATTTTAACACACCAAAGACATTTGCTAAATGCTCATCTTAGCAATTTTTTGATTGCCAGTTTATTTTACACTTACCCACTGCAAAGCCCCAAGCAGGCACACAGAAAACCTGGGTCTACATACTCAGATATAACAAATAATACATACAAGAGAGATCACAGTGTCTTAACCCAGGACAAGACCATGCACATGGACACAGATGACAGTTAAATACAAATAGAGGATTAAACTAGACAGATGTGCATGAGTTTCTTAAATGGAAATTATCTTATTTCAAAATTAAATAATGGTACCTTAGTGGGGCACTGCATCACAAAAACACTGTGTTGTGTTAGTTGTGTGGTGATTCTCAAACATGCCTTATGCCAAACTCCAGGCTATGGTTGAACAACTCCTTCCGTCTGATCTGTGAATCTCTCCAGCATCTTCAGTGTTACCCTTGACTTTTTGGTTGTTTCTTTCACTAATGCCCTCCTTGAACGGTTACTGACTTTTGGTAGAAGGCATTCTCTGATGGTAAATGTTTGAATCAGATCTACTTTAGGTGTTTCACAGCAAACAGGGGTGAATACTTATGCAATCACAATCACAAACTACTATATGTCCCTATATATCTTGCCATGTCTGTAGGCCGTGGTGTATTTTGGGAACTGGACTTTGTAGTATGAGCTGAACTGACACTATACTTTTCCTCACTTAGATTCATGACATAATTCCAGTTAAGTCCATTTCAGTTCCCAGTTCCCAGTAATGCTTCAAAATGTTGAAAAGTCCAAGGGGGTGAAAATTTTTCTTTTTTTATGGTATCAAAAGCTGCAGTGAAGTCAAAAAGAAGGTCTGTTGGAGGTCATTGTCAACTCTCAGCAGAGCAGATTTAGTGATAGAATGTTCATCAAATCCAGACTGAAAGGGTGAGAAAGGGTATTTTCAATAAGAAATACTTTAAATTGCCTAGTTACCATGCTTTCCATTACTATAGCCAAGAACAGGAGGTTGGATATTGGTCTATAATTGCAAGTTGCCTCAAGGCCAAGATTTCTTCAGAATATGTGTACCAACAACAGTTTTAAGGACCAAAAGGAATAGAGCTAGAAGAGAGATACATATTCTAATGAGCAACTATACACATCTAATCTGAATAATATGCAGCTGAGTGGGACATAATTATAATGTATTATAGAACACTGGTAACATGTTCTGTAAATTATACTTGCCTGAATGTTTTGAACCGTTCATCAAATGTTTTGAGCTATTATAACAGGGAAAAGGCTTTCAGCAGGTAATAATAACACATCAAATCTCAGTGTTTTGACTCTGTTCTGGCTAAAATCTCCTACTAGGTATGATGTGTATCAGTATGGCTCAGAGTGAGCCACGACACATACAGGTTAACACAATAAGTGGCATGCAGAAATTATAGGACGATCTCTATGGGGAAGTATCTGCTCAATTTAGGCATTTATGAAGCATGTGTGAAGAAGATTAACACCATATGCTGTGCCCTCTGTGCCTTGTGCCAGTGCAAATATGAGGGAAGGTCACTGATGTAGAATACTTTTCCCTGATTTTAATAAGCATTTTGTTGGCCCTCCCTCAATAATGCACATGTAATGCAGTGTAGTGTTTAATTAGCAATCTGATATCCTGTTTAACAGCAAAGCAGGAATATTGTCTAGAAAAACAAACAATCTAACAAAAACAAAAACAATATACAACAGAATTGTTGAATTATCAAAACTGATTGGTCAGAAGGTGTGCATTATTTCTGCATGGCTCAGAATGTAGATTTATATTATTGTGCTTGTTCTAATGTTATTGTCCCTATAGTAAAAGCTTGAACACAGGGACTTGTATAACAGACGCTCCACATAATGTACGCTAATAACAATAATAATAATAATAATAATAATAACAATATTGAGGAGACATAATAATATATCAGATTCATGGAAGGAGTTTTGGATGTCAATGCTTTGTAACAGACACGGGTAGAATAACACAAGCAGAATAATGCACTTTAGACCATGGATGGTGCACTACCATTCAACATGGTCTCTACAACCTCAGTTTTGAGACCAGAATATATGAGCTGGTGCCCCAGTTTCCATAGTTCCGGCCGAGGGTGATATAGCAGCCCTCTGGCTTGAGACAGTAGATCCCTGCCAATGGGAATCTCCCAAGGAGTGCCATCTAGCAGGGATATTATATCTGAGAATCATATTCAAACTGGCCAATAAGGTGCTGCTAGCAACAGATGTAGACAGTCTTGGCGAACTCTCGCTAGAACTTAGAACCACAATAGCAGAACAATCGAGGGAAAAGCATATAGATGTGCCCTCGGCCACGTGTGCAACATGGCATCTAGCCCCAATGGTGTGGGAGGAGTGAGGGCAAACCACAGTGGGCACTGTGTTGTCTCCTTGGAGGCAAACACATCCACTTCCACTTGGCCAAATCTCCTCCATTTGAGGATGGAGCCTCCAACCCCAGCCCCTGCCTCAACAGGATTTCTGCCCCCACAGTCCAGTTGCCTGGAATGTACATTACACTCACTGACAAGAACTTTAGTTGTGAAGAATTAGTTGTGCCTGCCTGAATAAGGGGGTGTGAACATAACCCTCCTTGGTGGTTGATATATGAGACCACCGCTGTGTTGTCTACCACAACTAACACATAGTGACCTTTTTTGTCACTTGAGGAAGAAATAATTTCAGTGGTAGAAATACGGCCCGCATCTCTAGGTGATTTATATGCCACTCCAGATGAGGGCCGCTCCAAAGACCACGAGCTGGACTGGCAAAAGCATAATTTTCTTGAGGTTCAACTTGAGCCCCAAGCTCCTCATGTGGGCAAGTACAACATCTCGATGTTGAAGCACCATTTCGCTGGATCATACTAGAATTAACCAGTCATCCAGGTAGTTTGTGAAGGTGTGAGGGGATAAAGCTTGCCCGAAGGGAAGAACCGGATATTGGTATGCAATGCCTCCAAACACGAACTTCAGGAACTTCCTGTGACAGGGCGATATATCTATGTGGAAATATGCGTATTTTAGATCTATCGTCACAAACCAGTCCTCGAACTGAATCTGTGGAACAATAAGATTTTTTGCAGACCAGGAAATAACAGGAACTGGGTACATGTTCTATGGCTGCTTTGTCCAAGAGGGATCTTACGTCTTGCGCTAACATTGGGTTCTGCTCTGTGCTAACTACTGTGGTGAACACACCTCTAAACCGGGGGGTCTAGGTCTGAACTGGACCTAGTAACCCTTTTCTACAGTAGAGAGAACTCGTGGAGACACATTTGGCAGTCGTTTCCATGCTGACAAATGGTCATTTAGTGACATTAACTTTTCCACATTCTGTTGGAGGGAAAGCATCAGATTTTCATTGCCCTGTGACAACTTGCTGACCAAGACTGAAAACTTGGGATGGCCTTGGCTAGTGGAGGCCCTACAAAAGTGCTGGGGGCTAACTGCCCTCACAACCTCACCTCCCCTGATATGTCCCTCCGTGGCCCATCACGCCTGCTCCTTCTTTGTTTGCTTGGCCTTTATGATCATTCTCAGATCAGGCCTATTAGCAGGCTGAGACCATGGCCTCCTGGTCCTCCTGGCTCTCTGCGTGAGGAGACAGGCCACCACATTCACTTTCTGTGTCTCCCTCGCACTAGCGCTGGCCCGGGCTCCACTCATGGATGCCCGGGCGAACTTGACATGACGGGGAAGGAACTGGATATTGTTCTGGATAGCATCTCAGGTAGTTTTTTCTTGCCACCGATGGTCAATATGATGGGTCATTTGCTTGGTCAACCGGAGAGACAAATCCATGACACAGTGAAGCTCTGCCACTGCCTCGGGCCCAATTCCCTCTCCAGTGTTGAGCTCACTCAGCAAGTCTGCTAGGTAGGCCTGCAACACTGCCATTGTATGCAGTGACCCACAAGCGAGACCCACTGCTGCCTAGGTCTTTCCCACCAGTGCCAAGATGGCCTTACATGGCTTGGATGGCAAAGCCGCCCCCCCTAAATTACCTCAAGCAAGACCTGCTGCCACACAGGCCTTGCCCACCAATTCCGAGGTGGTCTTACATGGCTTGGAAGGCAAAGCCGGCCTTCCTAAATTACCTGCCGTCAATAGAGAGAGGAGTCTCATCTCCTCCAACTTCAACATAGCTAAATAGCAGTGCTGTTCACTTGCTATGATGGCCGAATAATCTGACATCATGGGGTTATAAATACAGCTAGTGTATGGTTTTCCCTAGGAGAGTGATATTTCATTCTGCACTTCTGGAAAAAAGGGGAGTTTTCTGCGGCATGAGGGAGACTTATTTTGACTGGGAAGAGAGCACTCTTCCATCCTGCTATGAGCCACTTCTTCTTCCTTGGGCCAGTCTAGATTTAATTTTTCAACTGCCCTAGTAATCACTTCAAGCAGCTGTTTATATGCTTGAGAGCTGCTCTCTCTTTTTGGTGCAGTGGCACCCCTACTGGCTCCTCGGAGTGAGAGAGGGTGTTTTGGCTTTCCATATTGGAAGGAGTAGTCGTGACCTGAGCTCCAAAATCTGGCGGACATCCGGACCAGGCCCAGATCCACAAGGCTCTGAAACCCAACTCCCTTCGGCTGAGAAGAGAGCGAGCTGTGAGCGGAGCTGCCTAATTGTAAGGTGTTCACAACATGCACAGTTAGACCCCTCGAGGGCTGCCCTGGCATACTCCACCCCAGACACTTCACACAGAAAGTGTATCCATCCCCCGTGATGAAACGGTAGCAAGGCATGAAACACTTCCTGAATTCTCTCTCACTCATACTTTTCTCTTTTTTTTTAAAGGGACAGAAAAGCAAGAGATTTTTCTTTCTTATTTGAAAAGATAGAGTGGAAATGTAGAGTCTTTTTGCGAGCATTACACAAATGACCGACATGCAGTCTTGCTGCAGATAATAAGGCTGACGGCACGGTTCACAGGTGCCATTTTTATTTCACATGACGCGCTTAATTGACACATCACCTGATCATGGCAGGCCTATAAATAGGCATGATATTACACAAGCTTCAGATGTGTGCGAGGGCACTTCCCACAGTGTGGAGCTCATGCAACGTTGAGTTCACTTTGAAAGGGAACTATTTTAAGACATATATCCTGCTGTGATAAATTTCTATTGATTTGCTTCAAAATGTATAAATTTTATATTAAAGCCAAATTGGATGGAAATTTAGTATCCTGTATTTGAAAGTACTATAACAAACCTTGGTGTGCTCAACTCTTTCTACAATATTTAGCTTTATTATAGATCTGTTATAGTTAGTTATAAGTTTATGCCTGTTTTCACCAATCTTTTGTGAGAACAAACACAAATGTCTCTGCTCTGGCATTACTATTCCTAATTACTTAACATAAATCACAGTGGTAAGACTCACATTAAACCAAGAAAATATTAAATGTACCACTATGGTACATAACTCAACTCTTTGTTTCCCATTTTCTTACAGTTTTGTCTCACAAATCTGGGGCATCTACAGGCTAATCTATTTGAGAAGCATTTCTCTGCACCTCTGTGGAAAATCATGAATTTCCATGAGTTTTTCACTAAGAGATATGAAAGCTATTGACTAGAAACAAAGGGCAAAGATCAGACTGCTGAAATATTTCCATGAATGCAATTACAGAATGGTAGAGAGGAAGCGATATCTCTGAGCATTAAATATCTGCAAACATCAATGTGTGCAATATACTGTATATAACAGAGCCCTTCAAAATAAAATTAAATTCTGCAGGGTAAACACATGGCTTTGTATATGAAGATACCATCAGTGCTGGTCAGTGCACTGCTCCATCAGCACTTCATGATTGGAACCATGGAATATTAATAAAAAATATGGAATATTAATATGGAATATTAATAAAAACCTATATTTAAATTTTGTATAGGAGGAAACACACATAGTTACTGGTGTAGAATGACAGAAACCAGAAGACCAGTGGTAAAATGAGATTAGTAGGAACATGATTACCAAGTACATGATTGGATCGAGAATGTTATCCAATCACTTCTCACATTTAGCCTATCCACATTTGCTGATACACTGTTATTGTAATACAGATTTAATTTCCTGTATTTCTAAAAGAAAACACTAAGCTTAAATCAAAATAACAATAAAAGTAGTGTTCAATAACTCAGGTAAATTTGCAAGGAATAAAAATAATGAATGAGCAGTACTATATTACCTCCTAACTCACTACTATTGAATTGTTAGGAATACTAATTAATTACTTAGTAAGTAATAGTAAAGTAATGGTTTGGTAGTTCATTATGAATTAAGCAATACTTACTGTCTAATACAGTATATCTTCTGGAGAACTACTAGCTAGTAATTAGTAATGAATTAGTAATCATTAGTAATGAGTTATCATGTGCTTCAATTTACAATAATTTATTAATTAACTCCTAAGGAAAAACACAGTCGCACGTCCGCCATTTATAGCTACCTTATACCACTTATTTATTCTGTAATACTTGGAACAGATATTTCAAGACACCTACACAGAGTGGCATATTTATTTGAGCCATCTCTTTGTGACTGAGACTGGTAATGATTCAAAAAGAACATGTATACACTACTGCAAAAAAAAAAGGTGAGAGTTAAGACATCGATTCTATTAGACACTAGAGTTTTAGTCTCATTTGTAGGCTGATGTACAAAATGACTCATAGTGCCACATAGTGTAGCATTTCAGTCACATGATTTTGGTTGTGTCACTGTATTTGGGCCCAAATGTCTGGTTCTGATGTATAATGCGAATGTAACTAGAGGCGATAGATTGCTAAAGTTTACTCACCTTACTTTGAAAGAGAAGCAATCGTACATTGACAATGCCGTTAACTCTGATCCTTGTGTTTTATAAAACACAGGATTAACATAATTTACACTGTAGATTCTGAAGTATAGGAGAAGGCTATTTTGCAACAGCTACTGTTTATTTAATAGATAGGTAAGATTAGTAAGTAATCAGTAGTTAGCTAGTAGTTCTCCATGAGATAATCTGTATAAGATTTGTCAATTATTACTTGGTGCATAATGAACTACCAAATCATTACAGTACATTATGATTACTTACTGAGTAACTACCCAGTGGTCATTAATAGTTAATAGTAGTGACTTGTATTTCCCTGCATAGTTACTTATGAGTTGTTGAACATTAATGTAAAGTGTTACCAAAAAGTGTACTATATTGAGCTTAAATTTTGATAGTAAATGCATCTCAACTGTTAAAGGTGATAGATATTAATAACATTTCTGAAATGCCAAATAAATATATCACAAATATTTTATTAAAACTGAGGCTGCTTTGTTCATGAGAAGAAAAGCAAGCCTACCTAACTGGCTAATAGAAAATGGTTTTCAAGGCAGATTTAGTGGACAGGTGGAAAAAATGGTTTTCAGGGAAAACTGGGTTGAATGTTCAATGTGCTTAGAGTTTGCAAGCAGTGGTAATCTCATTATGGTTGTATGAGCTTGGCATCATTATCACAGGGCAATGATCTGCAGAAGCACATTATCGAACATTATGATTCCATGGAAAATACAGGAACACAAGGGTGTGACCTCGCATTAGCAGTGTAATTAATCTAAATGGTTTAGTATAAACAGAAATTATTGGTGGTGCTTATGTTTAGTTCATAGAGGCGGACTGCAAGTTAAAAAAAACAAAAACCTACATGACTGTTTCGATTCAAAGGGAGAGCATCTGTTATGCAAATGCATCACATCATGACAGAAGCTGTTTGTAAGTTATTTGACAGTTGTCTGCACAAATTTGCTTCTACAAAAGCAGAAAACCTGAGATGCCATGAAATAGAAATCTAGTTCCTTAGAGATGAGAAGAAATATTCTGAACATGCCGGGAATTCACAACATACTGTACATTAGAAATGTATATTGTATTCTGTTTGTTTATCATTATAGATAAACATAACCTCTGACATTATAGCAAGATGGAGAGCTACTGGAGACCTCTTTAACCCCTTGTACATTATAGACAGACTGTAACACCACAGAATTAGATTAAAATGCCTCCTGTCAGTCAGTAATATGAGATATAATTCAATATTCTGCAGAGGCCTATACAATGACCTAGCAGTGGATGCTAAAGATGAAAGGTTTATATGCATGAAGCAATAGATTATAGGCTATATAGAGGCTGATGTGAATCTACAAAAAAAAGAATATGATGAAATTCACAGTTCTAGTAATTTAAAAATTATTATTAATAACAGTTGCAAAAAGCATTTCTTCTGCCAGTAGTTGAATTGGTTTAACATTTTAAACATGGTACATAAATATAGAACTCAATTATTGTGATGGCACAGATATACATATATATATATATATTAGAATTTAAAACAGCCAGCTCAGCCAAACATATTTTAGAATCAAAATTATCTGTTTTATTAAATGTTTTCTACCCTAATATTTAATATCCCTTGTGATACCCAAACTAGAGCAGATAAAATATGTCTGGTGTTTTTCCATTTTTGTATAAGACACTCCCCCCAGAGCCAGTAGATTCAAATAAACTTCTTTTCTTCTTTCTTTTTTTTTTTACTACTCAGTTTGATGACAGAAGAAATTAGATGACAGTGACTATTTGGGACTTGCAGACTGGGACAATATCTCTAGCATTACAAATTGGATCAGAACAACAACAGGGGCAGTGGTGGCTTGGTGGTTAAGGCTCTTGGTTACTGATTGGGTGGTTGGGGGTTCAAGCCCCAGCACTGCCACGATGCCATTGTTAGGCCCTTAACCTTCTCTGCTCCAGAAGCGCTGTATAATGGGTGACCCTGCGCTCTGACCCCAGCTTCCTAACATGCTGGGATATGGGAAGAAAAGAATTTCACTGTGCTGTAATGTATATGTAACTAATAAAGACTCATTATCATTAATGGGGATTTTATTCCACCATCAAGATGGCTCGGGATGGTATAATTTTCACATATATATTTCTCTCTCTCTC
>JANDJT010000012.1:5251440-5269248 GCA_024331685.1 Stegophilus panzeri
GTCTCAAACCTGATGAGTTTTGCATGGACACTATACTTACTTAGGTATCTCCTAAAAAAAAATTAAGACTTGGACTCAAACCCTTCCTATTATAAATTGACCATAAAAGTGGAACTGTGAGCAATCTTGAGCATTACATTTGGACTTACGTTTAAGTCTAAGGAACATGAATGCTGTATAACCAAAACTTGTTGTGTGCTATGAGATAAAAAAAAAATAAAATTCTTTTTTTTTTTTTTTAAATATTTGAGATGAAATGACCCCATTATGAATTGACTAATTACTATTATTGCATTTCTTTTAATACATATTTTGCAAGTTCACTTATTTCTACTAACAGTACTTTGAGAAAGCTGTAAAAGACACACATAAAAGTTTCAATTAATACGATTTTAAGAACACTTTAGTTAGAGGCCATTAAAATATTATATTTTCGGCTGCAACATGGGCTTCCAAAATAAGTAGCTATAATTATGGGGTATTATGCGGTATGGGGCTCTATAATACTTTTAATACATATGGACTGCATTCAATTCCATACTCCTATAAGATGTTGATACAATAAAAACGTATTGGTGAAAATGTTTCAATCTTACCTTATATGAGGTGTACTTGCAGTATCTATTTCTTACACCCATTCCATAAAAGCTTCTTATTTATTAAGTTCAAATGAATAATCAATAATACATGTCCTCAAACTAAGGTGTAAATGAAATCTACATTTAAACACTCTTATGAAGCACTATGTGTACTGTCTACAACTTCCTCAAAGTGTCATAAATGATGTTAGCAAAAACAAGCTAATAACTATAATAATATTTGGATAAAACATAAGGATTTGCATTTTGACATAAATTGCCCTCCCCCAATATTGGCAGTCTTGGTAAATATAAGCAAAGAAGGCTGTGAAAATTGTCTTTGTTGTTTAAACTTTTGATCTATTATTAAAAAGATTCACAAAAATACTCTGCTCTGATATCAAACAATTGCAAACAAAACACAGGTTTACCAAAAAATATCTTTGTTAAATTCAGGTGTGCAACAATTATTGGCACCCTTTTAGTCAATACTTTGTGCTACCTCCCTTTGCCAAGATGACAGCTCTGAGTCTTCTCCTATAAAGCCTGATAAGGTTGGAGAATACATGGCAAGGGATCTGAGACCATTCCACCATACAGAACCTCTCCAGATACTTCAAATTTCGAGGTCAATGCTGGTGGACTCTCCTCTTCAGTTCACCCCACAGGTTTTCTATAGGTTCAAGTCAGGGGACTGGGATGGCCATGGCAGGACCTTGAATTTGTGGTCAGTAAACCATTTTTGTGTTGATTTTAATGTATCCTTTAGATCATTGACCTACTGGAAGATCCAACCATGGCATAATTTAAGCTTTCTGGAAGAGGCAGTCAGTTTTTCATTTAATATCTGTTGATATTTGATAGTCCTTGATGCCATGCATCCTAACAAAATATCCAGGTCCTCTGGCAGAAAAACAGCTCCAAAACATGAAAGAGCCATCATCATATTTAACTGTGGGCATAAGGTACTTTTCCATATGGCTACCTCTCTGTGTGCGCCAAAACCACCTCTGGTGTTTATTGCCAAAAAGCTCTATTTTGGTTTAATCTGACCATAGAACCTGATCCCATTTGAAGTTCCAGTAGTGTCAGTAGTTTCCAATAGTGAATGCTTGAGTTTGTTTTTGGATGAGAGTAAAGGCCTTTTTTCTCAAAACCCTTACAAACAACTTGTGGTGATGTAGGTGATTTCGGATTGTAGTTTTGGAGACTTTCTCACCCCAAGACACAACTAACTTCTGCAATTCTCCAGCTGTGAACCATCCTCTTCACAGTGCATTGACACAATATAGACACACGTCCAATTCCAGGTTGATTCATAACATTTCCAGTTGACTGGAACTTCTTAATTATTGCCCTGATAGTGGAAATGGCCACTTCCTATTTTGTGAAGCTCAACAACCTTTTGCCACACATCACAGCTATACTACTTGGTCTTACTGATTGTTATGAATGATTAATGGAATTTGGCTTATGTGTTACCTCATATTTATACATCTGTGAAACAGGAAGTCTTGGTTGAACAATATCCTGTTCCTAGTCACCCAGCTGTAGTAAAAAATAAATAAATAAATGTCAATGGGTATATACTACAAATATATTTTTCTCATATGAATTCATAGAGGTGCCATTAACTGTGGCACACCTATATTTAACAAAGATATTTTTTGATAAACATGTGTTTTATTTACAATTGTTTGATGTCCATGAGAGCAGAGTAGTTTTGTCACAAAAGATAAAAAGGTTAAACAAATAAAGACATTTTTAAAAAAAAAATTAACAAAAGATAAATTGGTTAAACAATAAAGACAATTTTTCACAACCTTCCTTGCTCATATTTACCAAGGGTCCCAATATTAGTGGAGGGCACAGTAAGTCTTTGATAAATTCTCCAGTATTGGTTTATATAAATATTAATGCAATACTTATTGTTATAAGTGAATTTCACATGAACTAAGAATGCTTAGTGTTATAAAGGAACTATGTAGGTGCCCTTCAAATAAAGTATCACAGCATGTAGTACCTTGGCTGAAGAAGCATTCAACTTTTATTTATTGCTGCCCACACTACTGTCTAAAAATATTCAACATTGAAATGCATATTCAAAAAAAAAAAAAAAAAAAAAATCAGAACACAGTGACATTTTCCAATTTGCTAAAGTGTAATATGAGTAATGCCCTTCTGTGAATAAATAAGTCTGCAAAGCACACTTAATTATAAAGGATTTGTATGAGGTTTTATACACATGATTTTATGCTGTATACTTTGAATGACTTAGCTTGGTTTGTTCCTGAAAGATCATGTGAGATGTGCCATCACGTTGTGTTGCCTGCAGGCCTCATGCTCTCGATGCCAAAGAGTTTCTCACAGGCTTCTTGGATTGTATGTTTGGCACACAAGATGAAAGCTTCAGTTGGCCCAGCTTCATCAGGAGCTGCTTCCAGGCTGATTAGAATACAGGCTGATGGCCAGCAAACTTCACTGTACCTGTAGCTCTGAGAACAAAAAAATAAGTATGTGCCAAATGACCTGTGGCTGAAATACATTTTGTAGTACATGTATGTATGTATGTATGTATGTATGTATATTATTATTATTATTATTATTATTATTATTATTATTATTATTATTATTATTTAATTCTGATTTACCATATACAGTTCATAAAAAATAAACAAGTTAATGAATTTAATAATGCTTACATACATTACATAATTTATATTTATGCAATATTTAAACAAATACACCAGTTTTAAAATTATTTATTTATTCATTTATTTATTTATTTATCAATCAGCCAAAAAAGCCTACACCAGTGAAAACTATACACAATCACTATATGCAAACTATACACAATCTATAAACAATCACTAGACAGTTATGTAGGAACTAATGTACACCTGCTCATTCATGCAATTATCAAATCAGCCAATCATGTGGCAGCAGCACAGTGCATTAACTTATGCAGATACAGGTCAATAACTTATAACAGGTAATGTTCATATCAATCATGAGAATGGGGAAAAATCTCTGACAAATGTCTGATCTCAGTGGCTTTGACCATGGCATGGTTGTTGGATAGACAGTCTGGTTTCAGTATTTTCACACACAACAATCTCAAAAGGAATGGTGCAAAAAACAAGAAACATCAGTGTCTGTTCTACAGGCTGAAATGCATATAGAAAATGTAGAACATGTCAGAATGCATAGTATGCTGAACCTTGAGGTGAATACTACAGCAGCAGGTTCCATTCCTGTCCTGTCAGCCAAGAACAAAACTCTGAGGCTACAGTGAGTGCAGGCTCACTAAAATTCGACAGGTGAAGATTAGAAAAATATTAGCTGGTCTTCTTCCAGTCTTCAACTACAAGTGTTCCTATGGTGTTACTATTAAAATGGCCTGTGAGTGTATAAGCTCATTTACTTTACTTCATGCAAAATTCCACATATTTTGGGCAATTTTGCTTCTTTTTTTAAAAAAAAAAACAGTTAACTAATCTAAACTGATGTTATATCTGCTTTAAAATGTCAGCATTTTAAAAAGAAGACCCCGCCCCCAATTAATTAATTAATTTGTATAATATAATCTAAATAAATAAAAATGTATACATCATAGTCACTTCAGAAGTTTTTTTTATTATTTTATAGAAGCTAGGTTGCAGTTACATTCATGTTTTTCTTTCTTCCTGTTTCAACTGCCAGGTCAAATTATACACATTGATTCTGTCACTTCATGTCTTAAATCCCTACTTTTCATACTGCTTTAGGGGTAAACTCAAATGAGCACTGGTAGCAGCTAAAAGAAAGGAAAAATAAATAAGGACTACCATGGTTACGCTCACAAAAACACAACCTGAGAAGCTAACAGGGTTCAGTATGATACTAACTCATGAGAACAGAACACACACACAGTATATTTCATATAAAGTATGTCTCAGTTATGAAACTAATCAAATCCTTAATTATTAGATCTAGGGTGAGAATATATCTTCTCATAATTCATATCATGTATGCATAACCTGTAGTGTGTGAGGACAGGAAACAAGAACGCATGCTCAGCATTTGTTTTATTAGGACTTAGTCCATAGCATAGGCCAAAGAACAGGCAGACAGCATAAACATGGAGTATCCATAATTAGAAATGAAAACAAGCCTGAGGGTCAAAGCTAGGAAACACTGAATACATAAACTCGGAAAATGGCTCAGAATTATTAACACTAATGCACAATAAGACTTTGCTCTGAGACAGGGTAAACATGGACAAAGGCATAACACTGCACAGATGGAAACAACACACTAGTGACAGAACAGTGGCAGAGACAGGACAAGAATAGAAACAAAAGCATGTGAACACAAAACTGAACAACATATAATCCACACGTGAAGTACTTCCTGACAGAATGTGTTGATGCAAGGACCCCTCCACTATTAAATTTAATGAAAACCCTATTTTGAATTCTAAGAGCAGCTTTCACATATGCAATAGTATGTTTTCCTTTTCTCAGTTAAGAACACAGCGAGTGCCCAAGCATGCCTGAGTGAGGTGGTCTGAGTCCGGTTCCAATAAAACTTTAGCACTGTTAAATATTAGTGACAAAGCTAATATTTTAACCCTAAACTGATGTATGCATTATTTATGGTCAAGTACTATTTCTGTAGCTCCACTAAACTAATCCACAAGCAGCAAACTGTGACAAAGGACAGAGCTGTGACCAAACTAAAACAAACTAAAGAGGTAACAAACAAAAAGTATGAAGTTTTACTCTGATTCAGGCTAATAAGAGTAATAAGGGTGAAAGCACCCCAAGGGTGTTTTCACATATGGAGTCTTTAGACAGTTTAAATCGATCCTTGTTGTGTTTACTCCCTTGGTGCGGTTCTTTAGGCAGGTGAGAACATGACAATCACACTTGGGTCAAAAAAAAAGAGAAAGAGAATCTGAGCATGGTGGTCTTGGGCCAATTCCAAGTGAACTTTAGCATGGTTCAATTTCAGCACGAAATGGATTTGACCTCAAACTCAACCCAACTGCAGGAAGAGAACCAATCATGCCATGTATTATTTTTGACCAGTTTTGTGCCCAAAATGAGCCAAATGTGATGTTCTGGATATTTGGGCTGATGAAATAAAAGAGAAAATAAAGCCTGGATGCCATAAACAAAATGTTTTAAAGTAGTTATTTATATAATTATCTAATAATGTATTTATTGATAGCTCTGTGTTCTCTGTACATGGGTGATTTTTTTGTGTACCTTTTTTAAAAATATATATATTTTTACCCTTTTCAGTCACCATATTTCTGACAAATGTGTGAAAGTACTTTTTTGTGTGTGGTGTGCTATTACTTATAGAACCATTGATACATCTCAGTAACTTATTCAATAGTTTTTTTTATTCAATAACCTGACCCTAGAACAGTAAATAACAGGTGTATATTGAATGTAGTTACTCTCATTACTGTTGAAAAAAGATCAGCCCGTGTAGAATTAATACAGACAGAAAGTCCATTTAAAGCTCTCCAAACACATTGCTTCCTCTGTACTGAAACAGTAATGGGCAAAGAAATAATCACTTTGACAGACTGAGGATTAAACACTAGCTCAAACTAGACACAAGCTAGCGCTTAGCGCTACACAGTTGGATGTAAGCACAATGACACACAGAATGGACAAATCTGGACACCCTACATTACTAACAAATATTTGAAGGATACTTGAAAGATGTAGTACCTTAGAGATAGTGAAATTGATAATGAAATTGAATTGCACAGTTGAATTTTCAGTGATACCTGGTTAACCCACTGAACTTTTACTTCATATTTAGTTATTTATTATAACCCCTTCTAGTGGTATACTGGCATTCCATTCTTCCTGCGGAAAGGAAATTGATTTATCAGACATTTTCAATCAGTACAAACAAATGAATTATTTTATCACTGCGCGTCTGTTATAAGATTAGTCAGGACACTGTTGGATTTCTGTGTGTAGAGTATCATGACTCTGTTGCTGCTGGTGAGCAGGGCGATGGGGAAGGGGAAGGGTGTGAGCCCCCTGCTGGGCAAAGAATTCACACCTCTTCACAATAACATTGGTACAGCGATAAAATGGACAACACAACTAAAGCTTCTTTGATAGTAAAACAATACAACTGCCACAATAAAATAATAACATTTAAACCTAGTAGGCTAGGTAAAAAAAAAGTTCTTAAAGTCCTGAGTATCTACTTTCACATAAATTTTGTCTTCTGGGAGACATGTAAATACCTTATTTAGCTACTGAAGGGCAGTACTAAATTAAAAAATAAGATCTTTAAACAAAATAATATCAATTCACACTGTAAATTGTAACAATTTACATCCTCTTCAAAAGTTTACATCCTCCTGGCTCTTAATGTATCGTGTTACCTTCTTGAGCATCACTGAATGCTTGCACCTTATGTAATAGTTGTGTACACGTCCCTCAGTTGTCCTCAGTGTGAAAAGCTGGATCTCAACATCATACAGCCACTGTTGGAAAGGGGTCAAATATGCAGAAGATGCTGGAAAAGTAAAGAATGTGCAGGACCATTTCTGAAGGAGGATTTTTCTGAAGAAGAGTGGGCAGTTTAACTGCTCACGACGGACCAGGGACTCATAAAACAAAAAAACAGTCGTGGATCATCCAGGTAATGACACACAGTATTAAGAATCAAAGGTATGTAAACTTTTGTACTGGGTCATTTTTATAAATTTAGCTATTATCTTGTCTTGTGGACTATATGTAAACATCTATTATCTTAAAAAAGCTTATTCAGGACAATACTAAATAAAAAATAATATGGGATTTTTATGATCACTCTTATATTGATGACCACTCATTATTATGATCACTCTACTCAGATTCTACAAGGGGTATGTAAACTTTTGGGCACAACTGTATTCTTATATTAAAATAAACAGAATATAAAAAAAATAAAAAAAAAAAACAATGTATATGTGTTTTATTATTATTATTATTATTATTATTATTATTATTATTATTATTATTTTCTAACCTTGCCTTGGCTTTCTGTAAAGAACACGTTGGATAAATAAGTGTCCAGAAATGCAGCTGTAAAAGTGGGGTCAATTTTAATTGGTAGCTTGATAGTTAAGTGTGATTTCCTCATGCAGAGAATACCCTGCTTTGGTTACATTTCAGGTTTCATACCATAGCACAGTGGACATAAACTGAAAAAAATATATATATATCACTTTGTAAGTGGCCTATACACCATCTATTAATCTATCCCATATACATATGCTTTATGTTACAAAGATATAATGTTTGAATGCTAATTTAAAAAAATGCCAAATTTAGCCAGCAAAACATAATTGACTGGATTAATCAGTGATTATTTCAACAATGCTCAACAGAGAACAATGATCAATCAAGTCAAGAGGGATGATAAGGCTCCTGTTCGTTGACTGACATTTACCTCTCATCATAAGACCAGACACGCTAATATGGATGATGCTTATGAACACAGTGATATTGTTTTTCATTGTAAACTCATCTTTACAACATCTCATAGTGTTTTTTTTTTTTTTTTTTTTTTTTTAAACCTATAAATAGATTTCATATGTAGTGGTGGGGGAGGCTTGTAATAGCCTGTTAGCTGTCTTATGTAGACCTAATACTTATTGTTATATTTATTATCTTTATATTGTATTTATTGCATATGAAATTAAATGATTATTAACTCAGTAAATAGTGTTGTCATTAAGTGGAATTGAAATGGAATCATTTTAAGGATAACCAGAATTTAAAATGCTAGAAATTTACTTCTTGTTGAGATGTATGCAAAAGAGAAACAAATTCTATAACACATAATCAGATATACCTGGAAAAGTATATCACACAATTAATGTACTTTACTAAATTTTTTAGCTTGTTTCAATACCATATGATATATATAAGGTTACAGAAGAATGACTGTTGTCATGATATCCACCTTTGCATCATGGTTCCCATGGTGACAAGCACCATTTGTACTTAGGTTTTGGTACTGTCTCTGCTCATGGTCAAGCTGTGTCTACTTCTTCTGTGTTAGATAGACTTACTTTGTCTGTGTATATTGTACACTGCTGTTTCTTAATAGTGTTGCGAAGTCATGCACATTTCATATTGCTAAGATCAAGTCTTTGTTCTCTGTTTCCACTGTCTGGGATTTTCGACTGTTGCCCGATTCTGAGCATGGATTGATTTTTCTTGTTGGTTGTGTTCTATGCATTCTTGCCTGCCTGTGTTTTGACACCTCCTATAGACACTAACTATAATTCCTAGATTGCCCAAAAAAGAAATATCACTCTAAGTATCCACGATTCTCTCTTGCCTTATTTGCCCATGTTAAACTGTTTTATTAATATTGAAAACCCCTTTAAATACTTATTAAAATATATGTGAATTTTTAATTAACTGTTCATGAATACATTAGATATTATTTACATGAATAATATTTCACTCAGACAAAAATCAAAATACACTAAAGAACATAGACATTATTCTCTACTCTATTTTCTATTCTCTACATTACTCTCTATTCTTTTTCACAAATGTGTATTGATATAGGACTAAACTAAGCAGCCAATATTGAATCTGTGCACAAGTTTAATTTTGTATTGTAATTAATAATTGTAACTGCCACACACATAGCAGGTAGCAGAAGATGTTTAACAACGCCATAGCAATAATTTATTTGTAGTTCAACATCTGTGAAATATCAAAAAATCATTAAAATGGGAAAATTGGCACAATCATTTAAACTGGACAAGTCTATACAAATTTAGTCACAAATAAACATTTGAAAATGCTAGAAACAGCTGAATCCCATGTAAGAGTAAAGTGATTAATAGTGCTCTGTATGGGATATTGATATGTCCAGGTAATTAAAACTGTAAATGAAACTTAAAGTGACTGTATGAAGGACAGAACTCCTGTAGAGAGCACATATGTTCACAAAAAAATTATAGTGTATTAGATGCATGTGGTGGTGAATTTAACCCAACCATGATGAATGCTATTCTGATATTTTCCCAACAGGATACATGATGTGGTTGTAAATGTAAATCTTATACAAGTACAGCTACTCCAGCTTCTAACAGTCTTAAAAGTTAACTGGCAAGTTTTTTTTTTTTTTTTTTTTTTTTATATGTAGACCTATCGACACTAGGAATAGGAATTCTGGCTGATAAGTCAGACACTTTTGTCAGCAATATTTATCAGGCCTGACAGGGAGTTTCAGATAACCATTTTAGACAGCCCGGACTCCACAGGGAAGACTGAGATTGACAGGTGAAAGCACTACTAAAATCTACTCTGACCTCATACTTTAGTAGAGCTGTAGTGAAGTTCATAAAGGACAATGTATATATACTCAAAAAAGAAACGTCCCTTTTTCAGGAGACTGTATTTTAGAGATAATTTTGTAAAATACAAATAAGCTTTACAGATCTTTATTGGATAAGGGTTTAACTAATGTTTTTCATGTTTGTTCAATGAACCATAAAAAAATAATTTAACATGTACCTGTGGAACAGTCCTTAAGTCACTAACAGTTTACAGGCAGTAGGCAATTAAGGTCACAGTTACAATAACTTACGACACTAAAGAGACCTTTCTACTGACTCGGAAAAACACCAGAATAAAGATATCTACGTGCCTTTTCAACTTCGTAAACATGCCACAGACCTGCTGCAGGGAGGCATGAGTACTGCAGATGTGGCCAGAGCAATAAACTGCAATGTCTGTAATATAAGATGCCTAAGACAGTGCTACAGGGAGACAGGAAGGACAGCTGATCGTCCTTGCAGTGGAAAATTACATGTACCTGTGTCTGTCCCCCAGACGTGATCGAGAACTTGCAAATGCCTTGCTGGACGAGTCGGGGAACATCTCACAGCAAGAACTGACAAATCTCGTGCAGTCCATGAGGATGAAATGCACTGTAGTACTTAAAGCCACACCACATACTGACTGTTACTTTTGATACTGTCTTTTGATACAAATATTTATACATGTTAATAAATTTGCTAGAAATAAAACCAGTTGAATTTGAGACCACATTTAATTTTTTGCTGAGTATAGTTGGCAACTTAAGTCCAAAAATATGTCAGTATTTATGTGGGAAGAGTTCAGATTTTTTACCAGTCCATTAAAATCACTTGTGTACAGTTCAAGTTCCTAGATTTATCTTGATAAGAGATGTCCAATGCAGTGTTTTCAGAAAAGCAAAAGTAAGAGAAATTAAAAAATGGAAACTAAAGACTAATATGATAATATATAAATTTGACAATGGCAATTTGTGTTGACCCACACAATTTATTATTATTATTTTTTTAATCTATCATGAGTCTAGCATATTGCCAGATGTTTTCTGCATGAATTGAAATTTTCTTTATTGCAATTTTGGTTAAATTTGACAATATGGCTTCCACCATCATTATTCAACAGCTTACAGAATAGCACATGATGCAACACATTCTATTATTGCGCACTTGTGCGCACAGCTTAATGAAGCCATAACATATTAAATGGAGAAATTGTGAAAATGTTAATAGTCTGTAGAGATTTCATCACAGTTATATTACACTATTTGGAGTTGTCAAATTATTCAGATCATACCAGTATTTTTGTTCATTCGATGTACTGTCCTGTAAAAAAAAAAAAAGTTTGAGGGATCAGCTCACTGAGCACTCATCTGCTTATCTTGCATGAGTCATTTTCCAGGACTTTAAAGGGACAATAAATGAATTAAATAAATAACAATCCCATATTTATGTTTGTATTTTATGTATTGCCTCAAATGACATTTTTTTAGTTTTTCTTTAGTGTGTTTAAAGACCAAAATATAAATTTCAACATGACATATTGTGGTTACATCAAACTGTCAGACTGTCTAAGTGGTGCAGCACTTAATACTATTCCTCTCTCCAATATGGCAAAAGTGATTTAGTACAAGGTCATAACTGAAGCACACCTTTGTACATAACTCTTGCATAACTCCTAAATAGAGCTGAAGTCCATAGTTACATCTGAAAACCAGTATTAAATCCTCACTACACACTATTAACTCAACTCTAAACAGATGTGAGCATATAGCCTTTTCTTTTGCTTTTTAAAAAAGATATTTGGGTCTTATTCAAAGTTTAAAACTCATTTAGAAGTCTCAGAATATTCTACTGCTTAAAAGTGTGGGCAGGTTTTTGTTTTTTTGTTTTTTTTAATTGACTGGTGTCTTTTAGAAAAAAGAAAGTGAAGTGAGAGAAACAAAGAAGACAAAGCCTGAATATGTGTGTGGAAGATATTTTGCCACCTATGTTCCTCTTTATTCTTCATAATAACGCTTCCAAGGGCTACAAGTTATCTCTCATAATCATGACTGGAGGGAAAAAAAAAAACGTTAGAATGTCAAACTACATTTTACGAATCATCAAATTTAAGTTTCCATAATTATCCTGTCAAGCTGATAGATTATACACGAGCACATTTTCTCAAAAAAAAGGATGAATGCCACAGAAAGATGTCTGATGTCTGCTGTCATTGTCAACGTCTTCTGACATGGAACTAAATGGTAGTTTTCTGAACAAAGCACAGTACAACTCCAGAATTATTGGCAAGGTCAGGAAAATGAGAAGATATATACTGGGACATTCCCCTCTGACCCCTCCCATCACCAAGATGTCTCTTCCCATAGAACTGCTGCTTAATGGATTTTTAAAATATTTAATTAATTTAATTTTGGCAACATGCTGTGTAAACTTGTGCTGTGTAACAGACTGTTGTGTGTGAACATCCCAGGGGTTCAGCAGTTAAAAAAAAAAAAAAAAAAAAAAAAAAAAAACAAGCAAAAAAAATGAATAAAACAACAACAGTCCAGCCTGTCTGGCACCAACAAACATGCCACAGTCAAATTCACTGAAATTATTTTTCTTCCCTATTCTGATGTTTAAGGTTAACATTATCTGAAGCTATTAAAATGTATCTGCATGATATTAAGCATTATGCTGCTACCACATGTTTGGCTGATTGGGTAATTGCACAAATGAGCATGCTTATAGGCATTCCTAATTAAGTGGCTGTTCAGTCTTAAGAATTTTCTTATCATTTTACAGTTGGTAACATGATTGTGTCTAGTACTGGACTAGCTTCCAGCTTGTCACCTATAAAGATGAGAGTATGAATTACATATTTTAATCACTTGGATCAGTTCAATTTGGGAGCCAGTTAGTGAAATACAAAAATGACTTACCTCCTTTTCCCTCCAAAGTGATTGCTGTCATTAATTAACTTCCACCTTCAAGCAGGAGATTTTTGTTATGCAGATGAGGATGGGTTCCCTTCTGAGTCTGGTTCCTCTCAAGGTTTCTAACTCTTGACATCTTAGGGAGTTTTTCTTAGCCACCGTCGCCACCGTCACCACCGGTTTGCTCAATTGGGATAAATTCACACATTTGAAGTCTGTATACCGTGTTTATGTGTTTCTGTACAGCTGCTTTGAGACAATGTCTATTGTAAAAAGTGCTATACAAATAAAATTGAATTGAATTGAATTAAATTCCGTCATCAGCAGGGGATTTACATAGTTTCAAATTCACCTTAGAGACTACAGCACCATCACTTTAGGCATACTTACAACAGATGTGTTGAAGGTTACCCTTTTTGGACAAGGGTCCATTAACATGACAGATTTTTTTCAGTCATCATTCAGTGTAGATTTGGCAGCTGACGTATTTAGCATTTTACTGATAATGTACTGTAGGCGTAGGTTCCTGTTAACACTAAGAAACAGCTTAATAAGCAGATTGGTTTAAATGCAAGATTTAAATGAGTCATAATAAAGTGTAATAAAGTGTAAAATTAGCTTGAATTATCCGCAACATATGGGTAGAGGTCATATTTCTCATTCTGCCCATTGTCACATTCAGCTGAGTGTGTTAATTTATGTAGAGAACAATGTTACATGAACCTCTAATAATTAAGGACTTACTAATCAGGCAGTTCATTTCAAACTCTTGCCTCATTCACATTGCAGCAAGAAGAAAAAGCATATGTTCTCTGTTTTACTGACTTCTCATATATGGGAAATATAGATGGAGAATTGATATTGTCAATATATTTTAAGAAATATTTGATAATTAAAGTGTGGTTAAATGTAAAGGCAAGCTATAGCACACCTCCTCATGTCATATTGCTTATACCACAGTGCCGATTTTGAAATGCTTGATTCTGATTGGTCAGAAGGTGTTGATTAACAGTAGACTGAGAGTAGTTCCATCTGCAAGGTTTATATTAACACACCCATTCTAATACATTATCATTTCTGTGGGACTTTTATAAACAGATTAAAGCTAAACAGATTAAAGGAATGTGTGCATATGTTGATATGATCATTTTTTTTCTGATGTTTATTTAACATTTTTGGAGTCTCCAGTGTCAGAGTTTTGTAACAGTCAGAGGTAAAGCTGTAACTTTAAGTTTTCTTTCACAAGAGCACTGTCGCTTCACAGTTTCATGGGAATATGACAAGCTGCATTGTTTTGTCTTATTAACTTCAGGAGCGAAACTAATAGAGGCTGATGAGGGAATGAATGTTTATAGATGCTTTAATGTAACTGATCACAGTAACAAACTGGTTTCATGGATGTTCAACAACATTAAATATCTATAAATGGATATAAAGTAATACCTTTTGTTAAAATTTATTTAATAGAAAAAATTTAATTGTTGGCAAATTGCTGTGGTATAAGAGGGATGATGTATTTCAGGACATTCTGGAAAATAATCATCACAACAACCAGTCATTGATTGTTTTTATTATTTAAATAATTCATTGTTGGATTAATTATGTACAGTATGTAGCCTATGGCTTATTACTTCAAATCCAGCAGACGTGATTTGCTTAAAGGGGAAATATTTACCACTCCCCACTAAAACATCAAGCAAAGGAAGTTGCTCTTTGTAATGACAGAAAGAAAAGTATTCACAAACAACTTTGAAAAAGCTATAATCAAGAAACAAACAAACAAACAAACAAACAAACAAACAAAAAACAGTAGCCACAACTTAAACAGCATATTGCACATTGTGCAGTCACCTGTTTTTCATGGTCTCTTACACTTTACAGATAGATAGATAGGTACATAGATAGATAGATAGACAGACAGACAGACAAATAGATAGATAGACAGACAGATATACAGATAGATAGATAGACAGATAGACAGACAGACAGACAGACAGATAGATAGATAGATAGATAGATAGATAGATAGATAGATAGATAGATAGATAGAATATTGACCACAAGGAAAGCTGACAAAATATATAATTTCATTATTAGGTTTGCTACATTAGAGTATTTCATGGGTTTGGGCACATGATACATTCTGCAGTAACTGCCAAGATGGAGTGTGTCACCAGGGCCAAGGGTGCCCCGGGCCAACAGTGACAAGCTGACCGCAGTAAGAGTAAGTATGTAAGTCAGAGTATCTCCACTTGTGTGCAATAAATGCTGTAGGGCAAATGCAAAATTGTAAACAAAAATGTCAACTGAAACTTTAATTAGAAATTGTTTTCCAGTTCTCTCCAACATAAGTACTGTATATACTATATCATATACAATATAACACAAATTTAGTTATGTAGGTTACATACATTGTGTAGTTATTATTATTATTATTATTATTATTATTATTATTATTATTATTATTATTATTTGAACTGCAAGACTAATCTTACTGTTTTTTATGCACCTGTCTGTGCAGTTGCAACAGAAAGATGTTGTCCATACAAATAAAATGTATGTATGTACAATGCATTTATAGATACTACCAAATAAAATCAAAGCCCAACTGATCTTCTGATAAACACTTCCATTTTGTCTTTTATAGGGTAAAGAAGAAATTTCACATTCATGGGAATTACCTTTCTGTCAGCTTTATACTCAGTCACTGCGAGTGACCATGAAATAAAAAATAATAAAATAATAAAATTGCCATTATGGCAGGAAAACATAATTTCCTAGCCTCTGTATGGTGTAGTAAAATGAATTAAATAAAAAAATCCAGGACACATACATGAGGAGGATGTCAGTGTGGTGGACTGTATCACCCTTTTGACGTTTCATGTCGAGATGTGTATCCAAAGGGTGAAGGACAACAAAGTATTTGACACAGAAACAACTCCATCACTAGTTGCCCCTAACCATGAGGCATTTTAGGAACTGACAAAACCACAGGGTCAGAAATCCACATTTCTTTTGCACAACAATATAATGGAAACAAGCTCAAATGTCAGGCCCCTCTTCAACACTGCTGTATGAGTCATTCCTCTTCTGATCCTTTCGATAAGGTGTCCTGTTGAACTCTGGCTGCGGATATGGCAAATCTCCTTAAAGCAGAAGGATGGCTTTCTGACATGGTTCCACTGGAAAGAGTTTCTTGTAGCAACTTATATTCTTCTAAACATATCCAGGGTGTTCTTGAGGATTTGTCAAGGTACCCTGCTGCTTGATACTGAACACAAGGTAGGCTCCATGACACAGGCCATATATTGTACATCCAAGACATCAATCAATGACAAGTAGATAAAGAAAAAATGTCAGCTCCAGACGATCTACAGTCTTAAGGCTGTATTCAGAGTTCACAATTTAATACAGAAATTAATACACACAAGAGTACTCAGACCTTAGACAGAACTACAGCCTTAAGTACTATTCAGATAATTCATTTTAATAATCTGAATGATTCATCCAGAAAATCAGCTTTAGCAGCTATTTTATACAAGTCTGAATACAAGTAACTTTTTTCCACATATACATTTTGATGTAACATTTTGACTGAAATTGATGACTGAATAGACACTTAAATACCTATATAAATAACAGCTACCAGGAGAACAATAAGTACCAGTTGTGTCTGGTCAACAGTGCATAGGCTTTGTTGATAAAAACTACCAAATGTGTAATAGACTGCAAAAATTGGTTTTCATTTTGTGGAGCCAGAAGGACCTCAAAGGCATCCTAAAACAAAAGAATTTTCAGTGGGGAAAAAATAAGTACCATCTGCATCTGGTCATCAGTACATAGGCTTTGTTGACAGGAATTACCTAGAGTGTAATAGACTGCACAAACATGATGTTTTTGTGTTACAGTTCCAGAGAGATTTGAGTCCTCAAAGGAGAACTTGCAGTGAAGGAAGATCTGACCCATGCAAGGTATTGTTTTTTTTTTGTTTTTTTTTTGTTTTCTTTTCTGCAACACAGTCATCTGTGCTTAGAACAGCTTTGTCTTTTAAAGTGGCACATAAAGGTAAAATCTTAATATATATATTGCAACTTGAGATTTTCTGAGCTTAAACTAAGCTAAGATCCAGTAAGATAAATATTTATTAATTCAGCATAGGGAAATTAAAATGTTACAGTGGTATGATAGTAAAAAGTGTAAGGAAGAAAAAGAGAAATTAAAATATAATTGTACCAGTCTTAATATGATAAGTATGCATAATGGGATGTAGCAGTGTGATATGTATACAGTATATACCTGCTGAAAAATACAAAATTAAATGACTACAAAATTAAATGGGTTGTATAATCATAAGGCTCTTGAGACATGTTGTTAAAGGCCCACATTTATTTCTGTACATTGTATTGGCAACACGTCAGTGTTTGCTCACTGTGCATGATTGTTGTTCCTTTGACAGATGATATATGCTAATGCATACATAGCCATGTTAATATTTCCTACAGTTGTGACCTCATGTGTAATGAAATTGCCCTTGAGACATTATGGAATTGCTGTAATATTGCACTAGAGTTGAGGAATGTTATAAATATATTGATATAACAATGTTCATAAAACCATTTTAGGATAAGAACATATATAATAATCTGTTCTCTCACTTTCTCTCTGTCAAGCTGAATGTGTCCTCTTGCAGCCTGATCTTCACACATCCTGACACTCTTCTACTGCTGTGGCTCCTCTCGCTCTCCATACCTACCTGATTCATCCTGATGCTCTACTTCTCACTGACTCTTCTGCACTTGTGACTGACTTTCTGCTTTTGTGCATGGTCCCACATAGCTGTCTTAAACATTTACACTTCCCAAAAACAGTTTATGTGCAAAACTCACCCTTGCTTTAGAGCAGGGGTGGGCAATCTTATCCGGAAAGGGCCGGTGTGGGTGCAGGTTTTCATTCCAACCAAGCAGGAGGC
>JANDJT010000012.1:5274612-5287837 GCA_024331685.1 Stegophilus panzeri
GAGCTCTTTCCGAGTGGTCCTTGGCTCTTGGGCTACTCTTCTGACTATTCTTCTGACTCCCTGGTCAGAAATCTTGTAAGAATGATGAGGCCAGTTGATGACGGAGTGATATTGCTTCCACTTGCGGATAATGGCCCCAGTAGTGCTTACTGGAGGATTCAGAAGTTTTGAAATACGTCTGTATCTGATTCCACCAATATGTTTTGCAACAATAAGGTGGTCTTGGGGGAGCTCATTGCTTTTACCCATCATGAGATGTTTCTTGTGTGACACCTTGGTAACGAAAAAGATTTTTATAGACCATCAATTTACTAAACCAGCAGATATTAATTTGCACAGATAGGAGGTATAAATACTTATGGATTTCAGCTGATTCCTTGCCTTACCTTGCTTTGGAGAACTGCTTTTTCTTAGCGTGTTCAATACTTTTTTTTTCCTGTGTCATTCCACTTTATTACTCATAACTTTACTTATGGACTTTAATGTTGTGAATTATTTATATTTGTGGATTTCTTGAGTTAATACTGATGTCTGGTGAAAATTTCATGTGAATAGCCTCATTGGAAATATATTTACTGAAAGAAAATGTTGACGCATTCAATACTTACTTCCCCAACTGTAAATTGAAAAGTGTGATGCATTCATGCTAGGCAGTAGTAGAAGCTGTCTAATTATTTAAGGCATGACGGTATGCCAATCTTGCCATATTAATAACATCAATAGGAATAGGAAATAAAATGCTTTTATGACAGTTCCAGTATTTTTTGTAATGCTAGTAATAGGGGAACATGACACCTTACCTTATAACACCAATTCTAGCCTTCTCTTTTTCTTCTTGTAGCTGTTACCTCAATATCTCAATGCTCAGAGTGTACACTCTAAAAAATACTGGGTTATTTTTTTCTACCCAAACGATGGGTTAATCCTTTTGGGTCATTTATTTGGGTTACTTTCTCAGTCTTAGGTAGTTTTGGGTAGTTTTGTGTAACCAAACCACTGGGTTAGTGGTTTTCACTGATAGTTGAATCAATACACCCCATCCCCAACCCTGACGCCTCAGAATTCAGTTCCTTGGGTCAAATCAATTCAACGCGGACTGTTTGAGTTCGCCTAAGGTGAAGGTAGCAGTTTTCACCCAGACAGACTGTTAGATTTATTTGGAGAAACAAGGTTCGTATCAATATATTTATCTATAAAACCGTTTCTGTACAATAGAAAAAGCAAGAAATGTGAGATAACAGTCCAGTTCACATGACACTAAATGCATCGCTATCTTCGTTAGCTTTGGCGTACTTGTTTGTAATGCCCACTGGCCTGTAAGTTGATTACTCAGTTTTTTAGATATTTTACATATCTCCTTTGATCAAATTCTGACGGTTTTGTCTTAAATATATGACTTATTTGAGTCATTTACTTGAAAATATATGTATAAACACCACTTTAGCAGCTCTAGCAATACATTTCTGAACACCTTCTTGTGTATAAATAAAGGAGATACTATGTAGACATATTTGTTTATAATGTGGTATATTTGACATTTTCAAAGGGTAAAAATAGCCATGAAAATATTAACCCATTTATGAAATAAAAATAACCCAGCCTTTTTGTAAAAATTAAACCATCCTTTGGGTTGAAAAACAACCCAACTTGATGGGTTAGTTTAGCCCAAAATATGTTCTGTCCTATATGTACCCAACCGTTGGGCTAAAAAGAATCCAGTTTGGGTTGTTTTTAACCAAGTGTTTTTTAGAGTGTACCTAACTGGCTAGTAGCTTTCACACAGAAATGGGAAAAAAATGTGATTGTGGTTGGTTAATCATGTTTCTCATGCTTGCATCTGGTAGCCAGTAAGGGGCTTATTCATTTGACATTTGCATCAGTTAAATATGGAGATAATTATGGTGTAATCATAATAACAATTACTGTGAAAAATAGTGTTATTTCACACACTTATAATCAGCTGTGATATATGTGTGTTATGATAAACATGCACAAAGAAGCATTTGGGACTATCATAAAATATTTCAGGGGGTTCAAATTCAAAATACCACCTAGCAATCCATGTGCTATGTGTGGTCAGTGTGTCTTGCCAAATATATGTATATACCAAATGTGCTTTTAACGCTGAACTATCAAACTTTCACATGTTGTCTTATTTGGCCAGGTTTCAGTGTAAACATATTTGCACCCATTGATAATAGGTTGCACATCAATTTGTCTGCCTCACTTGACACTTGAGTGAATAATGTAGAAGGATTCAATCACATTATTGGATTTTCAGTTCTCTTTTTGGCAGAAAGATTCTCTTTTTTCTAAGAAATAATACATGGCATAATATAATTCTCCCCCTCCATGTTGTGCCATTTACACAAGCTCAGTGCTCTTCCACTGAAATAATACAATAAAACACAGTCATCAGTACACTTATTATGCCCCAGGCTAGATTTGGGATGGTAACAGAATGTGTCTGGGAAAACATATTTTTCGGGCATATAAAAACACCCCACCCTGGATACCTTTTTCACAAGTTACAGCAATATACATGGATCAGCCATAATATTAAAACCACTTGCCTAATATTGTCAAGGCATGGACTCCACAAGACCTCTGAAGGTGTGCTGTCTTCTCTGGCACCAAGACATTAGTAGAAGATCCTAAAGTCCTGTAGGATCAGACTTGTTTGTCCAGCACATCCCACAGATGCTTGATTGGATTGAGATCTGGGGAATTTGGAGGCCAAGTCAACACCTTGAACTCTTTGTCATGTTGCTCAGACTATTTCTGAACTATTTTTGCAGTGTGGCAGGGCTCTAGAGACTGTTGTGTGTGAAATTCCCAGAAAATAAGCAGTTTATGAAATAGTCAAACCAGTCCCTCTGGTACCAACATCCATGCCATGACCAAAGTCACAAAGATCACAATTTTTCTTCATTCTGATGTTTGATGTGAACATTAACAGAAGCTCTTGACCTTTATCTGCTGGATTATTTGCATTGCACTCCTGGGTGATTAGATAACTGCATGAATGTGCAGCTGTACAGGTGTTCCTATTGAAGTGGATGGTGAGTGTACTGTCTGACAGTATTTAAACAGATAACAGTAAATGAAATTGGGCAGGCCCAGGCCAAAATAAAAAAACTCCCATAGGTTAAAACTAGATGCATATGTAATATAGTACTGTGAACACTGGTTAACATCTAGGTACATTTGAAATCACATGGATACCTTTACTAAGTGAGAATAAGACATAGTATTTGACTGTGTTCATAGAACCATAGTTGCATCTCATCCCATATAAACACCAGGGATGGTGAGAATCACTTATATAACCAATATGTCATCCAGACTGATGGGAAAGGTGTTTGAAGATGGCCACTTCACTCATGCCATTGGGAGGGGCAAAGTTAAACTTGTAGAATCTGAAGAAGGTGGAGAACTGGTCTAAGTATTGCTTATAAGAAGGAAAAACACCTTGTGGCATGTCATAGCATTATCTGAACATCCAAGATGATGTCCACCACCCAGGGGCCAATCTCTGTTTTTACAGGGGTGCTTCTTGTGTCTTCCCTCCATGACAGTTCCAATTGACTCCAGAAAGTATGAAATACACTCACCACAGCCATGAAAAAATGAAAGGAGATTTATCTAGGTCTATCACAAGCTTTGGAGGACAGGTAAGCTATAACTCTGACCATAGTTACAAGATATTACAGAATCTCAAGGTCAATAATATGCTCTGGGTCACACTCCAAGAAGACAAGTACAATTCACATAAAAGAAAGCAACAGAAACATGCAAGCATCCAGCTGCTACATAATTTCATTACTCTCATAAATACCATTTCAAAGATGACATACTGTAAAAATGCAGATTGCAGTAGATGACAAAGCAGGATTGTGGAAGTAAGACCTTTAATGAATGTGACCTTTCTTCATGCCACAAGCTTCAGATATGACCACAAGTTCCCACCCGCATTATTGTAGAAATCACCCACTCCCACAATTTTTGTTGGGTCCCACAGGATGCCTCACCTCTACACAGAACTTTAAGTAGGACTAAATGCATACTTCTCTTCCCATTCATCTTTAAATGATCATCTTTGTGTCATTCATGCTACCATTTCACAAATCAGACAAGAAAGGGTAAATTAAATAATATTTTTTTAAAAATGGTCTGTGGAAACTTCTCTTTCTGACCTCTCTAGCACTCAGTAGTCTGAGCACTCAGATGAATTGACTTGAACTAAATAATTTGCATAAAACCTATGACTGAATAAGCTGCAATAGTGGATCTGCCACATAAGACATGCTGGTTTAGGTTTAGAAAAATCACTGAACTACAGCCAGTTTTTTTTTTTGTTTTTTTTTTTTCTCCACACATTGGGACAGCTGTGGCTCAGGTGATAGAGCAAGTTGTTCACTAATTGCAGGGTTGGCAGTTCGATCCGCGGCCCGCATGCCTCCACATGCCAAAGTGTCCTTGGGCAAGACACAGAACCCCAAGTTGCTCCTGATGGCAGGCTAGTGCCTTGGTGTGTGTGTGTGTGTGTGTGTGTGTGAATAAGAAATAGTGTAAAGCACTTTGTAGAACCCCTAAGGTTTAATGGTGCTATATAAGTGCAGACCTTTTACATTTGATCAGTTCTGCTATAGTATACGTTAATCCACCAGTCGACAATTCTTGATCTGTAGACTATAAACATGCCCCTTTTGATTTCAATTTGTTTGGATAGTAGATCATCTACATCTCAATTCATCTCAGCTCTATATCTCATCATAACTCATCTCTATCACAATTTCAAAATCAGTTTATGTGGACTCTATTGATAGATTATGACAAATTGTTCAAAGACAGATAAACAACTTTTGAAATATTGTTGAAAATCAGCTGATAGGCTACTTCTTGACAGGTTATATGTGGTACTGTATGTGGAGTTTCTACATTGGAATACAGTGTTACCCAGTAATCTGTCCACAACCACTATCTTATCATCTCATTTTCATAGGAATTTCATTACATTACCTCTTACCAAGCAGGGAGAAGGGGTCATTCTAGTTTGTAGTAGTAGCAGTAGTGCTTATATTTACTTGCAAAATACTATGTATGATTGTCATCAAGATTGAACCTCAAAATAAAGCACCATTTGTGCTTTACTTTGTGCTAGAATTTACAAGCAAGGCAGAATGAAAAGGACCAGGAGCTATCGCAATACTAATAGTGCAGATGAAATCAAAACCAAAATGGTGTCCCTTCTCCATAACCGTCAGAGAATTTTTTACTGACTGAGAACAGTCTGGCCTCAGTATTATTTATGGACTTCCTTGCAGTTCTTATATATTACAGCACTTTCATCCATTCCAAGTTCACAAGGACATCCAATTACTGAGTGACACATCATGTTAGTAAGGTTTATAAACTGAACAATCAGTGAGATTCATGTTGTATTAGTAGTCAGTATTAGAAAAAGTTCTCTAGCTACAAAGGTGATTTGAATAGAAACAAATCTAGACAAATACAGCAATGCTATTTCACCAATACATTACATAATGCAGTAGGGTACTGAATGCATTCTTAAGTGTTTGTACCTATAAGTCTATAGAACAATCAGTATCTTCTTAAAAACTTTGTTATGGCAAATGAGTTATACATGTTCAGTGTTGTCTTTTATGAAAGAGGACCATACTTTTACTGTCTACAATCAATAATAGAGCCTAAATGTAAATGTAGTCAGATTGAGTAACAGTATCAGTTTATAACGTAATATCAGGCCCAAAAAAGATGAGCTACAACAAGTATGGTAACAAACTGAGACAGGGCTATCAATATTGAGCTAGTCCTCATCTTGTTGGTGGATAATTGTTACAACCATAACAAGATTAAATCCATCCTCTTGGGACACTACTATTGTATGGTAATACAGTGCAGAACTAACATACATAGGATTCTGGGTTTTATTCCCTTCTTCACTGTGGGAATTCATGTTTCCAAGTATGAATGTGTAAACAGGGAAGCCAGACAGTTTATTTATTTTTATTTTTTTACTTTGGTTTGATTAAATGTGATGTGAAATTGTTCTGGGTCTTGGGCAGCACTTTAATGTGCAGAGGTTAGTGTAAAAAAGCTCAAATGACAAGTGAGAAATCCTTCACAGACATTCTCTTCAACTTGTCAGAAACAGTCAGGGACATCACACAATCTCAGCCATGAAGAATAAATAAACCATGAAAAAAAAAGGTTTTCAGCACTTAGAGGGCACTAACAGGTCAAGGCCAAACAAATATCACATGAGTGATGTCTCAGCATAGAAAAAAAACAAAACAAAACAAAAAAAAAAAAAACCACATGAAGCAACATGAAAAGATAACATGAACATTTCTGTAACATGAAAAGATCCTGTCTTACATATTGCTTAATAATTTAGGAATGATTTTATCCATGATTTAACAGGAAAATTTACCAGTCACCATTTAGTACTAAAAAAACAACATTTTTTAAATTATATTTAGATCATTAACCAACACTCAACACAAAAGATTTTGCATTTTGACTTATTCACTGTTTAATTTCATAATGTAAGTTATTTGTATTATAAACAGCAAGTCAAGACATTTTGATCAATCATACTTTTTTTCAATCACACAAGGAGCATCCATACCACCACCATCAGACTCTGCAACAGTTTCACACCTCAACACCTCAGTACTCAACACCATGCTGCCTCCCAATGCTCACCTAGGCAATTCAAACACCTAACCCAGAATGACTCATTACCACTACACTTTGCAAAGCTGCATCACACACTTTCTATTCATGGAACTTGTTTTTCCTGCCAATATTGCTTCTACTATGCATACTGCTGCTACACTACTAAATAGTTTAGAGTTTAAAGGCCATGTTCTTTGTACTTATTGTCCTGTGTATTATGTTCTGTGCATATTGTTCTGTGCACTCATCTCACACGTTTGTTGTATTTGCACTTTATGTAGTCTAGCGTACTGTAATGATGTGTTGCATCATTGTCCTGGAGAAACAGAATTTCGTTTATAAACAGGGGAAATGTATACAAGCCATATAGAAGAATGACATGACTTGATTTGACTTGACTTGATGTCAGAATAAACAAGAGTATTCAACAAAATTTTTTAATAAGGTTGTTAATTCTTACCATGTTCATTCTTATTTAGTTCCTGGGTACAAATAAGAAAATTTTAAGTGTTTATTCGTGCCACAGACTTGGAACAGATGCATCATCTATTTTGAATTTGGAGTTGAGAACAAACAATGATGTCTGTTTCCAATCATCATAAGTATTTACAGGATGAAATGAAGAATATGCTGGTGGATCATGGTTCAAATGGTGGATCATGCTTAAAAAGTGGTTGCTGAACTACAGCCATTTTCCCCCTACATTGATCAGTTCCACTAAAAATTATTATTTTTTTTTTTTTTCTTGAGTGCTTGATTTTATCCTCTGAAATACTTGCTGTGTCTGAATTGGGATTACAATATGCCAGTTAGCAACACCTATCTTAACATTAAGGATTTCCAAAAGAGATGTCTGCAAAGATATATATTTATATAGTTTTTATTTATTTGTTTGTTTGTTTATTTATTTATTTATTTATAGTTTTGACCCCCTCTTAATATAGTCTAATAAAATATTTGTATAGTTGTCATAAGTAACAAAATTCCCAAATGCTGTATGGACATTACATTTCTATAACTTTATATGTTTACATGTGTTCACTTGGACCAAAATTAAACAATAAAGACTAAATCCAACAATAGAAGCATTGACCTAACATTGGGCAATTTTAGAACACTGGTGGAATAAAAATTGAAAATCAATATTCAGTGCAATTAATTCTTCAGGCACACAGTCACTGAATTGTTGAGATAAAAAAAAAAAAAAAAAAAAAAACTCTTTTGTGTATTAAGCATCTTAGGATACGGCCAACAATCTGTTTGATGCTACACAGAATATGCTTCATACCTTAGATATATCTGCTTGTGAGGGAGAAAATGATAAGTGCTGAGAGAAAAATGACACCCTGGAAAAACCTGTTAGTCTGATGTGCCTTAGCGATACATTGCTCACACTTCCTTATCATTTGTCACATTTAAAATGTTCACATCGATCAAGGAAAACATTACAGACAGATTGCACATAAAAAAGACATCCGCAAATATTTATCTGGGACTGAAATAAATAGGACAGGTGAAGGAGATTGAAGAATGAATGAAGTCAACAAAAAAGGGAAACATAGAGAGTGCATTGCAATAATCCCTATATTGAGCTGTAATTGACTTCATTATCATATCATATACTGAAGGGCACTAATTAGGATTTGAGTCATTAGCATCATTTTAATGAAAGATTAGCTAGCTTATCCAATTTGATTTCATTCACACTGTATATATCCCTCATGTTTTTTTTTTTTTTTTTTTTTTTTTTTTTTTTTCAGGACTCAATCTCAGCCCATTGAGCATCTTCATATACTATTAACTAATCTAATTAAATCCCACACAGAGGGGATATTTCTCTTCATGGCTGTTGTCAACCAGTTTAATTAGCTACTTATTACATTGAATTCTGAGGCTATTTTGTCCCTGTCAAGAAAACATAACAAAGAGAATTCATTCACACTCATATCAGATCTCTAGGGGCAAAAGTAATTTAACTTTTACTGCCACCCAGCTTGTCTGGGACACAGTAATTACACTATTTCTTGAACCAAGGGTGATTTGTAAACAGATATATACACACAGCTGAAAATGGAATGTCTGCTTGCTCCATGACTGCAAATGTGCTGCTTGTTGTGTGCAATGGAATGGAAGGGAAAAAAAAAAACAACACAACTCACCCATCTTACAAGAAATATTTGGGGACACATTCTATAAAGTTTATATTCAGAAATTATTATCTACATGTGATTCTTTGTAAGTTCCTTGTAAGCATTTTAATCACTCTAATACTGTCTTATAAAGCACTAATAAGTAAAGAATAAAACTGTGTGCTGTTGTAGGAAAATAATCAATGGTGAATTGGTGTGATGCCACATTAAAAAACACCATGTCCTGTTTTATTCATTTCCTATCAAATGTTACATGTAAACTCTCCGTTCTGAATGATTAACCATGTCAACAATTCTGCGTTATAAATAAAAACAGATTTTGCTATCTGTGGTTTATTATGCTTCACTTATATGGAGTAAAAACTAATTTCTATTAATTAGATGTCACTATAGAAACAATAACATTAGAACAAGTACGTAATATAAACCTGTGACTGGAATTACAAGCTAAACTATTGTCAGAGCTGCTGTTATAGAAAATTATTCAACACCTTTTGACAAACCAGAATTGAGAATTCAGCAAAGCTATGGTATGTTCTTTAAATAATTCCTTGATAACTTAGTATCATCTCGTAACACAAGCGTCACCATTTATTATAATGTCACATGCTGTACTACACAACATTTGTAACTAATAATGACCAGTGAATAATTATAAAGCAACTGTAAATATTTATTATTATAATAACATTAGAAACATTGTCAACAGTTCTTCAAGAAAACTGAATGATTATTATTTTTATTTTTTTTTCTACTTATTTCCAGATTAACTACAACACTATTTACAGATACATTATTAAAATTTAGACTGTGATGTCACAATAAAAAAAAGTCATATGAGAAAAATGTATTTTGTGTTTAAACATCCAAAAATGGCAAGGACACGCATATTTAGCATCTGATTTAGTGTCCCTCCAGGGTTAGGTAGGAGGTATATTTATGTGTCAATGCTGGCATTCAAAATATTTATAATGTTTTTATTGCTATTAATTGTAGTTGATTTCTAATTATAAACAAGTCAGTTAGTTATCAAGGTTGTGCAATAAGTCACAATGAATTATATTATTCAGTATATTGCACATTACACATATATCTGTTCCTCATAATATTCCATTATTTATATTACATACATATTCTATATTCATGTTACTGAAGATAAAAACCTTGTTTCAATTTACTCATATGATGACAATGAAGGTATTCTATTCTTTTCTATTCTATTCTAATAAAGACTGACACTTACACTTGTGTTACAACACAATTATAAGTTGTCAAGGTTGTTATTATTATTATTATTATTATTATTATTATTATTATTATTAGTATTAGTATTAGTATTATTATTTTATTATTATTATTCGATTTTATTTAAAAATGATTTCAATGAATAATTAACAATTTTATTAACAATCTTTATTAATTAATTCATTAATCATTAAAGAAAGAATTATCAACACTTATAATGGTTAATTAATATGGACATAATATAACGTATTTCTTGAGTAAATTAAATTGAAACATGCATGCGTTTAATGTGGAATTGTTATACCCATGTTTAAAACTTAAAAAAATGATGCCATGAGGGCTGAGCCATTTTATACAGAGCTAAAAAATCAGAAAGCTTATGTTAGCCAAGTTATAAAAGGATACTTGCTTACATTTATTTACTAACTTCACTTCTACAAAAGCTAATGTTGTTGCACTGATATTCTCTCGGGCAGCCTGCCATAAGTTAGCTTCTTTTCATCTATCAAGAGGCTCACTACAGAGTGCATCTAACTCTCTTTATTGGCAGATAAACAGACTACTATTCTGACAGTATGTTACACAAGACTCATAATTTGGCAACATTTTACCTCATGTTTTATTAATGTACAAAATACATTAATAACATCTTAAGACATACAATATGCAACACTATTTAAGATGAAGCAGCCATGCAAGCCCAATGGTGCGAACAACAACAACAATGGCAAACATTGAGTGAGGGATAGGTCTGTGGGTGGAAGCAACCTGTTGATAAGAGAGGTCATAGGAAAATGGGCAGATTAGTTCAAGCTACCAGGAAGGATATGGTAATTCAAATAAGCACTCTTTAGATAAGCAAATAAGCATCTCAGAATACACAACACATCAAACCTTGAAGCAGATGGGCTACAACAGCAGAAGACCACTCCTGTCAGCTAGGAACAAGAATCTGAGGCACAGACTCATAGAAACTGTTTGGAAAAAGACCTGTTGATTTTTTTTTTTAATCTTCAACTGTCCAGTCTGGATAAGCCACACGATTGGCTGAAGACAGAAACATTAATTGTTGCAGTAAGTATAATGCAGCCTGTCATACCACACATGGCCGAAGACGACACTTCCCACACACACACACACACACACACACACACACACACACCTTCCCCGGAGTTCTAATCACACACACCTGTTGCCAATCTCACACTCACTCACTCCACACTATATAAGAGACTTTCTGAACACTATGTATTCATGAAGTATATTCTCAGTTGATCTGTTCTCTGTCTATACCAAGCCTTGACATTGTGTTTGTTTTCCTGTTTTTGACTTTGCTCTCGTTTATGATCTCATCTCTCTGCCTAGCCTTGTTTTGTCTGTTAGCCTGATCACCTGATCTCTGCCTATTTAAGCTGTGAATTTTTGCATTACCCTTTGGATTTGTTGTTTTTGTATTAAACTACCTAACCTGCACTTGCTTCTGTCCGTGCCTCCTTTATGTGACACAGGCCAGTCAAGTTCATAAAGAAAATTACATAGATAGACCATTTCCAGAGGAGAAGCCTAGTTGATGGGTAAAGACATGGGCCCATTAATTAACAAGGGAGCAGGTGGACAACAAAACATTGGGATACAAAAAAATCCACCACAAAATAAATATTTATAATACACAAAATGAAATAATTATTTACTATATCTGTGAAATAGAAAAGAGACTTATGACTGGTTTTAACATATCTCATAAAATAAATGTCATTCATTTGTTAACCTGCTTTACATCAGAAGAGATGGCACATAGCCATTTAATACCTCTTTTAAAAGTGTCACTGTTTTGTGACTCATTATGCAGTGAGCGATGGTTTAGGCTAATTCATTTTCATTGTCATTTTCCCCAGACCTTTGATTAACATTTTTTAACATGAAAACAGAACTGCAAAGTCTATGAAGGAAGTCACCTTCTACCTGGTACCCGGTAGGAATGCAAGTTTTGCAGACTTCAAATACTACTACTGCTATTACTACTACTACTACTACTACTACTACTACTAATAATAATAATAATAATAATAATAATAGGCCAAAAGTAATAATAACAATAACTTGATAATGGTAGCATGACTCTTGATTTGCACTGAGATTATATAAATGGAGTGCAGTCATTTATTTGTAAAAAAAAAAAAAAAAAAAAAAAAAAAAAAAAATAGGGAAAAAGGATAAACTTCAGAAAGAAACAGATTCCTTTATTTTATGTTGTCTCTGCATAGCATGGAATCTGTGTATCTCTACCCTTGTATCCCTTGTAAAGTTTTGAACTTTTACACTCAAAGCTATATACAGTTAAAATTCGCTTTGCATCAATAGGCAATGTTGCTCAGTGTCTGTCTTTATTTTGATCTAATAGTTTATATGTGCAGGGATGCCTTGGATAAAAGCATCTGCTAAATGAATAAATGTTAAACAATACCCCATGGAAAAACTGGACAAAAACATCTGTAGACAAATTAATAATTTGTCCTGGAGAGAACCATGCAGAGTCACCAAGGAATTTAAATACCACATTGTCCAAATGTATTATAACCATATACACTGAGGGAAATAAGTATTGAATGTGTCAACATTTTTTTCAGTAAACATATTTCCAATGAGACTATTCACTATTCACTATTCACATGGAATTTTCACCAGACATTGATATTAATACAAGAAATCCACACATATAAAGAAATACAAACATTAAATAAAGTTATGTGTAATAAACCGGAAAAAAGTATTGAACACACTAACTGAAATTTATTTAATACTTAGTGGAGAAGCCTTTGTTTGTAATGGCAGTTTCAAGATGCTTCCTGTATGTAGAAACTAATCGGCCGCAGTATTCAGGTGTGATTTTGGCACATTCTTCTAAATATATTGTCTTTAAATCTTGACTTTAAATCTTGATTGACTAGGCCATTCTAACACTTTGATTTTTTTCTCTTAAACCAATTGAGAGTTTCCTATACTGTATGCTTTGGATTTTTGTCCTGCTGTAGGTCCACCCACATCTCATCATCATCCTGGTGGATGGCAGCAGATTCTTCTCAAGAATCTCCCGGTAAAGGTCTCCATTCATCGTTCCTTCAATT
>JANDJT010000012.1:5331151-5365111 GCA_024331685.1 Stegophilus panzeri
GAGGTATTCCTAGACCATTTCTAAGCTACCTTAAGCATCTCTATGCAAACTCAACTGTGTTTTTGGGTGGGACTACAGCTGGTATGGCAGGAGGTATTCCTAGACCATTTCTAAGCTACCTTAAGCATCTCTATGCAAACTCAACTGTGTTTTTGGGTGGGACTACATCTAAGTGTGGAAGAGGAGTCCAACAAGGTGATCCGCTGTCTCCGATCTTATTCATCTTGGCAATGGACAGGGTGGAAAAGGCGGCGGTGCCCGACATCGGAGTGGACTTTGGCAGGAACAATGTGGATGCTCTGGCTTACGCAGACGATCTCGTCTTTTTTGCGGAATGACCAGAAAGACTGCAGGAGAAGCTAACTGGATTGGACGAAGCCCTAGTGCTACGTGGAATCTGGATTAACATCAAGAAATCAGAAAGCCTTACAATCGCAAAAGACGGGAGGAGGAAATGTCTGGTCTTGGTACCAAGGGAGCTCGTGACAGCGGATGGAGTGATCGCCCCAATGGGGGTGGCCTCGGTTCAGAAATACCTGGGCCTGAACTTTACCTGGAAGGGTAAGGTGAACCTGAAACATACGGGGAGATTGGATGAAATGCTGAAAGAGGTCTCAGCGGCTCCATTAAAATCGTACCAGAGATTGGAGATATTGAGAACATTCCTCCTTCCGAAACTGACTCATGAGCTGGTGCTTGGGAATGCACACAGGAACACCCTCAAAAGGATGGATATCCTCATGAGGGCGAGCATGAGAAGATGGTTGCGGCTCCCCAAGGACACTCCCTTGGCCTTTATTCATTCATGCATTTGGGAGGGCGGTATAGGCATTCCTTGCCTGAGTTCATCAGTGCCGCTTGCACATAAGAAAAGATTTGAGAAGCTCCTGAACACTAGAGACACCGTCTGCACATCCATTAAAGATCAAAAATCGTTGGGAAGATTGAAAGGCAGATGAATCTTCCATGTCGTGTAGCTGGGGTAACTGTCGCAAATAAAAGCGGGGTCCAGCAGGTATGGGCTGCGCAGCTGGGAGACTCAGTCGATGGTAGAAAGCTGACCATTGGCAAGGTCAACAAAGCTAGCCACCTCTGGCTACATAAACCTGAGGGAGTGGTCCCTCAGTTACATCACAGGGGGATACAGTTGCGAGGCAGTGTTCTGTCAACAAAGGTGTGGAGATCGAGGGGAAGATCAGGTATGACGGAGGATGTCGTCTGTTATGGTGCGTGCAGTATGCGGGAAACGCTGAACCACGTACTCCAGGTCTGTGATATCATGCACGACGCCAGGTGTGCCCATCACAACAGAGTTATGCGCCAAACAGAAAAATTTGTAAAGAGGACAAGATCTAACATCTGGATGGATGCGATAATTCCTACCAATAAGACTTTTATCAAACCGGACCTGGTAGTCGAGAGTGAGAAAGAGGTCCTAATTATGGATGTGTCTGTGGTGGCAGCACCCAGAATGGAGGAAACACGGAGAATTAAGAGGGAGAAGTATGGGTCATCGGTAAATGATGCGTCGATACGAGCATGGAGAAACACTGGCAAGAATGTGGAACACCTACCCCTGGTATTCTCCAATAGAGGCCTTTTGTATAAGCCATCAGGGGCCGGCCTGCGGAAAGTAGGATTGACTGAAAATGATCTGAGTGACCTGTGCTTATTAGTCATCTCCGGGTTGCTGAAGTGCTGTGACCGATACATGAGGGGTACCTGGTAGTACTTATATGGATATAATTTTTTTTTTAAATAAAAATAATAAATAAATAAAATAAAATAAAATTGGAAACATGAGTGGACTATGTGTATCTCACCCACCACTATGACCTGCCATGTGGTGGCGATATCTTCAACTATGGAGCCATTAGCGCCCGGTGGGGTGCCTCAGGGCTAAGTCCTGATAACAAGTGTAAAATAACCAAATGCCTCGTCATCTAATTAGTGACGCGCATGAATGGATGAACAAGATTCCCACTGTCCCTACCTACTATCTAGCAAAACCACAGCCAAGGGAACGGGCTTGGCAGAATCAGCGGGGAAAGAAGACCCTGTTGAACTTGACTCTAGTCTGGCACTGTGAAGAGATATGAGGGGTGTAGAATAAGTGAGAGACCCCGCTCCGCCGGGAGCTGCCAGTGAAATACCACTACTCTTATCGTTTCCTCACTAACCCAGTGAGGCGGGGAGGTGACCCGCTACATCCACAAGTGGTGGAGGTCACATCTGTATGCCTTTCCCCCGATCGCTCATCTCTCACAAGTTCTAGTGAGAGTTCGCCAAGACTGTCTATGCCTGCTGCTATTAGCACTTTGTTGGCCAGCATGAAGATTGTTCTCAGATATAATATCGCTGCTAGACGGCACTCCCTCGGAGATTCCCATTTGCAGTGATCTACTGTCTCAAGTCAGAGGATTGATGTATCACCTTTGGCCAAAGCTATAGAAACTGTGGGTCTGGCCCTTGAGGGGAACCGGCTCATAGATTCTGGTCTCTCAACGAAGATTGTAGAGACCATGTTGAATACTAGAGCACCATTCATGAGAAAACTGTATGTGTTCAAGTGCTGACTTTTTGTCTCATGGTGGGAGGAACATCAGTTAGACCCAGTAGACTGCGCAATAGCTACAGTCCTGAGTCTACATGGCCATCATTTTGGCCAGCCACATCCCAATTGATGGAGCCTCTGTGGGGAAATTTCCTCTAACATTGAGGTTTATGCATTGTGTCAGGCGGCTGAGACCCATCTACAGACCACGGATGCCTTCCTGAAACGTTTCTGTGGTCCTGGAAGGTCTGTCAGGCTCCCAATTTGAGTCAGGCTCAGAGAAGCTTCTAACTCTAAAGATAGCTCTTTTTCTGGCCCTGACATCTCTCAAGCAAGTAGGAGATCTACAAGCTCTCTCTGTTGTCCCTTCCTGCCTTGACTTTGCCCCTGGATTAACCAAGGCCTTCCTATTTCCTAGGCCAGATTATATTCCTAAAGTGCCTACATCTGCTGCCTAGTGTTTTTGCCCTCCTCCGTTCCTCACACCAGAAAAAGAAATTGCACCTACTGTGTCCAGTAAGGGCTCTTTGTACTAATGTCCACTGCTCTGACCTGTGGCACAAGTCAGAGCAGTTGCTGGTCTGCTTTGACGGCGACAGTAGAGGTGATACTGTGTCAAAACAGCGCATCTCCGATTGGAGAGTGGAGACAATCTCTATCTCTTATGAGGTGCGGTCTTGTTATGCCACTGAGCATAAAGGCTCATTCCACTAGGGGGGGGTCACCTCTTCGAAGGCTTTATACTTGTTCCCATAGCGTGAAGCTCATGCAACATTGAGTTCTGTTTTGAAAGGGAATATCTGGGTTATGCATGTAACCCTGTTCCCTGAGAAGGGAACGAGACATTGCATATCTTTGTCATACTGGGGCATACCTGTGAATCGCATCTTCGCTTCACATAATAGTGGCTGACGATGTGGTTTACAGGTGCTGTTTTATAATGCCACGTCACCTGACCATGGCAGGCCTACAAACAGGAGTGATTTCACTCAGACACTGGTCACGCGCGAGTGCACTTCCCATAGTGTGAAGCTCATGCAACGTCTCGCTCCCTTCTCAGGGAACAGGGTTACATGCATAACCAAGACGATACCGCATGAAATCGCAGGATCCGTTTTCATTTGATGCGCATTTTCAATGGCCACATCTGTCAAATGTCAAACATCAAGCACAACTAGACCCAGGCTTAACTAGAAAAAATTTAAGTTGGTAAATTTGTTCATGGGTGTCATTAATCATTTAAAGAGGAAAAAGATAGCAAAGAAACAAATGTTTACAGTACAGAGATTAAATATTATGAATAAATTCATAATGTAAACGGCATCCTCCATCCATTCTCCTGGAGCCTATCCCAGGGTACTCTGGGCACGAGGCAGGGGACACCCTGGACAGGGTGTCAACCCACTGCAGGGCACAATCTCACACACACACACACACACACACACATTCACACACTATGGATAATTTGGAAATGCCAATCAGCCTACACTGCATGTCTTTGGACCGGGGAAGTGTACATGGAGGAAACCCCCGAAGCACAGGGAGAACATGCAAATTCACATGCACACAAGGCAGAGGTGGGAATCGAACCCCCAACCCTGGAGGTGCGAAGGAAATGTGCTAACCACTAAAATAATAATAATAATTATTATTATTTATATAATAATATTTGAATATTTTTTGTAACATTCACTTGTATATTCATTATGCTTCTTTCTAGTCATTCTTAAATGAACATTCTCCATCGGTGTTAAATGACAATTTCCTTTTATATTATTTATATAAAAATATATATTTAATATTAGTAGGTGGTTTTATTTGTGAACTGTAAACAACAGTTCACTGATTTTGGACAGACATCTTTATTTGAAAGATAATTCCTTAGCTTCTCCAGTGACGTTAGATATATATCTTGCCACAGAGAGTCTAGAAGAGTCTGAGTCTTGAATGCTGTTGTTAGTAAATGAAAAAATCATTTTTACTTTTATTACAGCAGTTCTGTTTTTTCCCCAGTATTTCCAGAAGCATATTAGTCAGGTTTAGACCTTGCCCACTTTTAGTTCAAATCCAAATAGCCTATACCTCAGATATTTTGAGCACAAAACAGATACAGATACTGATAGTGGCATTGTTTTTTAACCATACTACAGTAATAACCATCTACATTTCATCTTTTATTACTGTACTATTACATATACTGTATACTTTTTTAAATTGCACTTTGATGACGCTTGAGGGCTCAAATTTATTAGCTAGTATTTCTTGCATTTTTATGTCATAGCATTTGGGATATTACCTCAAATTCCCAATATTCCAGCAATAACACTTCCTGACAAGTCTCCTAGGATTTGACATATACCCAGATTCAATGTGATAATCTTCTTGATCAGGCTTTTATAAGGTCATCTTTTAAAATTCAGCACTGATGGGCAATGATGCTCTATAGTTTCAACAGCCAAAGGGCAGTGCAGAGGCAGTGATAAGGTTAATAATTACTTTACTGCTCTGAAATGACTGTCCAGCAAACTCTCCAGTAGGGAGGATAGCAGCCCTCATATTGCCTCGAATCAGAGGTGTGCCTGAAACTGGCTGGAGATTGAATTTTAATGGACCGGTATAATATGCTGACTCATGAGCTTTTTTCCACCAGCTCTTCCAGAACTGACACCAAGCAGTCAGTCTTTTGACCCTGAATTATCCATGTAATCCTGCAGCTCATGGATTTATCAGATCAGCCACAGGCACTGCATTTTTACACATTCAGATCAATGGGCAAATGAATATTCATATTGTAAGTGATTTGTCCAGTTTATAAAGAGGGCACATGCAGTGTTTTAGTCTTCTGATTACTGCAGGTTCAGTACCACATCTTAGCAGTGGAAATACATTACTTTTAAACTAATCAAAAATCTCATAACTTCATTGCTATTTGAAATTCTCATCAATCTGTACTTGCATGATCATGCCTCCCAGGCAATTGGACACAGACATTTTGTTGTAAGTTCCTCTGAGACGGAATTTTAGGTGTTTCCATCCAGGAAATGCATTATTAATATAACAGCCCATGCCATACAAGGCAGTGAGCCACAGTGCCAGGTGACAAACAACATTTGAATTTAGATTTTCTTTTGTCAAATTAGGGTTGACTCACTAAAGCCAAAATTCAAAGAAAAAAAAAAAGATTTAAATGATTCCTCTGACCAATTCTATGATTACCCACTCACAAATTTAGTTATTTAGTAATTATTTGATAATTAATTCCCATTTACTGTTTGATTCTTTAAAATGACGAAAATATAGCAAACCTATATCCATGGTCATCATATCCTTTCATATATGATCTCATTTAATGTGTATGGAGACATTTTAGACAAAAAATGGAGAAATGTGTAAGATAATATTAAGAAAATATTTTTATTAAGAAAAATCAAGCTTAGTTTATAGTACTATTAGCTTATGTTGTTAATCGGACAATGAAGCTAGTATGTAACGTTAAAAAACTCACACTGCTAATATGTGTTTTAAAAGTAGGTTTTATAAGCTGTCTATAGCTACTATCAGACCAAAAAAAAAAAAGCTGGACAGTTTACTCTCACAAGCAGCACAAGAGACTTCTTTATTAATAATGTGAACATAAGATGTTAAGTTTTTTGTTGTTGTTTGCTTGTTTTTTTCTTTTTAATTACAATGGTATAACTATGATGTACTGTATATTCACACATAGGGCCACTTCTATTTCATTCTTCATTCTTTTTGAAAGTTTATTAACTTTTTTATTTAAATGGTTAATCTAATACTACAACCATTGTATATGTATCATTTATAATCATTGATTATTTGGTCTTTGCAATTTAAATAGAATCGAATAATCATAATCCTAAAATATAGCACTGGCATTGTAAAATTATATATAAGAGTGAACCATTAATGAAGAGTGCTTTTAAAAAGATGGGAACAGAAGAGGGCTTTTATTTAGGTGAACAGCAAAACTGCCAAGAGGGCCATTATAAAAGCTGTTAAATATTTTTAATGAGTCATTAGCTTACTTCTGCCTAGTCAAAAAAAAAAAAAAAAACCTCTTGTGGGGTCTATTTTTTTTCTCATTAGTGGTTTAAACACTTGAGTTGCGAAGCCTCATAATGCCCTATTTATAAAATACAATTACTTTAGACGAAATGGACATGTTTCACTTTTTTACTGAAGAATCTGAAGAAAGGGGATTATACAAAATTCAATCGGCTCGATTCATCCAGTGAGCCCTTGAACCTTAAGGCACTTCTTATTAGCAGAAAGGTGTATTATCATACTTATAAGCCAAAAATCACCTTCTAAGTGCGAAGGAATAGTTTGATGATTTTCATTTCTGAGAATCCATTGATATTTTCCATGAGGAGATGGGTACACCAGCTGCCTGTGTGAAAAACTCTGTCATAGAAGCATGTGAAAAAGATTTCAACACTATAATCAATTAAATTATGTCTGAGATGTGGAAATTATATATGTTTGAAGAAAATAAATCCTCAAAACAATATATTTAGTAACCTATAAAAGAGTTTAGAGGTTTGTTAAGCTAACACTTTATATGTATACAGGTATCAAACCATCTATAGACTGCCATAAATTATCATGGTTCTCAACATGTCAAATTATGATAGTACTAGGGATATAATATTTGATTGAATATAGATCATCTACTAAACTTCAAGAGCTAAGAACTGGACTATCTTAATAAAATGAGCAATGGCAAAAGGGACAAGCTAATAAGTATTAAATGTTGATTCTGTTGAATGGCTGATTCTGTCAGAATGTGTTGATCCATTTTCTATAACTTCAGCTTTGACAAAAGACTTCTATGGTATTTTGTATGATTTTATGTATGTATTTTTTGGGGGGGGATTTGGTGAAGTTTTCATTAAGGATATATTTATTAGATTCTCTGCTACTTCAATAGTTTACAACTATTTTACTGTACAATGCTGTAAAAAAACCCCTCAAAAAAACCAACTATTTGCCCCCATCCCAAATTCTTCTGTTTTTGTGTATATCTCATACTAAATTGTTTCAGAAATTAAAACAAAATCTAAGATAAAACAAAGCCAAACTGAGAAAACACAAAATACAGTTTTTAAATGATAATGTTATTTATTGAAAAGTTATTCAATACCATCTCGGCCTGTGTGAAAATGTTACTATATACCCCATAGTTACTAATTCCCCAAATATATGAAACTGCATTCATAATGGGGTTCAGCTGGAATAGACGCAACCTGGTCTGACAGGTCTTACTGCAAAACCTGTTCAATCAATCAACACTTAAATAGAATTTTTTCAACAGCATGAAGTCTTACCCATTAACACACTATGCCAAAGCTGAAAGAAATTCCAGATATTGTGAGGAAAAAGGTGATTGAAATATATTAGTCTGGGAAGGGTTACAAAGTTATCTCAAAGGCTCTGGGACTCCAAATAACCACAGTGAGAACCATAATTTCCAAATGGAAAATACTTTGCACAGTAGTGAACTGTCCCAGAAGTGGCTGATCATCAAAAATTCCTCCAAGAGCACAATGATGACTCATCCAGGAAGTCACAAAGGATCCAAGGACATCATCAAAGGAACTACAGGCCTCTCTTGCAAGGTCACTGTTCATGACTCAAATGGCAAAAGTGGCATCAGTGGAAGTGCTTGGCCAAAACAACTGCTAAGCCTGAAGAACAGTAAGGCTCGTCGGAAATTTTGCTAAAACACACCTTGATGATCCTCAAACCTTTCAGAAGAATGTTCTGTGGACTGATGAGTCGAAAGTGGAACTGTTTGGAAGACCTGGGTCCCACTATATCTGGCGTAAACCAAACACAGAATTCCACAAAAAGAACATCCTACATGGTGGTCAAACATGGTGTTGGTAGTGTGATTGTGTGGGGATGCTTTGCTGCTTCAGGGTCTGGGCAACTTGCAATAATGGAAGGAAACATGAATTCTGCTCTCTACCAGAAAATCCTAAAGGAGAATGTTTGATCTTCAGTCTGTAAGTTAAAACTCAAGCGCAACTGAATTATGCAGCAAGACAATGATCCAAAGCATGGAAGTAAGTCCTAGTCCTAGAAATAAGTGAAAGACTGATCTCCAGTTATCGGAAGTGTTTGGTTGCAGTTATCACTGCGAAAGGTGGCACAACCAGATTTTAAGTTTAAGGGGGCAATTAGTTTTTCACGTGGATGTTAGGTGTTGGAGAACTTTTTTTTTGCTTCAGTAAAAAAATAAAAACTGCATTGTGTGTTTACTCAGGCTGTCTTTGTTTTATGTTGTATTTCATTTGAAGATCTAAAACTATTTAGTATGAGATATACATAAAAACAGAAGAAATGAGATACTTTCAAATACAAATACTTTCTCACAGCACTCTAAGTGATCACAGGAACTTGTTTTATGGACATTCTATATCATTAAAAGTAACTAGAAACAGATAGAACACACAATATGTCATTTTTTAAAGATTAAAACAAAAACAAAAAAACATGTTAATGTTGGTGAATTGCTGTGGTATGAGAGAAACAACATTTTGGGACATTCTGTTGTTAACTCTACTTTATATCATGATGCATCACACCTAACAGTCATTGATAATGTTTCTATAACAGCACAGGCCTTGTGTGATTCATTCCTTTGTTATATTCCTTAAATATATTAACTACTAAACATCAATATCTTCAAACTGTACTATACAAAAAAGTGTATGTGTGTAGTTTATCTACTAAACAGTGACAAACTGTTGACACATTGTGTAGAAGTAGTTGATAGGTTAGCACTTGACAGGATGTCCACAGTCTATAGATACTTTGTTGAGTGTTTGAAGAATGTGATCCAAATAGTGTTAGTGTTAACCTTTAACAGCAGTTCATTTGGATAAAACCTAGATCCAAATAAGGGCAATACAATGATGCAGAAGCTAGTGTTGCTGCCTCACAGCTCCAGAGTCCCTGATTCAATCATGAGCTTGGGTTACTGTGTCTATGGAGTTATTCTGCATGTTCTTCCCATATCCATGTGGGTTTCCTCTGGGTCCTCTGGTGTCCCAACCAGTGTGTATTCCTACCTTGCACCTGGTGTTCCTTCAACCTTAACCAGAATAAAGTAGTTATTGAAGATGAATGAATGCATATATTCTATAACACATGACCCTATTAGAAAAATGCAACAATTTCAAGCAAGCAGGCTATTGTATGTTTCTCACTGGCCTCCAAATTTTTAACATGAAATAAATACTAACTTCACTGATATTAACTTCACTGTTGTTGTTTTTTCTCCCTCTTTTGGCTGCTCCCATTCAGAGGAATCCACATATTTTGATCCTGGCACAGGATTTATGGCAGATAACTTTCCTGACACAACCCTCCCCATTTTCCGGGCTTGGGACCAGCACTGAGACTGCACTGGTTCATGCAACCCTCCAATGGCTGGGATCGGTTCCCTGACAAGGAATCGAACCCGGGTTCTCAACGCCGCATGCTAGCCACTAGTCCACCAGGGAACCCTAACTTCCCTGCTGGTTATTTTCTGTAAGGAGATAAACATAAAAACATAGAGTCAAGGCACTTTTTTGAACAGATCTAAATTTATTTTAACAGATAATGGAACGGCAGTTATGTGAATCAACCGTCTTTCATATTCACAAGGGGATTTTGAGGAAAGGCAATGTCAAATTGCATGGTATCGGATTAAGGAATGTTTTCAAGCTCTGAAAGAAATAACCTCAACTACCTGTGTGCTCAGGCATATGGAATTCTGCAGATGCTAATAGGAAATAATTAAATCATATGCACAATAATAATTTAATGTATAATTAATTAAACCATTATATAAAAAGAAAAATGCAATGCATTTATAGGTTATTTTAACAGAAATTATGTTCTTTAATGAGTTTTTTTTTTTTTTTTTTAATGGAAATACCATGCGCATATTATTAAGTGAACTAATGTGAAGCCGGTAAAATAATTCAAAAAGCATTGATAACAAATCTTACATTTTAGTGTCATAGTAGTAGATATTTTTATCTCTTCCTTCTACAAAAGTGGTGATTTGGCTAATAATAAAGCATTCCTCAAGGCATTCAAAATGAAAGAGTTATGCTGTGGCAGTTATATTTGGCATTCACTTAGCCATCATGCACAATGAGATGAATACATTGAATATGTTTTTGAAAACATAATGTCAATATCCTGGTATCATCACATGATATAAAGTTAAAAAAACCAAAACAAAACAAAAAAAAAAAACATTTTATCAAATATTTTGTTTTTATTCTTGGGGGGAAAAAAAATCAATGCTCAGAGTATAATCTAATAAATCTGCAGACTCAATCTGAAAAATGAAAACATGACAAAAGCAATGACAAATATTTAAACTGAAATGAGGCATGTATAGTAATATAATCAGAATGAGTGTGATATTGATTTCATCACGATGGACAGCTCAGACACAGAGATGTGTCACTGTGGCATTTGCACAGCACAGATCAGTGTTACAGCAAATCAAGAATAGACAAAGAGCTAGAAATGGATGTGTGCATGTGTGTCCATGGTTAAAGTATGTCTGCAGTGTTCATACTGCACAATGTCAAGTGGTACTTATATAGTTAGAAAATGGCTTCCTCTCTATAAAATTATATCAGGTACATGCAGGATGGTAGCTGCAGTAAATGATGCATGTTTCCTGTATTGTTAAGAAACATGATTTGTCTTTATAAAATATGGACCAGTGCATCAGTAAGAGGTTTGTATGACCTGCCTCTGCAGTCTGACTCACTTATGAAGCACAGATGGGGCTAGGGTCTAGAGAGAATTGTCATAAAGCACCCCCCCATCCCCCCACCACACACACACTAAGGGACAATTCTGAATGCCAGCTGTGATATGAGACAAATACAGATCTGCAGGTAATGTTGATCTCAAGCAAATACTGCATAGGCTCATTGACATTATGGCAAAAATCTGCACATGGCAAATAAAATCACACTGACTTAATTAATCTCATTCTATATAATAATGACATGATTCATGTGAAATATGCACTTTTTTTTAGACACTACATTTACTTCATATTGGTCATGTTTTATTTTCGCGTTAATTTATTACATGTGGGGCATGCGGTTTCATTTATCAGATGTGATTTTATCACCTGAATAAATCGTTTTCATGTGGTCACACATTCCATCATTCATTCATCTTCAGTATTCACTTTATCATGGTCAGTGAGTGTCACGGTGGATACGGAGCCTATCCTGGGAACACATGGTGTGAGGTGGGAATACACACTGAATGGTACATGGATCTATTGTAGCACACAATGCATATACACATTCACACACTCATTCACACCTAGGGCAATGTAATGCCACCAATCCACCATTTTTTCAGGAGGTGGAAAGAAACCAGAGACCTCTGAGAAAACCTAAAGGGACGATGCGGAACTCTGCAAAGACAGCAACACTAGGTCAGGAGCTGTGAGGTGGAAATGCTTTGGTCATGACATATTATTGACATGATATCACGTTTACATTTTGCTTAAAAAGAGAGAGAGAGAGAGAGAGAGAGAGAGAGAGAGAGAGAGAGATCTGCAAGTACATATGTAGCTATTATACAACTATGTGAAATTTCCTTGGGGCAAATGAAGCCCAGGATTCCCGGTTTTCAAATAAAAAGGAGCTTCAGCTTTGAAAGTCGTTATCATTCCTTCCTCATCAACGGTCTTGCCGGTCTTCATTCGCCAGAAATCCGTTACAGAGGACTACTTGTGATTTAAACATGTGACTAAGCGTGAGAGGGGGCGACGAAAGACCTCGCACCCGCGTCTATCGGCTCTAATACGTCTCTCTCTCTCTCTCTCTCTCTCTCAGTCTCTCTGACACTGACACACACACACACACACACGATGCCGGAGTAGTAGGGTCAGGCAAAAAGCGCTTCTGCTGACTTTCTAACGGAATATCTAAGACGGTCGTTTACGCACAAGCTTCCGACTCTTTCTTTATTGCGCACGGTGTCTCTTTTTGACCGTTTTTACAGGATATCTTTTTTTTAATGAAAGGTTGTCGTGTTTCTCCCAGGAGCATCCAAGTCGCTATCGGATCACCACGCGCAGAGCATCATGGATGCGGTTCTTTACCGAAGTTGGCCAGCGTGCGGGAGCGCGAGCGCGGACTGAAAAGCGCAATCGGGTCCGGCTCTAATGCGACCTCATTACCGTGCGTGTCATTATTCCTAAAACGAAAACACGCATGAAGAATCCATTCAAACTGGAAATGGCTGATGAGCAAATTTGAAGCACGAATGGGACGCGCTCAGATGAACTTTGAATGGGGCTCTTTGTCCGGGTGAGTTGAGACAAATTTTCCTATCCTGTTAGTCGGAAATTTCAAAATCCCTCCATTAATCTAACAGCAAAATTGACTTTGTGACTTTATGCTGCGAAATGCTGCATGTTCATGACAGTGTATAAGCTGCTCCCATAAAAATGTATATCAAAAGAAAAAGAACAATCCACCAGGAACCATTTTTTTTTAAAAATAGGTTTTGATATAGGTCAGAAATTCAAGCTGGTCTGGTCTAACATCTGGAAACCTACTCCAGCAGTTAACTGATCATGATCCCAAGTGGCGTTACTATGAAACTGGTACCACGAGCCGGTTAAAGCCAACAGAAACCATTAGCAATGATCTCATGCCTTTATTTCATTCCACTGGAGCGAGTATTGCCTATAGCGCATGCATGACAGCGGCAGACGGGATAATATTACTATTACACATCTTACCTGAGCTCCTGAACAGTAACTCTAATCACTTGAAGAATGTTCTTATGATTTTTGATCTATGCTGTATATGCTCTTTCATTCTCACTCTCTAACCCTTTCTCCCAGTCTCCCTTTCTCAATTCAGTTCAATGCATTGTGGATTTATTGACATGACTGCATAGAGTACAGTACCGTCAAATCATTAGGAAAATAATGAGAAACATTAATAACAAAAGATACAAATACCATTAGGAATAACTTCAAAGAACAACAACAACAACAATAATAATAATAATAATAATAATAATAATAATAATAATAATAATAATAATGGAGCTGGGAATGAGAGGTCAGTGTTACCTACTGAGTTTCCCTATCTATGTCTCTCTCTATATCTATTTTCCTCTCACTATGTCTCTCCTCTAATACTTATTATGCGTTCCCTTTTCTCTCTCCCTGATACCTCCCCCCCACAACCACATACACACACACACACACACTTTGTTGATATTCCTCCAGACGTCCAAATACTCAACAGGGAAGAGCCAACTTGTGTCAAGTGTTAGTGATGCATGAAGTACAAGCTTCAAACTTTCCAAACAGCACATGTCCAGTGACTGATTTATTTAAATATACTCTTTTAAGTCTCCCTGAATGGTGTGACAGATAAACCAACATTTTGATAATGTAGGAAACTCATATGAATAAATGCTCGAATAAGGCTAGAAAAAAATGAAGCTTTATAAGACACTGCAGAGAGAAAATCATATAAAACCCAGCCAATAATTGTTTACTGTAGATAAATTATCTAGATATGTGAATATAAATAGTTAAACTGGATAAGGATTCTTGCTGACAGTATAACATTACAATATATTATTTTCATGACGAACGAATCAGGAGTGGAATCATAAATCACTTGCTGTGTATTTATTGGCAACTCTGTATAAGGGTGTGTAATGGAGGGATTTGGCAAGATATTGTGCAGTACATCAATTTGGGTTGTCACAGATGGAGCAAATGAATTTCAACACACTGTGTGTGATTTTTCTAGCCAGTGGAAAGAGCATGGCAGCCAATGCCCGGTGAGGATTTTAGCTGAGTACTGTTATGTGCCTGTTTATTACACAGTAGGCTCAGTCTTTAACTTTCTACTGATTCAGTCTCAAAGTCTGCACAATTCATGGCTCAGGGTGTGCTGGGAATGTTCACCTTTTATGTTCTTTACTGAGATTTTGTTAAAAGCCATAAAAGATAGAATTAAACAACTGTTTTTGGCCCGAGTTGAATATTAGGTAAATGAAATACATCAATAACATTAGCAAGAAAATCAATTGCAGAGCACTGTACAGAACAGTTTTATTAGATCTTGGAAGAGACTTAACAAAGAGACTCGGGGAGAGCTGGCACAATTGTAAGCTTTTTTGTTTGTTTGATTTAAAGTACTCAACAATTATTTAGATTACACACGTCCTACATAACACCATGCATACATATTTTTGTTTCTTTCATTACATGCAAGCTTACCAATATCATAAGAGAACTGTACATTTTCACTAAACCAGGTGTCACAGTAGTACTTGCAAATAGCCACAATTGTAATATCACATGGGTCAAATGTAACTCCCTGTTACAGAAATGCCAGAGACTTGCATTTACATCAGGCAACTCCAACATTAAAGCATCATGCATTCATTACTCGGTGTGGTATACCTCTGAGAGTAGCTTGGAAAATATTGCATGTCTATCATTTGCATGTGGAGAAGTGCACACAGAACAATCACCCATTAAATTATGCTGTAATAAACAGTGGAAAGGGAATAAGGGCTGTTACATAGTAGATGCGGTAGTGTGCAAAAAGTGGCAGCACTGAGAGAGAAAAGACATGCACACACTAATTTCCATCCACGTACAAATGTATTCCAATCAACTGACAATGAAGAGCTCATAAAGACATTATTTTATTTATTTATTTATTTATTTTGTATCATAGTAACCAGACACGGTAAAATCATAGTAGCCATATTGCAACCACCTTTCGCTACTGTTAACAATATGAGATGCCTCTGAAGCAAGTCCTGTATAATTATAACAGGTGTTACAATTGTTCTGCAGGTTACATCCATGCCTTCTCACCATTGTGCAATCAGAAGAAGCATGTAAGTGGAAAATAATAGTCCAAAAATACTTTCCATTTAGATTTTTTTACATACAAAAAATGTTGTTTCTTTCCCACAAATATCTCCAGAGTGGACAAATCCCACTGGGCACAGTAAAGTAATAAGTTCACAGCTGCATGCATTTACAATTGTGCCAGCTCCGCCCTACTGCATTTTGCATGTTCTGTCGGCAAGATATATATTTTATTGTTCATAATTCTCTGTGCAGGAAAGCCACAAGCACAAGTGCAGTGAGGTACTGGATAATTCATATTCTTTATTGTGGGCACATGTAACTGTGTCTGTGTGCGGCAGAGATTATAGTCTCAACAGGATTTCGCCTCTCCCTCCCCTTTTTTAGCTTTTAAGAGGTACAAAAGACTCTTGGAGCAGCATACACAAACACAAATGGTAGCTAACATGGCCCACTTTTCCTCAAGGGCTCATTTAACCCATTCAAATGGTTGTAGCCAGAGATCAGAAGCCATGGGAGCTGGACAAATGCCCTTCTTAGCCAAGTGAATGTATCACACCATGCCTTACTGAAGCCCTCTTCTTCAAATGGTTATCTACAGGTAAAGTGTGTCTCTAACAAGCCCTCAGATTAATGAATGATTCGTGCGTGAAGGCTCCACTGCGGCTATTGCAAGACATCACAAATCCCAGGGTGAGCGAGTGATTGGCTGAACATGAAGCAGGCAGTCAGGCCTGAGCAAAGAGAGGCTTTGTGCTGAGCAGCCATAGCCCATTATTTTATGATAATGAGCAAAACTGGTAGATCACTGAATTTGTCCTGGCTTTATACAAGACATATGAGACCAAAGAAGGGCGTAGGAAGATTGGCTTGCTGATTAGAGCTTTAAAACAATGACTTCCATTACATGACATGACTTCAATGACGTACAATGATAACTCCTACAAACATTCAACTACTCGTTTTTTCCTTTTTTTTTTTTTTTATTGCACTAACAAGAATCCTGGCCAGATGCACAGATAGTCGCACAGTGCTGCATTTAGCATTGCCAGCCATGTTTGATTGGGAGGAGTAGCAACACTTAAAAGAGTAAAAAAAAAATATCAGGACAATGGTGTATATAACATTGGCGTGGTCTGGAGGTAGTTTATATCTAATATAGTCCTAAAGTCAGCCTTAAATTAATGAACAGCCTATATGGCTATATTAGCTTAAAGGCTAAAAGTAAGACTAAGATTTAACTGCTAATTAAGGGAGAAAACAACTCAAAGAAATGTTTTGTTTTCTCTGTGACTAATTCACAATGCTTTCTTGCTCTAAAAGCAGTTGCTAAACCTGTAAGAGCTTAGAGGTGATTCAGATGACTTTTATGTCACTAAAATAATTACAAACAACCCTGCATGGCTGGCCACCATTTAATGGCACAATTGAGTTAATGTGTTTGAAATATTTCATGCCAATAAGCTTTTAAATGGTATTGTCTCAATTGCTGGAAGATTGCAGTTATAGTGTGGAGTTAGTGAGAGGAACAGTCACCTCATTTATAAAAGAAGCAATTGAGTACCAACAGAGAGCAAGGCTTTGACATCTCTCTGCTACTTGCCCATATTTACCTATTAATATCTTTCTCCAGATGACACATCGTCCAAAACTGATTTCTTTTAGATGTAAACAAATTACAAAGCCGTAGCCACAGTCTGCTAGGGCTGTATGAATCAATACTCGAGTTAAATGATATGTAAGTTATAATCCTTTAATATCCATTAATCCATTAATATACAATGTAACACACACATGCAGTCTTGGGAAAACAAAAGTACGCCTTCCTTCAATTCTATGTTTTTAGTTATCAGGGCCTAAATAACAATTGTGTGGTCCTCACCAACTTGTATAAACAAAGAAATAATCTCATATGTCAACAAAAAATACAACATATTTCAATATGTAGTCTTTTTTTCCCCAAATAGTAAACCAACATTCAGAAAGCAGGTGGAAAAAAAATACACCTTATAAATCCATAAAATTGTGAACCACTTTTAGCAACAATAACTTGAAGTAAATGTTTTCTGTGGGTGTTTATCAGCCTTTTACATTGTTTTTGAGAATTTTTTTCCATTCCTATTTACAGGAATGCTTCACTGATCATTGGTCATTGATGTTTGAGGGCATTCATTTATGGACAGCTCTCTTAAGATTGAGGTTTGCACTTTGACTTGGCCATTCCAACACCTTGATTTTGTCTTCCTTAGCCATTCAGATGTCGATTTGCTGGTGTACTTGTGATCACTGTCCTGTTGCATCACCCAATTTCAGCCCAGCTTAAGCTGCTGGACAGATGGCCTCACATTTGTCTCAAGAATATTCTGGTATAAAGTGGAGTTCAAATTGTCTCAATGGCTGCTAGTTTCCCAGGTCATGTGGCTGCAAAACAAGCCCAAATCATGACCCCATGTTTGACAGATCGTATGAGGTATTTGTGGTAATATGCTCTGTTTGGTTTTGGCACTGTGCATGATGACCAAACATCTCCACCTTGGTCTAATCGGTCCAAAGGATATTGTTCCAGAAATTTTGTTTGTTTAGATGCAATTTTGCAAACGTAGGTTGTGCTGCCATATTCTTTTTTGGAAAGAAAGGGCTTTTTCCTAGCTGCAGTTGCACAGTCTTTGTTTCTGATTGTGCTGTCATGAACATACACATTTAATGTCCATACAAAGGCCTGTAAGTTACATGATTTAGCTCTTGGGTATTTCTTTATTATTCTTTATTGGGTCTCTCTAATTGGCAACTGTCTTGAAGGCTCACCATTTATAAACAGTCCTTCTCACTGTAGAATGGTGAATTTTAAACTGTTTGGAGATGGCCTTATAACTCTTCCCCGATTGATGAGCATTAACAGTTGCTTCTGTGAGGTCGTAGTTGATATCCTTTCTTCTTTGCATGATGTAGGCACACATAAATGCTCCAAAACACCAAACAGCCAAAAGTTTTGCTTTTATAAAGCTAGTCACACTTCTTGATAATTAAGTAATTTTGTGCCTTTCTTTAATAACACCTAGCTGCTAATTAGTCTCTTAATGCTTGTGGAAGTAGGAAAGGTGTACTTAATTTTTCCCACCTGGTTTCTGAAGGTTCACTATATATTGAAATTTTTGGTGTTTTTTTGCTGTCACCTGATGTTATTTGGTGAGTACCACATAATCGTTATTTAGCCCCTGATAAGTAAAAACATAGAATTGATGGTGGGTGTACTTTCTTTTTCCCATGCCTGTACTCTGACAGGCTGAACATTTATTCATGTGAGCATGTAGGTTTTTGTTTTTATTCATGGAATCACTTTGATTTTATTAATTAATTATTTTTTTCTGCAATGTTATTGTATGACATGACATCACAAAGTAGGACGTCATCCATTAGTTTAGTGTGCAGGGCTCAGTTTCCCAAAGATGTCTTAACTAGGATAGAGTGTTCAACGTAATGCTTGTTCTACCATTTAATGATAATCATTTTGCTGTATGATGCTTTTGGGAAACCTGGCCCAAATGATAACCTCATCAGCCATTCGATACCAATATTCATTCTTGAAATACGTATGTGATAATGAATCCCACACTTCCTTTAAGCTTAAGAATTGCTTAGTAAAAGTTACTATTGACTATTTCAAGAGTAGGCTTTAAAATATGAATATGGTCCCAGGAAGGTAGCACTACTAGGCTGGAGTAGGTATGTATTAGAGATTGCATGAATATTTATTTACTATACTACTTGAGTAGTAATTTCCACAAGTATTCCACTGATCATGTTTTGCATAGTTAAAGCAAAAATGGATTCAGGACATCACAGGTAAATGCTGATTAACAATAACAAATTAACATGTCAATTAACAGCCATAAACATAATACAAAATACATTTCTGGCTTTTTAGGTTACAGTGTTCAGTGATGAAAAAAAGGGCAATAAATGTTCAGAATAATAAACCTTTGTAGCATATTACACTATTAAGGGATGTAAACAGAGAGTGCACAGCATGGAAGCTCATGTCCTTCAACAGCAGCAAGTGGCAGGTTTTTCCAGGCTAATAATGACCCAGGGCTTGACGTGCCATGTTCAACCCCAGCTTTAGTAGTGTCACAGCCACTTTAAACTAGCTGAGTGGGATTAGATAGTGATGTTCATGCAGTGCTGGTCTTAATGGATGCCACAGTGCAAGGATTTTATTTACACTTTACTTAGCTTTAAAGGGCAACAGAAATAACTGTGGGAGCAGGTCAAAATTCCTTCGGGAATGGGTGGGATGAACAAAACAGCCTTACACTCACCTCTACATTTAACTGTAAAAGTGATATGACAGGAAGTTAATAAGAAATTACATTTTTTTTTACATTACATTACATACATTTACATGATTTCTTTAACATCTGACTGCATGCATGCATTCTAATTGGCATCCCTATAGCAGCACCTAGTGAAGGTATAAGTCGACTAACCTCTGCAATCTCTAGTATGTACCATATGTTTGTAAAGAGTTAAGAATTTTAACCTTACACTCACAAAAACCCAGGCAAAAAGGCACCGTATTAAAGCTGTGCACTTTAAGTGTCACCATAATAATCATCGAGGTTACTGTAGGTGTCTGGCACCATTTGCACCAGGTCTTGTTGGTCATGTAGTTTTAAGAGACATCTGTGCACATTACTAAGTTTTATAGGTGCTTTCCTCTTACGCTGCTGTAACCCACAAAATGCTTTGCAGCCGAATAAAAATGCAAAACGAAGAACTTTCTGAGCAAAAGTGTAATAATTAAAAACAGCTATTTTTCATTACTGCCCCAACCGCAAGCTAAACGGTTTGTTTTATTGGAGGAATAATCAGGACTTTGTCATGTTACACACATTTTTAATTCAATGAACTGTTCCATTTAATAACCATGGTTAACTGATTAAATTCACTGTGTCATGTGTATATAAATCATTTTTATACCATTAGCCATAAAGAGAAATTTGTAACGCACCTCAGATGATGCAATTTATTGCCCAAATAGTCCTATAAGATAATGTCTTGCAAAAAAAAAAAAATCTGTGTACTTATACAGTAGTATAGAAAATAATGAAGATTGCTTCGAAAGTAAAATTAAGTGGTTAATTTTATTTTAGAATTATTAAGTATAAAGTATTAAACCCACTAGACACTCACGTTTTTTTTGTTGTTTTTTTTTTTCAAAATTCATTAATAAATGATTGTTAAGAACGCTTGTACTTATTGAACACTTCAGTTCAGCATTTGATTTTCATCTGGGCTCTCCTGTGTATTTATTTATTTGTTTAATTTATTCATACTTCACAAGCTATTTGCCAACCCTAAACCCCCCCCCTTCAAAAATGCAGCCAGATTAGACAGTATATCTGATGCAATATTTTTTTTTTAATCACATGATGGCCATGTAATACCAATATTTCATTTACTTTGTTTTATTGTCTTTCCTCTGAATATCCACTTTGATACATTACAACTGTATCTTTCGGCATATGTTTATCCTCATTTGTTTTAATTATGGCTTTCACACAAATAAATGTGCAAATACACCACAAATCCCTCTATCTAGATAATAATGAAGAAGAAGGTTGTGTTACAATACTTGTATACTTTCAACTGAGTTCATCATAACTCTGTGGTAAAACTTCTTTATTATAAAAAAAAAATCATATGAGACACTGGAACAGACAGTCAGAGTCAAAAACAACCCACACACTCGTGTACATGTTTTATCCTCTAAATATTATTCAATTAAATACCTTAGAGAACTCACAAACTTCTTTAAGGGCATTTATAAAGAACGAAAGGGAAAAAAAAAAACTTCAGTGTCGTTTGGCATTGGCATGAATCTCCTGTGGAGACTCAAGCTAACCTGTGTGGGTAGCTGCTGATGGCTGGTGAGCATGGGCCAGAAGTGATTTCTGAGTAAAAGAAAGAAAGTGCATTTTTCTTGTATATAGTGTGACAGTATTGCATAAACATTTTTATGGCCAGGGGTGGTTAGCATGTGTTAGCAGGGATAAGCCTCCCAGTTTTTCACAGATAAAAAGACATCAGTGTAAGGTTTAATTTCTGGCATGTACATCAGATTATTTGCTGTTAACAAATGTCTTAAGGTGGATTATTTTCCATTTTTGTGGAATCAAGCACAATGGCACAAGCAACAGAATGGTATGAAAAAATAAGGCTGTTGCTGATCTCTATCTAGCCCAGACTATAGATTCATGCAACCTATCAGTGACATGTCAGCTGAAACACGCTGTAGAATTTGTGTGCATCGGAGATAATTTATTTAAGCCCACTTCACTGACACATCCTATAACAAATCTTCAGCATTGATTGAGAAGGTGTGTGTGATTGAGTATACAGTCCTGGGTGTAATGAATGTGAAACACTGCCTCCAGGATTTTGCGGTTTTGTGATCACAGAAATAAATGCAAAATCAAGCAAACTCCACAATATTCTGAGCAAAATCAAGCATTTTTGGCCATAACAATCACAAAAAAAAAAAACAACGACAAAAAAAAAACTCAGTGAAATCTTACACGGACTGGCGAATGAGCTGGATTATTTACTTTAATATATGGCACTTTTTTTCAGGTACAAATTACACAGAAGGCCAGATGATAGAATCGTAAATTTAACATTCTTTCATTTGAATGAAATGGCTACAGCTTTTCCATTTACCATGTTTAGTATTTAGAGGAAACATGGCATGGAGCCTGTAGAGCATTACAAACTTGAATCACTTACAAAATGAGAAATCATGAATCCAGCTGCATATCTTTTATCTTTATAATTATGTAATCTGTGTAATAATGTGTAATAGTTTCTGCCACATCATTCTTATATTACAGTCGATAAGACTTTGTGAAATAATGCATAAGATAAAAAAGATCTCATTATAGTATAGATTTAAATTGTCCCATCTAATATGACAATCTGCCATCACTATTTAAGGCTTCTTTGTTTTGAACTTTCCATGGCATGAAATGACGTATCACAACTACTAAATGTATTGACATAGAGTAACATACGTTACATACAATAACATAAAGCGAGTTATTCTGTAATTACTATGGATCGGTCTGGAACTACAGTGAAACTGTAAAGTGGTACAATTATAAGAGAAAATGTATGTCTGGTTCTCCGGCATTTAAGTGGTTAACATATTACATACAATAATTAACATTAGTAACATATTACAAACAATAATTATACTGTCAAGACTTGTAAAATTACAATTATTTTTTATGTTCACCCAGATAGAGTTCCTTAATTATTTATACTGCAACAGGCTTATTCTTTTGTGCTGAGAATAAAGCATGTTTTGTAAAGAGAAACGGGAACAGTCCCATAAGGCTTTGACCCATTTCAATAGTTATACAAAAGAGATTGTCCTAATTTCATATCATAATCCTGATTATTATATACACATGCTGTTTTTATGCTGTTATTTGTGCATGTTCAATGTGCTGTTATCAGCATGTCATAATCAATATGAAATTTCTTTATACTCTGCTGAAAATGTATACTTTTTTTGCAAGTTCTTGCTAGAAACTCTAGTATTTTATATCATTTTATCACAGTAACAATATATTGTACTGCATTTGTCCTTTTTAAGTTCTATATTTTCTTTCTTCATCACCTTTACTTAATTTTCAAGATTCCCTACAATAGTCTTTACTGTACAAATGATGTACAATTCCCACTAAGCAGTCTCTCTCTCTCTCTCTCTCTCGCTCTCTCTCTCTCTCTCTCTCTCTCTCTCTCTCTCTCTCTCTCTCCCTCTCTTTTACCTTTAAAAAAAAAAAAATCAAAATCATTTTCTGTCAGTGCCAGTAATGTAAAATGCCTGTCTTACGGCACGGATTACTAAACACAACTAGTCATTATGTTCACCGAACACAATGGCATATTGGACAGCCATTTATATGAAATATTTTCTTCTTATTACTAGAAATAACTGTAGGTTCAAAATGATTTTTTTTCCCCAGAAATCCTATCAGACTTTGTAATTGTTCCCATTTGCATGACACAGCAAAGTGTATATTTATAGCCTCATTGGGTCATATATTTAAGCTGAAAGCCAGAAAATGCAGTTTTGAAACCTGTACAATATGTAAGAAATAAAACACCTGGAGATGTGCTATTATAGAAAAATAATCAATGACAGGTTGGTGTGGTGTGGCCCGACTTACAGTAAAGCACAACTATTTTCAGCAATCTGAAGTTGATTACTTTCCTATAATAGCATGTCCGGAAGTGTTTTACAGTGCTGTGAAAAAGTATTTATTCTGTTTTTGTGTATGTCTCATGCTAAATAGTTTTAGACAAACAATATACAACTTAAAACAAAGGCAATCTGAGTAAACACATAATACAGTTTTTATTTTTTATTTTTTTAATGGCTCTCAGTGTGGTTCTTTGGAGTCCCAGAGCCTTTGAAATAGCTTTATAACCCTTCCCAGACTAATGTATTTCAATCTTCCTCATCATTTCTGGTATTTCTTTTAAGTTTGGCATAGTGTGTTACTGGGTAAGACCTTTTAACCAACTTCATGCTGTTGAAAAAGGTCTAGTTAAGTTTTGATTTGATTGAACAGGGTTTGCAGTAATCAGGCCTGGTTGCATCTAGTCCAGCTGAATCCCATTATGAATGTAGTTTCATAGATTTATGGAATTAGTAACTACGGGACCAAATCAATTTTCACTCTGGCCCAGTTGGTATTGGATAACCTTTTTGCTTCAATAAATAACATTATCATTTAAAACTGTATTTTGTGTTTACTCAGGTTGACTTTGTTTTAGTTTAGATTTTGTTTTAATCTGAAACAATTTAGTATAAGATATACACAAAACTGAGGAAATCAGGATGGGGCAAATACTTTTTTTTTTCACAGCACTGTATTCCTCTTAGACCACAGTCATTTCCCAACATTTAAAAAAAAAAAATCTTTCTAAAATGTACATTCTATTTGTGCTATTAATCCCAAATAAATCCATTTACGTTCCAGGATTTAACATTACAAAATGTTGACATGATAAATAATTTTGTCTTTCCTGGCCACCACAATTAATGTTTAGAGGTCTAACTTGTTTGGGCTTAGGATAATTGCAGGAATAATTGAGTCTTTGTAAATAGATTAAATAAATGAATAATTGTCAGCTGCTTCGGCCAAGTTAAGGTGAAGATACAGTTTAAAAAAAGATTGACTATCATAGTCAATTCTTCAAATCAGGATAACTGTTGTCATGTTGATTCAATAATTGCCCATTCACTTATGCAAACAGCCTAATTACATGTTCTTATGCTGCAGAGTAGTGAATGTAATTTCTGTGTAACATATGCATGTAAGTGTATAGACCATTTCAGTGAGATTACAATTACTGAGGTTATGTCTCAATCAGCTCTCTTGTTCAGTAGACAGGGCACTGATCAGGGAGTCGGCCATTTTAAGGGTTGTCTCAATCGCAAAACCTTTCCAGTGCGCTGGAACATTTGCTCCCTAAAAAATCCCACAGTGCACCACAAAAACCAGGGAGCATCAATGCTCACTATGTTCCCTTACGGGAAATGACCATGTTTTCTGAAGCCTCTCAGCTTGAAAAAAAAAAAAAAAAGGGGACGAACTCTCAGCCAACATTGTCTACACATGTTAGTAGCTTGTTATCTTTGTTGTAGCTCTCAAATGATTACTTACGTTATCTGATGTTTTGAACTTAATTTGACTTTGTTTGAGTCTTTGAACACAACTTAAGTGTTTATTGATTTCTAAAAAATCCACTAGCTATTGTACGATCCTGCTTGAAGTACTATGATATAAACATGTATGATTAAGCTAACACATTTATATGACATATAAAATTTTAATATTTTTAAATAGTTTTTTTTTTTTTTTTTTGGTGACGTTTTACAATGAAAGTACGTAATCATGTCACCGGAAATTGAGTGCCATCAGTGTCCCAATGTGTAGTGAGCCAGGGTCCTTACCAGTTCCTCAACTTGTATACACGATATACTGATTCATGACATAGGGAGCTAGGGAGCTGATGGAGACATAGCCATAGTTATATTTGTTCCTAAAGCATTTATGGTGATGCTATTTTTAAATATAAAGCTGTCAGAATTAAATTTTTAGCTCATACTTATTGAGTCCAATGAGAATCTAACAAATAAGATATATACAAACAGTTAGCAATATGAAGTGACTCACCTTGGTGTGTCCCATTACATTCTTGATATGGAGTGTGTTTACACAGAGGGGTGGTGAAACCTTCTTGTATTTTGGATGCTTAAATTTTTTTTAGAAGAAACTATAGAAATATTTGCTCTTGTAATGCAGCTGATGAAGCTGGAGCAAGTCAAACACTGTGTAAAGTTTATTCAGCATGGGTCATTGCTAAGAAGGGAGGGAAAGTAGCAAGCTGACATTGTACGTCTATTGTTGAGTGAATTAGCTGGCTAACTGGTTAGCTTTCTTATTCGGCAAATGAATGTTATACACAGCTGAGTATTTAGGATATGACATGCAGCTGTTTGTCCCTTATTGATATGGCTTGTTAATGACCCACCTTTATTTGCTTTTAAGTATACTACATTCATGGTAATGTAATATTTCATATAAGTTGAAATAAAATGTAAGCTACAGATATTGGGATTGCTAGTGGGTATTCATCTGCCACTGTAGCATTTAAAGTGTTTTGCTGTGCTTTTGGAAATCGATATAGTTTAATTTCTGAAAGCTGGCCTGAGGGAACATCCAACAACAAGGCCTTAATTTTAATGTGGACATCCTATCATTAAATCAAGATACCAATCACATAATGAAGAGGCACACAGAGTATGGTTCTTCACTAGTTATTAGAATGATGTTTAGTGTCAACTGGTTAGTTCACTTCCTATGCTCATGAATATTCATTTGAAATGATCTATAGATGAATGTAGAGCTTAATACAGGTTATACAGGGTTATATATTGACATGCATGTCGCAAGTACACACCTTCCTTAAAATAGTACCATACTGTATATCAGAGTTTCTCCAGAGAATTAACATAAAATAATAGTAATAATAATAATAATAATAATAATAATAATAATAAAAAGCATGCCGTTTTCCTCAAATGAAACAGCAGTGCTGAACTCTTGGGAGCAACACATAAACAGTGATTTGCCAAAAAGCGCAGAGGGACAAGGAACAGGGACAAGGCAGAGAAACAGCAAGTCAGAACAAGTGGCTGTTCAGAATGAAAGGTATGTCTCATTCTAAGCCCCTCTTCCCATGGATTGCCAGAGCGTTGAAGAGTTCTGCATTCAGGTATGCTAGCCGAGTGGCTGTTGGGTTCCACTGGATGTGCTTCATCATTATGCATGGAAGAGCACAAATGTCGGTGCTGAAGAATTAGATGTCATGCTGTAAAAAGGCCAGCTTTTAAATGTGCTGTAATCACAGAAGCAGTATTATAGCCCATATTGGAGTGTGTCCTTTCTGTCAGCCTGTTCTGCATCTGCTTATCTGTCCATTACATTGTGCCTTTTTTTGTTTTGTTTTATTTTGTTTTTAGAAAATCAGCAGAAACACAGCATATGGAACAAAGGTTTGACTGACATCCAAATACTGAAAGGTTTTAAAAGGTTTTACACAATACAGTATTATGACCATGTGATATAAGACATAAATAGTCAAATTTTGTGTACAGAAATGTTAGGGCTAATGGCAAAACTATTAATGCAAAAACCCAAGCAGTCACATGATTTTCCTAATGTTCCATCGCTAATATATTATAGTCCTTAGCTATACTTAAAAGCTCTATAATAAGGAATCTTCCAAAGGTAGATTAGTTGTAAATGAATGATTCTCTATACCTCAATTAAACAAACATACAAATGCTAAACTAAACCCCTCAATGAATAATAGGCATACTAAAATGCTGAAATCGTATTTTCTTGTTTATTCAGTATGAGACCTCAGAAGCAAACCAAAGAGCACAAGCCTAGTTGCTTAATAATTGTAATGTAAGTTAAATAAAAAAAATATTTTATAAATATAAATTGTCCTAGAGAATATTAGGAACACATGTGCTATCTGTTTTTAATAAAGATGGCACTGTACCACTTTCTCTTTTCTGATACCAATACTGATACTGAATATGTATCTGATATATTTTTTCTCTAAAAACTGTTACGCTTTAAAATCATAATTTTTAACTGAGGCACGTGAATTCAGTCAAAAAATATATATAATAAATATAAGAAAGTATAAATATAATAAAATAGATTTTTTTTTTCAAATCCCATTCAATTCATTCTTCTTCTTATTATTATTATTAATTAATTAGTGTAATTTTTGCTGGTATCTGGCTATTGGGTTGGTGGCATCTCTAGTTTTTAACCGTATCAAAAATGAAGGGATAAAATCCACTTCTGCGTTTAGACCTTTGCTGCCTCTTAGGTGAGAGTTTGCTTCCTGTTAAATTAGAGGTCTTGTGCTACTAAGCGAACACCTGTCTGTCTGTGTGGAACATTTCCTTCCATCAGTCAAACTACTGTGTTTATATGTGCTGATATAGAGTATGTCTGGACATTTGCATGTAAATCACTTTTCATTGTCAATTTTTGTTGCCAACATTTAAAATTATAACATTATGTTTCATGACACCCATTATTATTCCTTTCACTTTATGTACAGTGTGTATTAATCTGCATCTCATTATTTGAGGGTAGAAAGAATGATTCTGTATATAAAGTACTCCCTTATAACAGCAGAAAAATAAATCAAGAGCGAGGACTTGTACACAGTACACAGACTGTAGATCTATCTTCAGTCAAGCAAAGAATCAAGATCAATATTGAAGCTGAGAAGTTTCAAATACTTAAAAACAATCCAGTTCTACCAGAGCCTTGCCAGACTGTTCGTTGATAGAAGTGCTAGTGTGTCATGGTTGAGCAGCTCTGGCTTGAAGGGAGAGACTGAAAGCCTGATTATAGTAGCACACGACCAGGCACTCAACACTGCATACCACCAACTAACCATTTTCAGGCAGCAGGTCAACAGCAAATGCAGAATAAGGCTGAGGAGACAATGGCTGTTACTGAGTACATGAACCAGCATAACAAGGTTGCACTGGTTGATCTGCAAGGAGCTTGGTGGACAAGAGCCTAAGAAATGGTTTCAAAACGCTCCTGAAGCAGTGGCTAATATTGATGACATCACCATTATTTGGGAAATGGCAGTGCAGACAGACCGTACCATCCTGGCAAACCATCCTGATCTGCTATTCCACCACAAGATGGAGAAGCAATGTCTGCTGATAGATTCAGCAATCCCAGATGATGATAACAACATCATGTTCAAAGATGCTGAAAAGCTGAGCAAATATAAAGATCTGGAGATTGTGCGCACAGGATAAGGGGAACAAAGACCAGAGTTGTGCATGTGGTAGTTGGGGCTCTTAGAATCATCAAGAAAGGATTCAACAAGAACCTGTAGCAGCTCCCGGGACAACACACAGCCCAGGAAATTCAATAGCCTATAAGCTAATCCTTAGGTTCCTGGTTTGGACATTGACCTCAGTAGACATTATATAATTGCCGAAATAAATAAATAAATAAATAAATATTCTTTTTTCATGTACATTGCATTTACACATTCAATGTGTGATGCCAGCAAATCTGCTCTTTAGATATTGAAGGAAAATCTAATGCATTTATTTTTTGCATTCTCATGTACCACTACTATTGTGAGAGTTATGAGAGCTGTGCGCACATATAGTCACATGCCAGACATCAGCTTCTAGAGTATTGTCATAATGCAGTAATGAGATCTTTCTTCAAACATCTGCTTCAGTCATGTCTTTAGGAAAAAGACTGACAGCAGCAGAAAAATATGGACATAATGCCAAGAATAAAATAATTACTAAAATAGATCCAGGATGGATATCATGGATAGTGGTGTTACATTGATTTATAGCCTCAATATTTGAACCTATGGATTATAACTTTTTATGGACAGGCTCATTTTTCATAATTTAATGTAAACTGTCATATTAGAAGACTGAATTTGAATATGATGTAATCACATGAGCACTAGAGGTAAACTCGGAGAGGTTGTCATTACTTCATAATTTTGTTGTTAGTCAGGCAGTAAATTTGTCCCTGAGGAAGAAGCAAACACTTACTATCTCACAGAAAGCATCTGAAGTGCATCCTTATTCTTCTCATTTTCAGACAATTAGCAGACTCTTCTTTCTTCGCTTTATAATCTCAAGATCTCTCTGTGATCTTGAAGTGCTTTTCATTTCCTTAAGGACACAGGAGAACTTTTGGGTAATTGCCTGTGTGTGTGTGTGTGTGTGTGTGTGTGTGTGTGTGTGTGTGCGCGCGTGTGTTTAACAGTGCAGCTGTTAATTCTGTCCTTTCTGCATGGGAGATGGGAGGCCATGTTGATATCCAGTGCTGAGTGGTGGAGCCAGTGAATCCTCTCTCATGGCTTTATGGGAGTTGTTGCTATCTCTCAGCCTTCACTGCTGGCTGGCTTCATGTGCCAGTTTAAGTGAGGAAGGCCCTGCTGGACCCCTTGACTGGCTCCTTTCTGACAAGGGCCCCTTCCATAACACCCAGGAGTACACCGACTTTGTGGAGAGGAACCGCCAGGGCTTTTCTACCCGCTACAAGATATACAGGTGAGTAAAGGATACATCAAGTTAAATAAATGTTGTTATATTTAAATAATACACGAAGGAGTGGTGTGAGGAAAAGGTCTTACTGTTACCACCTTGAAATGGATTAGTACATCCTGAAGTGCTTTATTCCTTTTATACCACAGTAACTTGGCAACAATTACAATTTGCTTAATGAAAGATTAATAAATGATATGACATACGTTTTAAACATTATTGTTGCATTTAATGTTGTGGAAGGTCTTTGAGACAAGTTAGTTCCTGTTATCACTTACATATAAACTCAGCAAAAAAGAAACATGCCTTTTTCAGGAGACTGTATTTTAAATATAATTTTGTAAAATCAAAATAAGCTTTACAGATCTTTATTGGAAAGGGTTTAAACAATGTTGGCCTATAAATCGTACAAGGTCCTGTAGAGGATACTATATTAGACTGAAGTAAAAACAATTATGATTTAAACACAAGCCTGATCATTGTCTCTTCACTTCACCGTTCATGCTAACATTGGTAGGGAAATAATCACTGATTAATGCAGTTGGTTCTGTCCTGTTGGATAAAATTCTTGTCTTTTTTTTAATTAGATCAATCAGACATTTGTCCGCTGTCATTGATATAAACGTATTGTTTGAATTACAGCCAGAACTAATGTCAGAGCTGCTGTTACAGAACATTTAACACCTTGAGATTTGAGAATTATGCAGTGCTCTGGTATAACATGAAAATAATGTGGCGAAAATAACACAATGCCAATGTTCCAAACTAAGAAGTGCAATTTCATGCAACAACAATAAGGTTGCATCTCTAATGATGATTATGTGTTCCTTGTCTCAAATATGTTTCAGCATGAACTAAAAGATAGGCATATTTGGACAGGATTAAATTTACATGGGATCCTTGGGTAATTTCCTGTTTTACAGGTGCTACTCTGTGACTTTATTTCTGTCTAGATCAGCAATATTGATGTTTTTCTCTGTCCTCCTCTGAGAAAATCACAGGCTGAATCACCTTCGGTTTTTCTCCAAACTCAGCACTTTCTACAAACTCTGATAATTTTAGTCCAGATACACATGCTCATGATTTTCTATGCAGATGTCACCTCAATTCTGCTGCTATATCTAGTACCGTAGCATGTATCAGTGACCCTCTTCCAGATATTAAATACTTCCTAAATAGGTGCTTCTTGTATACTTTGTGATTATTGTTTTATTGCATTTTCAAATTGTTGCTGGAGCTTTGGTTCACCCTAAATTAAAATAAGAGCCAGCGACTCTTCTCTACTCCATTGCCTCTATGACCACTTGGGCATCATGCTGTGAATGGAGTGTGATCATATGACCATGTGAATCAAACATCTGGGTTCCGAAAAAACAAAGCTGCTAGGAACTCACTGCTCCTGTGGTAATTTTATTGCTGTCCTGATGCAAAATTTTTATGACTGAGGAGACACATAAAAATGTATAACTGACATCCCACTGATAAACTAATCCAATCTGAATAGGGCTTATGTTCTCTTATGCATGAATCTCAACCACAATTAAAGTTCTAGCATTTTTAAACCCCGAAAAGTGAAATAGGAGAAGATAACATTATGTGTAATATATTATTAGTAGAAGAACACAGTGTTGGTCAAACCAAATTTTTTCATTGTATTTTGTTTTCCAAAAGAAATATCAAGTTTACTTTTCTATAAAAGACATTAAGTACTTGATTTAGACTTATTAGGAATGACATACAGTGCCATCATCCAAAGCATACTGGAGTTAAAAAAGAATATGGGTAGCTTCATGGTTGTGCAAAGAAGTTTATTGAAAAGAAGCAGCATGTTTGGCAGCTGTTTTCGCATATAATTGTCAAGCCCCCTGAGAAGTGATGTTTATCTAAGCCAGATGTGATCGAGACATGATCCACTAGAACTTTTATCCCATTTATCCCCATGTGTACTCCTCAGGCTTAATTTGAGTCTAATGTGCTCGGCACTATAAATTAACTTTCAGGTTGAACTCTTGTTTTGCTGTGAGTGTGAATGGCATGTGTAAACTTCATTTAAACTTTTAATGTGTCATGCCAACAAATCTACTGTGGATATTGAAGAAAAGTCTAATGCAATTTGATTTTGCTTTCTCTAATAAATGCTAATTAATGGGTACACGAACAACATGCTTCAACTAAATCAGGCATAAACAAGCTCAGTTTGGAAAATGTGCCAAAAATACGACATTTAGAAAGTAAGTCACGCTGTATATAATGTGGAGTATAAAACGAAACATGGAATGAGAAACATTTTTCTACTCTTGCATCTACGATATTGATAACTTTATTTGCAATACCCATGGTCTAATCAGACAATTTTAATAATGTGAATATTTATAATGACTTGACTTACAGGCGGTTTGTACAGGATTTTACAGATTTTTTTTGTGACTGTTGCAGCCAAAAATGCTTGATTTTACTGCAAATTTTTTTGTGTTTTTCTGTGCTTTTCTTGCAGAAAACTACTTGAATTGCAGAAATTGCAATTGCACCAAATTGTTTTGCACTGTCTTTCACAGTGATGTTTGTTGCTGAAGGAGACCATATAGCTGTACTCATGTGCAACAATCAAAGAGGACTTTGTCTGAATGCGCCTTGTGATGACGTCAAATGGCGCATGGTAGCCCAAATCTGTCGAAACTCTGCAGTAATTCTGAAAAATTACAAGCTCCTCAGAATACTGGGGAGTATGTTGATTTTGCATTAATTTCTGTGATAGCAAAATCACAAAATCCTGGAGGGGCTGTACAGGCATGTAACCAAATATAAATACATTGCTGGAAGGAACAGATAATGTGTTGTAATCAGATCCAAATACAGATTGATCATATGAATTTATGTGAACATGAGTCATGATGCATTTAAAAAGGTTTATTAATTTATGTTTAGTAACTGCCTGGTCAGGATATACAGTGGTTTAAACTAGTCTACCAGTTTGCTTATATTCTGGGAAATAGAACCAACTATGCAATAAAACTTACTACACAACAAATGATAATTGTGTAAGTGAGGATTTAAAAAAAAAAAAAAACATCTCTAATTGTTTGTTGTTGAGCATCTGAATTGATGTTCTACTCCTATGACCAGTGGCAGCCGTAATATATTTGACGCCCTAGGTTAAAGATTTTAATGACACCTCCCAAATTCCTTCCAATGTCATGTGAGGAATGGGCAGACAGATCCAAACGTAGTTAGAGGTGTTTATTAATGATCTAAGAAGACAAATGTAAAACACAGGCAAAACTCAGAATTAGTAAACAGGCAAAAGCTCAGGTGATCAACAAATAGGATATCAGAGGCAGGACAATATCAGGAAACACTAGGCAAAAACAAGGTGAGTAACAGAACCATGATCAGCGATATAAGCATGCTAGGAATACTTCACCATGAGTGAGTGCAATGAGAGTCCCTTTATACTGTGGCTGTGATTGTGCTGGGAATTGGATGCAGGTGTGGATGATCTGGAACTTGCAGTCCATGGCGGCCATGTTTATACCCCACAGTGCAGGATGGGAAATGGAGTTTGTGGCATGAGTAGACCTAACAGCCAAACACCGTCCTTGCAGCACACACTCATATTTTGAGTGTACAGTGCCCTCCGCTAATATGAGCACCCTTGGTAAATATGAGCAAAGAAGGCTGTGAAAAATTGTCATAATTGTTTAACCTTTTGATCTTTTGTTAAAAAAAATACTCTGCCCTCATGGATATCAAACAATTACAAACACAATGCAGTGT
>JANDJT010000012.1:5384944-5398756 GCA_024331685.1 Stegophilus panzeri
TATCAACAGATATTAAATGAAAACCTGACTGCCTCTGCCAGAAAGCTTAAAATGGGCCATGGTTGGATCTTCCAGCTTCCATCTTCCAATGATCCAAAACATACATCAAAATCAACACAAAAATGGTTTACTGACAACAAAATCAAGGTCTTGCCATGGCCATCCCAGTCCCCTGACTTGAAACCCATAGAAAACCTGTGGGGTGAACTGAAAAGTAGAGTCCACCAGCATGGACCTCTAAATTTGAAGGATCTGGCGAGATTCTGTGTGGAGGAATGGTCTCGGATCCCTTGCCATGTATTTTCCAACCTTATCAGGTATTATAGGAGAAGACTCAGAGCTGTTATCTTGGCAAAGAGAGGTAGCACAAAGTACTGGCGAAAAGGGTGCCAATAATTGTTGCACACCTGTATTTAACAAGGATATCTTTTTTGATAAACCCGTGTTTTGTTTGCAATTCTTTGACATCCATGAGAGCAGATTATTTTTGTGATTTTTTTTTTTTAACAAAAGATCAAAGGGTTAAACAATAAAGACAATTTTTTCAAGGGTGCCAATATTAGTGGAGGGCACAGTATGTATGGATCTGACTGTATATTCTTAATTGTATGCACTGTAAAATAACATGAACTCAAATTCAGAGTGATTGAGGTCATTTTGGCCTTGTGCCATTGGCTGGAACTTTCTACATAAACCACTATGTACAACAAATCAAACTGTTTTTTTTTACACACTGCCTATAAACTTGCCAGCCATAGTTCTTTGGTCTTGACATTTATTTTCATCAAGACTAATGTAAATATCTTGACTCACACCAAAGCATTTAAGCTTTCTAATTAAAAACTAGCTGGCCCTCTTACAAATGATCACTAAATGGTAGGTTTGCAATTAAAATGCTGCTAGATACTGTACTTCTAACAATTTCTTATAGATGATCACTGAGAGAGAGGAAGTGTTATACGATGATCTTTAATGTACATTGGTGAAAAGAAAACTGCATTGCATCTGAAGAATGGAAATCTAATCAAAGCCTAACCAGAGCCCATCACCTTGTTATTAGAGCAAGGGCCAACTAGAGTCATGTAATTAACATACCAGAGTGTATATTAATTTCATTTGTACATATGAAAGATGTATAGGCCCCTCTGAAACTACTGGAATTGCAAGGCTAATTATTTTTCTTTTTTCTTTAGATCAAAAATAAATATGAGACAATAAATCAGAATCTTAGCTTTAATTTCCTTATATTTACTAGATGTGTTAAACAACTTAAAACATGGCAACTTTGGTGGAAGACCACCCAATTAGTAGGTGAGCAGAAGTATTGGAACTGGTCTTGAAATCGTAGTCTTCAAGTAGGAAATTAAATTAAATAACAGTTACTATTTGGTTGTATATCCCATGATCACAATAACTGCATCAATACTGTTGCCTTCTTTTTTGTGATGCTTTTCCGGGCTTGTACCACAGCTTCTTTCAGTTGTTGTTTGTTTTGGGGGGTTTCTCCCTTCAGTATCCTTTTCAGGAGGAATGCATGCTCAACTGGATTAAAGTCTAGTGATTGACTTGGCCAGTCTAAAACCTTCCACATTTCCCTCGTGACAAAGTCCTTTGCTGAGTTGGCAGTGTGTTTTGGATCATTGTCTTGCTGCATGATGAAGTTCCTCCACCGTGCTTGACCGGTGAGATCTTAACAGTTGTAAACCAAGGCTCAAACCAAGAGTAGACATGTTCCAATGTTTTTGATCACTTGAAAATCGGTGGGTTCAAACAAAAGGTGCCACGTGGATGTAAATACCAGACTTTCAGGAAATTGAAGCTGAAAGTCTGATCTATAGTCTCAAATTCATCTTTTGATCTCAGACCAAAATGTCTTCAGTGTATAGCAAAAACTAAAGAATCTTGTGTAGTGTATATTTGTAGGGTTGATAAATTTTGAAAGTAACGTGAAAGTAAAGTAATTAGTAATCTGATTGCTTTTTACATGCAGTAATCAGTAATGTAATCAGATTACAATTTTAAAATAGTAATTAGTAATCTGTAGTGGATTACTTTTTTTGAGTAACTTAACCAACACTGGTAGCTTATAAGCTCTTCTTACTTTTAGAACCATTCATTCACCATTCATGATTCATAGCTTCAGTAAAAAGCTTGGCCCAATGACCTGCAGTTGTTATTTTCCAATAACAGCATGTCCAGGAGTGTTGTATTATTTTATTTTTAAGTTACAGCTTCACCTTTGACTCAAGCTGATACTTTTTTCCTTCCAAATGCTAAATAAACAACTAATTACAGACATCACTATATCAATGATTACACACATTTTTATAAGGTTATTTGGAGTGTCAGCCATACAAATCGCTGTATAAGTTGTTACTATAGAAATGCTCATGTATTGGAATGAGCACATTGATATGAACCTTGCAGCCAGACATACTGTCAGAGCTGCTGTTATAGAAAATTAATCAACAGTCAGAAGATAGTATTCAGAAGCACTGTGGTGTAATATCATTTAATTTCCAATGTTATAGACTGATTTGTTAAGTCTAATAGAAACAATCTAAGTTTGCTGGAAGTTGCCTTAAACTACTTTAGCCAGTTTAGTTTTGAGTGATCTAACACTAGACATTTCAATGATGCAAAGACATTTATTCCCACAAGATCTCTTACTTCCCCCCAATTATCTCTCAGTTTATGTCTCACTAAGGTAAAATATGCCTTCAATGTGCATAAACAATGGGTGGAAACAATGAGCCTAAACATATGATGAAGGTATTTTTTTAATCTTTGATGATTAAGTGCACAAATAAAAATGCTTCACCCAAAGACTATTCTCAATCGTATGATATTTAGTAATAATCATACATTTTGGTTTTTTTTTTGTTTTTACAGGTGAAGAGGCTTTAACCATATTTGTAGACAAGAGGAAGCTTAGCAAGAAAGCAGAAGTGAGTGACTACACGAGCAACAGCACAGCTGTGACTCTGGAGGCACTCCACCAGCTGGCTGCCTCCTACTTCATAGACAGAGAGAGCACACTGCGCAAACTACACCACCTCCAGATCGCCTCCACTGCCATCAAGGTGGGTCATTAGTCATGTCTCAGGGTGAGATAATATTATATATCACAGCATGATCTGTATGCTGTGCTTACATGTTTCTGTAAAGCTGCTTTGAGACAATGTCCATTGTTAAAAGCGCTATACAAATAAAATTGAATTGAATTGAATTATGTTTTTTTTTTTGTTTTTGTTTTTTGTGGTGGTGTTTGTGATATGGGGTCTTGTGATATTATACTTATATTATTTTATGTGAGGTTTAGCTTTTCACACATTATGTGCATAGTACATTATCAAATAAATACAACAACATACTCTCATTCCAAAGGTTTTACTTTCCAGCTAATCGTAGAAGTCCTTACGTACTTACTCTGTAATGGTGTATTAGTTTACCTTTCTTCTCCTCAGCCTTAACATGATGCATGGCAGCTAGAACCAACGTTACTTTGCTTGGACCTATAACTTGAAGTTAGCAGGATATTTGAAGTGCTTTGTATCTCCAGCCAAACACTCAACATCTCTGGTTGGTCATCACTTGATGCATTTTCTTCACAAAACCTGGATTCCTATAAAGATTACTTCTATCCTATCCAAAAGGCAGGATTTGTTGATCTAAACTAACACCCTACTCGCCTATTCTTCATAAGACCATAAGAAATGCTATAATGGAAATATCATATCAGACCACAGACCAGAAACAATGGCATGGGTTAATTGAGGGCAATTATTTTGATGTCACATTAAATTCATTACTTCATTGCACATTAATATGTGTAGTGGCCTGGGAAACCCCTTCGCACTGTGAAATGTTGACCAACTATATGCAGTTCTGAAACCTTGAAATAACATTGCTGCATTTTAAATTAAATTACTCTGTATACAAATTACAGAGTATACAGAGTCTATTTACCACAAAAAAGTGAAAAAGGAGAAAACAGCATTGAAAAATTCCATAAAATGTTCCATCACAGGTGTTTTGACAGCTGGTATCTGATTACAAATTGAAATGATTAGGCCTATATCGTATTCACTGTGGCACACATCACTATCCAACAGCTTAATCTAAGCATTTATCAAGCAGGATACAAAAAAATTTAATCATAAATCATTTAAGAGTGCATTTACACAAGCAATGTGACAATGATGGTCCTGTTAGTTTAGAAAATTGTTCAAATTCCACAAGAGTGCCTAAGTTTGTGTAAATTTACATATAAGGAGCCTCACAAATGTGAACATGGACTGATCGGCTTCAAATCATATACAAGCCCAATTCCAAAAAAGTTGGGAATTGTTACTTCTTTTTAACACTTACTTTTCCAGCCTTTTGTTGCCCCATCCCAACTTTTTTTGAAATCTGGTGCAGCCATCAAATTCAAAATCACCTTATTTTTTCCTTAAAATGGTACATTTCCTCATTTTAAACATTTGATATGTTATCTATGCTCTATTGTAAATAACATATGGGCTTATGAGATTTTCAAATCAATGCATTGTTTTTATTTACATTTTACACAACGTCCCAACTTTTTTGGAATTGGGGTTGTATTTGGTGATGAATTCCATCAAATCTAGAAATGGATTAAGCTGTCTAGTTTAAAATGCCTAATTATTTCAAATTGTACACACAAACTTAATGAATATTTTGAGTAACTCGCACAAATGAAGGCAAATTAAGACAAGTAAGACTAACCATTCAACTGGGACAAAAAGACATATAAAAGGAACCCTATGAAAGGACGATCGAATTATTCAGTGTCTATGGTAACCAATGTCCTGTAATTGCTGTTATATTTAGCACACGTTCAAGTGCACACAGTCAATCTCTGTGAGGTTTGGCTTTAATGGTGTTTAACTGCAAATCATCTGTGCTGTGACTGTGCTTGGTCATTTCTGGATGATTGGCTTTTATCAACATATGCATGTCAGTCACACAAAAACATTTACTAAACAGGTGTTTTATTAAAAGATTGATAAATGAGACCCAATATCTACATTTCCCTGTGATAATTCATTCCTGCTCTGATAATATTCAGTAAACTACAGCTTGGGAAATTGGCCAAGCAAAGCACAACCAAAACTCCAAAGAACTACATTTACATTTTTTTTTTTTCATGAGCAGTTGGCTGATGCTCCTATTCTGGGCCACCCCTTCATTATGCCTCCTCATTTCATTACATGAAGATGCGCCTTGTCTTGACAACCCACAATTGTTGCACTTAGACATTTTCTTTGCAGTTGGGAGAGTGGATCTCACTGGGTGGAGGTTTATACTGTATGTCTGTTGCTTACATATAGTTGCTCTTGCTCTTATTAAGGCTTTCGTTTGTGCATGAAAAGCTGAGATGTTCCTTGAGTGATGGGAGCAGTGAGTGTGACAGTCTAGTGCAACTCCATCAGTTGAGGAGAATGAATCAGGGGCCTTTGACACATGCATCATTTCTACTGAGCTTTGACCCATGCCTGAATTTCACAGGACAGACAGAAGCAAATGTTCTGCTGTGTGAATTCCAAATTAAATGGGACTCGAGTGAGTAATATGGCTCCTGGCTCTCCCCCATTGGGTTATGTGAAAGAGAAATTTAGCAACTCATTTTGCAGAAAATCCTTTTAGTGCACTGGTGGGTGTAAAAGAGCCTTTACAAAGTCATGATGCATCACTCCAGCATGGTTCTGCACAGCTTGTTTCCTAATGTGGAACGATTCAAGCTGCTTTGTGACTGGCTGGCACCATTTTGTTCATAAGTTGATTTCCCAAATCTTGCATGACACTCTGCAAATCTGCCCATGAAAGCATAACCTATGTGTCTATTAGAAGATGTTCTTTAAAAAATATCAATTTACCTGTTCACTCACATGGATTCACAATGGGCTATAGACAGGTTTTCTGTGAATGTCATGTTGACATTTCTTATTAGCTTTATACTGAGCTTTGAAAACAATTTATCAGCACTTCCACCTTCTAGAGCAGATGTCTTCCACCTTCTAGAGCAGATGTCTTCAACTAAAATTTGTGATGGTCCAACGACATAAGTTTCCTTGCTTACAAAGATACATATAGCTAACTAACATGACTGAGTGGTGAGAACAGATACTGTTTAATGTTTAACCCATTGTTGACTACCTCATGGCTATAAATAAGACACATCAATGTATGAGATTGGCTGCAACAGGTGATCTTTTTCTTCTTCTTCTTTCTTAAGATGTCAGTTGGCTCTGCTAATTTTATTTATTTATTTCTTCCCCTGAGTGCTCAGTTTGATCCACTGAAATACTGCATTCAGGTTCTGCATCCAGGCCACAGTCCACTGGTTGACCACCATTCTCTTCTTTACTGACATTACTAAACTCTCTAATCCTATTTTTATACTCTCTCCTGTCTTTTATTATAGTCTTATAATTTCTGTATTACATTTATTTCTTGTAATTCAATGACACTCTATTTTTCCCCATTCCTTCACACATTTCCTTGTTTTACCATAACATTGTGATATGAAATTAAGTACTACTGTGACAACTGGGGCCCGACCCTGAGAAGCCAGAGAAAAGATTTGGTTGAATAAGTGGTGCTGAAGCAGTTTGTTGCTCAGCACAGTGTAGTAGGTACAGTGACACCAGCCTGACTCTCTGGTGGATGCAGTCCAGCTGGCAGAGGCCACATGTTTGCAAAGCCAGGGAATAAAAGCCCTATCATCCTCACTTCCGGGTCCTCACCCATGCTGGCACCATAAAAAGAGAAGCCTTTGAAGACAGTGGGCGGGGTGGTGGTAGTGGTGATGGGGCTTTGGGTTATTCAGCGAGCACCAGCTGGCAAGACTGCTGAGGGGATAAGGATCACACAGTCAAAACTTTCCATCACCTCTTCTTTCACTTTTCATCAGTGTGCCATCACATTAAAGCATTCCTTAACTTTTTATGTAACAACCCAAAAACAAAAAGCCTTCACCACCTAGTGGCAGAAGCATTCTGTTTTTGAGATGACTGTGCATCTGTTCATCCCTCTGTGCTTCCATTCATGATTCTCCTTGTCATGATATCTCGAGAACAAGTGGTTGAATGTTTGTAGGATTTATATGGAATTATTGTTGTGGCCAGCAGATGAATTGATTAGATTTTGGAATCGGTCAAGGTCACATCAAGGACGTCTGTAATAGTTTTTCTTCAATAGCTTCCTTCCTGTTTTACATAGGCTTTAAGAATATGTCAGGCATGCAAATTAATTACAAGAGGAACTAGGCTTGGCTGCAGAGGCATCTCTGGATATCACTGCTATGTGCAATCATTCATTCACTTCACATTCACTAATTGAGACTTTGTCTTTATACTATTTATAATCTATTCATTTCATCTGCCAGTTTAAATTGGCCCAACTGCCCTGTTTAAGTCTTGTTAATCTATTATCTCATGACCAATCTCAGCATAGCAATGAGTGCACTCTTGTTAGAGCCACTAATGGTATCCCACTCTCTTATGTTTCCACAGCCTTTAATATGGCAAACTGTAATGCAGCCTTTGAAACAGTGTCTTTCTTCTCTCCTGCCTCTCTTTTAACTGGAATTTATGATTCTGCATTTTAAAGATGTATTAATGAGCAAGCCCTTGGTTCCTAATGGCACTGCAAATGAATGCAGTATTAAAGGCAGGTTCACATGGAGGGTAAACCAGTTAGATCTAACTGGAAAGTCCAATTTTTCAACAGTCTAGATTGGATGAACCTGTACCCACTGTAGCCTTAAGTTTCTGTTCTTGGCTGAACGGAGTTGAACCTGATGTAGTCTGCTACTGTTGTAGCCCATTTCCTCAAACTTTGGTGTATTGTGAATTTTGGTATTCTTTTCTGCTCACCATGGTTGTAAAGAGTGATTATTTTAGTCATAGACTTCCTGCCATCTTGAACGATTCTGAGTCTGAATCTGCACCTCCTCTGAATTTTTGCACCAACAAGGCATTTCCACCAGCAATGTTGCTCATTGGACATTTTTTTTTTCTTTTGCAATATTCCAGGAGATCAGCAGTTTCTAAAATGCTCAAACCAGCCTGTTTGGTATCACGAGCCATGTCAGGGTCATATCCATTCTGATGTTTGATGTAAACATTAACTGTTTAACTAAATTCTGGACACCTGTATCTGCATGGTTTTATGCATTGCATTGATGCTGCATGATTTGGCTCACTGGATAACTGCATGAATGAATAGGTATGCAGGTGTTCCTATTGAAGTGATACTTACTGTATATAACACATATATAAACATATACTACTTTTCAGTCTCCATAACAAAAAAAAATAATTTGGCCCGTCAGCAGGCAACATAACTGTAACATCTTCAACTGTTGATGAAGTTGTTTTAATAGAATTTCCGATTTAATTTGTTTTATGCCCATGTTTGGAAACTACATCTAATCCAAAGCCAACTGCATTATATGATGTACAGGCTGTTAATACCACATGTTATGGGAAAACAACTGATACAGGCTCAGGTCATACATAATATTTTTTCACGTTTGAATAGCAGCTGCTGTAAGTTTGGAAGGTATTGCCTAACATTGTGTTTTTCTTTTACATATCATGCATCCTGTAATGATAAATGCAGATGTTCATCTTATTACATTTTGTCTTTCTTCTCTTTCACAATCCTTTTATCATTTTTGCTGTGTGTGCATTTGTGCCTAGAAATTGACCAGTAACACTTTCTATGATGCCCATATACATAAATCATTATAACTGTGCTTATAATACCTTGCAAGTTGGTAACTAACACTTGTTAGTAATAAAATTACAATTATTAATTATAAATGTAACTATAAATGTTACAGTACACCACATGGCATTGTCATACCTAATCCGGAATCGGCAAGGAATTCCAACTCCCAGATTGCTCCTCAAACTACAAACATGGCCACCTCAAACTCCAGTTCCCAACCACAATTGTAGCCTACAAACATGGCTGCTTTGAACTCCATTTCCCAGCACATACACTCATTGCCTGTGATCAAAATTGCTTACTGCGACATTAGCTACTTCATTCGATTCAGTGCCTGCTGCTCGGCCATTGATACAGTATGTACTGATCAGTATAAGTGTGCAGAATGAATACAATCCAGACATACTACATCTGCCATATTGGCATTATCATATGACCTACAATTTAAAAAGAGCTGACGCATTCTTCTGCCATTTTTTTATTCTGACTGCTCTTCCATGCCAGCACCATTGCATTATGTGACAGCACAGTGTCAACTGGTTCCATAATGCAGCTTCTCTGTGGAAGCAGTAGGTCATCCGGCTATTTTTTGCCTACTGTTTTATGAATAGTGAGAATAAGGATGCTCTACTCTACTCCTTCGGCGCAATGCATTTGCGCCTACTGTATAGTATGGTAGTAGGGATATATTCGGATGCAGCCATTGCTACATTCACAGTCATACGAGTACTGATTACACATACCTGGACTCAATCACTATTTACCACTCACCTACATATACACACTCACAAAACATTCAAAGTGAAGTATTGCTCAGTGTCTTCATTCTTGATGTGCCCATACTTGGTCAAAGTGTTTGATATCCTGGTTATTCTGAATTTCCTATTGTCCTTAAGTTCTGAGATTCTGATTTTCTTAGTGTATTCTGTTTGCTGATCGCCTGATCTTGCAACCTGTTTATTGTTCTAATAAAAGCATATTTTTGCAACTGCATCTGCTTCTGCTGAATGACACATTATAATAAATACTGACTTTTACATTACAAAATGTTTATAAATTACCAAGCAATTAGTATTTATTTATTTATTAATTTGTTTGTTTGTTTGTTATTACAAAACAGAAAAGTGTCATCTGCTAACAGTACACTAGTGTTCATACTCTATAAGGGTGTGCATGGAAGTGAGTCTGTGTGACTACAACTGCATTTGTCTGTGAGAGTATGATTGAGTGGCAGCAGCAAGACTTACCTTGTCTTCCTGTCAGCCTGGAAATGTCATGATCTGACAGGCTAAATAAAAAAGAAATCACCAAACTGATACTACACTGAGGGAAATGAAAGTCAGTTACATGTATTTATGCTTACTTAAAATGGCACCAAGCCATCTTCTTTCTTTAAGCACCAAAACATTTTAGGAGAACGTCCACCCTGAAGGTCAACCATTTACTAGCAATTTTCACTGTCATATTAATGAGAAATAGGGCTGTATCAAAACTGCAGTTTACCAGTCCAAGACAAATCTAAGACCAGGAATATCTGAGAGTGAGTCAAGTCCAAGTCTTGGGGGGTAAGAGGGATGGTGTCTGGGGGTGTATGGCTGGAAGCTAAGTGTAGAGTCCAAATGAAATCAAGACTGAGTCAAGCTCCAGCCTGAAAACTGTCAATTCATTTTCAATGCCAAGCCTTTACTTTAACTAGTTGGCCTCATTTGTGCATTGCACCCATGGTTAGGTAATGTTTTCTAGAAGATGGTATTACTTTTTGTCAAACTGAACATGAACATTATTTTACAAACTCTCAGTTAAGACCAAGACCATATTTAGCGAGACCAATGCCCAAGACAGAGACAAGTCCAAGTACAAATGCCAATAAGTCAGAGACAAAGCCTCAAACAAATCTTGAGACCATACTGGAGTCCAAATTTTATATCCTTAATGAGTAATCCAGTGTAGAAGTAGTGAAGGACACTTTACAGTAGCCGGTGTTAATGACGATACACATGTAGCCTTAACATTATTAATAATGAAAAGCTTTGAAACACTGGATCTTTCTCATCTCCATCACCTATCCTCCCTTTGATTTAGTACATTTTATTTATAACAAGCCACTCACTTGATGATGCAGTCTGTACTACATCCTCAATCTTCTGGACAATCTAGCCTTCAATGCCAGAGTCAAGTTCTTAGACAGCCTTTAATACAGTTGTGCCAGAATAGCTCCATAACAAACTGCTACAATGAGGTGTGAACACCTCCATCTGTTAGTGGATTGTTGACTTCCTATCAGACAACAGGCAGTTTCTACAGATGGAACCATACCCATCAGTACCCCTTTCTATTAACACAGGGGCTACACAAGGCTGTGTACTCTCCTCTACACATTGTACACCAAGTGCACATTCAGCGACCCTTCCAACAAGCTGATAAAATTTTCAGACAACACAACTATAATAGGCTTCATTAACAATAATGGTGCATCTGCCTACAAGAGAGACGTGGCCCATCTGGCTTTGTGCTGTACTGAAAACATCCTGTAGCTCAACACACACATAAGAAAAAAAAAATCAACAACCATGCACTGAATAAGTTAGTCATTCAAACTCCTAGAAACTATCACAACAATGCCATACCAAAACAACCACAATTTAAAAAAAAAAAAATCATCAGCAGCTAATGGTATGTTTTAATGGGAATTGCAGAAACGCAACATCTGTCAACCAGCTGTCTCTCAGCTCTAAAGAATCATTATCGAGTGCATCTGAACCTCATCAATAAGCGTGTGGTTCAGCTCAACCTCCTCCTGCTTAAAGTCAAGACTGCAGTGAATTGTGTGCACAGCAGAAAGGCTGGCTCTTCTGCAGCAGCTGTCAATTCAGGAGCTGCATAACATCAGGGCCTAGAAGTAAGCTGAAAATTTCATCATGGACCCCACATACCCAGGGAATTATCTGTTTCTGAAACTCTCTTCAGTTAAACTGTACTGCTCCATCAGAAGCAGTACACATGACATCAGGACTTTTCCAACAATCTTTTAACAAGCCTTCTATAACAAATAAGCAGAGCTGGCCTTTTACAGTTAACATTGAATGTGGACTTTGTATTTGTATTGAATTTATTGTTTATTGTACTGTATTTAATGTCTGCACTTTTGTAGGTCTGTACACTTGCCTATGTTCACATACACTCACCATCCACTTTTAAAGGAACCCCTGTACACCTGCTAAGTCATGCAGATACAGGTCAAGAGCTTCAGTTAATTCACATCAAACATCAGAATGGGGGAAAAGTGTGATCTCTGTGACTTTAACTGTGACATGGTTGCTGGTGCCAGATGGGCAGGCTTGAGTATTTCAGAAAGTGCTGATCTCCTGAGATTTTCCACACACAACAGTCTCTAGAGTTTAAGGCATTGGCTAAGGCATTGGTCTACTGATTGTAAGGTCATGAGATCAAATCCCATCACTACCACACTGCCCCTGCTGAGTCCATAACCCTCAACTATTCAGTTCTATAAATGTAATATCCTTGCACTTCTCTAAGTCTGTGAACTGCCATAAATTTAACATTCATCTACAAGGTGAGGAGCATGATGGGGTTGATGGTGGTATTATGAAAGTGGAAGCTGATCTGTTTGAGCAGAGTGTGCAGATGAAGAGCTACAGCATTGCTCCCTTTAGGTAAAAATGAAGTGAGGGCTAATTCCCACAGCACCACTATCAGCAGGTAACAAGTTGTGGGTAATGTGGGAAACCATGAACCAAAGTGAAAATAGACATGCTGATAAAAGAAGTTTAAATTACAAAGGTCAGAACTGTATTACAAAATAAAGTTTAAAGTTTTTTACTTTAAAGTTGCAAAATCCAAAACTACATATCAGAAATTGTTTTGCAGTAAGAAAAAACTATTAGCCAAAGTTTTATGTATGTCAAAGAATGTCACACAAGAAAGTTACTACATTCCTTAAGGTTGAAGAAGAGATGATGAAATCATATGTTGCAGTATGTAAGAATCCCCTTCAGCAATAGTTCAATAAAGTAGTTGAATATGTTTCAGAGAACTGTTGTGTGAGGATCTGTGAGTTTCACAACATGGAAAGTATTTTATTTATGCAAGAGAATTTATTAGCACAAATCTAAGAAAATAAAACAATGGATCAAGAGGAAACTGTTAAAGGGAAAGCACAGAGAAATGACAAGACTTGAAAAATACAATACAATACAACAGAAGTGGCCAGCGTCCCAAATGGGAATAGGTCTTAGTACTCAGAAAAGACTCATTTAAGGTGCAACAGTACACATAATATCTCAACTAGATTACCTAGCAAAAAAGTGAAAAGTACAAATTGTATTTTACCTCCTTTGCTTAAACATATTGATGTTAAATATTATTACACTAAACGTAGTATATGGCACTGTACCTGTCTTGCTCTTTTAACTGTTTATTTTATTTTTTTGTTTCATGGTGTGTATTTTGTTGTACAGGTAACTGAAACAAGGACTGGCCCTCTTGGATGCAGTAACTATGACAACCTTGATTCTGTCAGTTCGGTTTTAGTTCAGAGTCCTGAAAACAAAGTCCACTTACAAGGTAGTAATCACTTCTGGATACTCTTTGTTGTCCTTTGTTCAGAATGTCATGCTGAAAGTCGTTAATGCATCATTCAGTGAGTCATTGATTCATTCATTTTCATTAACTGCTTTATCCTGGTCAGGCCATGGTGGATCTGGAGTCTATCACATGAATCACCATTTTTGCTCATGGTGCCTGGTCTTAACCAGAGATGTCATATAATCGTATATAATAATCTGTACAGTATCAGACACTGTCAATTATTAAATAATTTTCTAGTTTGATGTGTTCTTGGCCTGCTCATTTCATATGTTGTGCATAATTACTGTATATTATGTCATATGACTCAAATGCATCATATGAGACAATACATGCCTCAAATGCATATATGTACACATATATACATAAAATACAGTGCTGTAAAAGTCTTCAAACGAAATACATAAAGGTAACCCGAGTAAACACAATACAGTTTTCATATATATA
>JANDJT010000012.1:5404924-5415083 GCA_024331685.1 Stegophilus panzeri
TGTCACATTAAAAGATATAATCAAATATTTACAAAAATGTGAGGGGTGTACTCACTTTTGTGAGATACTGTAAATAATGATCCATGATTGATAACTTGTTTGGTTTCAGTATCGGTAATGGTATCAGAGAGTACCAGAAAACATGTACTTGGTCTAGCATAAAGAAATGTCATTGATGCATCCCTAATGCCTTCTATGATCAACACTATCCTAGCACTTTAAAATGCCTCAAAATTCTTAAAAGAATAGTTTTACCACAACTACCATAACCATAGTATTACATAATACAAGAATAGCAAGTCAATATCTACACATTAATATAGCAATATAAAGGTAGTTACCTACTCTCTATGCTAAAGCACTATCATGCAAACTAATTGTCTAAGTAACATATATACTTGTCTAAGTAAATATTTAGCATTACTTTTAATCCATTAGCACAAAAGAGGATATGCTAAGAAATATGGTAAACATGGTAAGCCGGTATAAACAAGAAAAGTACTGCTTTCTATGATCCAGATTAGTGGTCATGAACTACAGGGTGCTAGGGAGGACTCTTCTCTCAGTCATACCTTTATTAGTACAGGGAGTTCCCTGCACAATTTGAACTGAAATCATTGCTGCTTCACCCAAGTGGCCCATATTTCAGGCTGAAATCTCAGTGGACTGGGTAGAGAAATGCTGTATGCTTGCCTGGGAATCATGAGGAGCAGATTAATTATTTCATCTCAGAAACAAGCTGTACATGCTGAATTTTGGTTGATTGTTGGCTCTCTAGTTGCTTTTGGTGCCAATTATGAATACTTGAAACAATTCATAGAGCTCTGCATGCACAAAGCAAATGCCAGTGATACAAAGGTGTATGTGTAAAGCCCTAGTAGTTTCTTCATTCTTTTTTTCACTAACGTACAAACATTATTTTGGCTCACAATAAGGTGCTAATGCGAAAAAGTCTTAATTAACAGCAAATTCTGTGCTCTGGCGCTTGTCTAATTTTCTCCCCATGGTGATTTTACTATTATTAAACATAGTGCCATAACTAGCTCAGACATTAAGCCACACATATTGTGTAGAGTTCTATTTTTAACACATTACTAAATCCTCACTCTGTCTACTTCCAATGTAGGCCACGGTCATACTGGCTAAACTACTTCCAGTCATTACTCTACTGCTCGGAGAACAACCAGATGGGCTTTTTCTCAGAGGAGCTGCACACCTGCATTTGCACATATGACCAATACTCATGCCAGCGACCCACACCATGTTCTGTCGGAGAGGGTCCAGCTTGTGCATCCTGTGCTAGTGACAACTACACTCGCTGCGGTAGCTGCAACACTGGCTACATGCTAAGTCAAGGATCCTGTCGGCCTATGGTGGCTGATTCCACTGACAACTACCTGGGCTTTGAGACTGACTTGCAGGACCTAGAGCTGCGGTACCTCCTGCAGAGGTCTGACCGTCGCCTAGAGGTCCATGCTATCTTCATTAGCAATGATATGCGCCTCAACAGCTGGTTTGACCCTTCATGGAGGAAGAGAATGCTGCTCACACTAAAGAGCAACAAGTACAAATCCAATCTGGTGCACATGCTTCTGGGGATCTCCCTCCAGATTTGCCTTACTAAGAACAGCACCCTGGAACCTGCCCTTACTCTTTTCATCAACCCCTTTGGTGGGAGCCACTCAGAGAGTTGGTTGATACCTGTAAATGAAAACAAATTCCCAAATTGGCAGTCCACTAAGCTGGACCTTCCACTTGAGTGTTTTAACTGGACCCTGACTCTGGGCAACAAGTGGAAGACCTTCTTTGAGACAATTCACATTTATTTGAGGAGCCACATTAAAACATCAGGTCCTACTGCCAATGAGAGTGTTTACTTGGAACCTTTGGAAATGGCAGACCCTTCCAGAAACTTGGGTTACATGAAAATCAACAGCATACAAGTTTTTGGTTACAGTATGCATTTCAACCCAGAGGCAATCCGGGACTTGATCCTGCAGCTGGACTATCCCTATACACAGGGCTCACAAGATTCTGCCCTGATGCAGCTACAAGAGATCCGAGACCGCGTTAACCGACTGTCTCCACCAGGCCAGCAGCCTCTGGACCTGTTCTCCTGCTTATTGCGCCATCGCCTCAAACTCACAGTCAATGAAGTGATGCGCATCCATTCTTCTCTCCAGGCCTTCAGTGCACGACTCCCAAACCCTCTTGATTACGAAACAACCAAACTTTGTAGCTAACAACTAAAAGGTCAGACAACTAGAATATGTTTACACACAGAGAGGAGACTGTGCATGAATAAAATAAATCACTTAATTATTGACTAAAATACTGTATATGTTTCCACATTCACTCTGAAACAAGTGTACTCAAATCAACCAAGTCAGTTTTCTTGTTTGGAGCAGCACTTAAAAGATTTGGTGGGACCTTTGCTGTATATGACTGCAAATTTTCTTTCTTTTGTTTCTTTTCTTTTTTTGCTTCAGTGACAGTGCACTTTCCTTAAACAGAATACAGTGATGTCAGTATGTTTTGTAGGTAAATTGTTATTAAAACTTCATGTAATATTAATTATTTACTAGTCTTCTTTTTTGGTTTAGCTTTTCAGCAATTTAAATACTGGAAAATTATGTCCACCTTTATATGACATAACGATAATGTAAATGAGATTAAACAAGACACAAGTGCTTGATTAAATAGTAATATAACAGATTCATTAACACAATTACATTACGCCTTGTTATGATAAGCTGTCTCCTGTCTGAAAGAATAAGATTTTTTACATTTTTTGTTTAACAAAGGAAATCACATGTTTGATTAACATTACAGATGATGTGTTTTGTGACAAATTAACAGTGCTGCTCACTGCCAAGGTGAAGCTGTGTTAGACCTTCTCAGATGTGTTGATATCATTTTATGAAGATGGGCCTTACATTGCTTGCAGACACACACACACACACAAACCAAATGATGGTGTTGTAATCATTAATTGTTACTATTGTTACTATTAATATTACTTTTACATTGCCATTATTATTTGTATTTGTATTACCTTATTTGTGCTTTTTTCCCTCTTTTCCCCATCTTTCTCATTTTATGTGATGTCTTAGTTTATCTCTTTGTTTATGGGACCTTACATGCTGAAGTATATAATGGGGGGGGGGGGGGGGGGGGAAAAAAATGCAGATTTGGCATTTGTCTGTCCTTATTATATATATATATATATATATACATATATATTTATTATTATTATTATTATTATTATTATTATTATTATTATTATTACATTTTTATGTATTCCTTTTGTGTTTGTGGTGTGTAAGTGTAGTAGTTATGGCCAAAAGTTTGTGGACACCTGACCCTTACACCCATGTGTTCCATCCCCAAAGATGGAAACGCACATTTGCATAGAATGTCTTTGTATGCTGTAGCATTAAAATTATCCTTCACTGGAACTAAGATCCTAAACCTTCCAGCATGATATTGCCCCTGTGCACAAAGCGAGCTCCATGAAGACAATGGTGTGTTAATGTTGGAATGGAAGAACTCGACTGTCCTGCACAGAGCCCTGGCCTCAACCCCACTGAACACCTTTGGGATGAACTGGAATGTCGACTGCACCCCAGGCCTCCTCACCCAACATCAATGCCTGACCTCACTAATGATCTCATGAATGAAATGACACAAATCCCCCTAGCCACACTCCAAAATCTAGTGGAAAGACTTCCTAAAAGAGTGGATGTTATTATAACAGCAAAAGGGAACTAAATCTGGAATGGGATGTTCATCAAGCACATATGGGTGTTATGGTAAGGTGTCGACAAACTTTTCGCTATATAGTGTACATGTCAAAAAAGGCTATAATTTTGAAAGGAGCCTTACATTGAATGTTACACTGAAGTGGTAACATAGTGCCTTTGTAAACGTGAGCTAGAAAGTTTAATAACTCCTCCAGTCAGTAGTGTTTCTTTTAGATAAAATCATGTAAATTCACATTTACTGTGGTGAACAGGTCAGGAGGTTTGCATATACCCTTCAGTATTGTCAACATTCTATACATGTCTGTAAAGGTCAAACTACTGTGCAATGAAGAAGAGATGAAAATGCAAGAATGTGTTACAAGTGACAGAGAATATAGATTATAGAATATATAAAATTTCTACCAAATTCTATTACTGCAGATATTGTTTCTTCTTCATGTCACGCTCACCAGGGCTGCCAGTGTAACATTTTACATAGGAAACATTGCTCACTGGCACAATGACATAGCGAAAACAAATGAGCAAGAATGAGCAAGGGCATAATTAGTGCTAAAATGCATCTACTAATTACCAGCATGCTACCTAGAGAGAAATTAGTGGGAAATTAGTGCTTGTCAGTAATGCCAAAATGAGTTAACACATTGTTTTCATAATGGCAAATCGGAAAGTACAGAATGGCTATTACAAAGGTAATTATTCATTCTCCCAGCCTGGCAAAAACAGAAATAGATGCACATAGAATGTACAGTGGTTCAGTTCTCACAATACACCTATGGTTAGTGGCTTTGCAAAGACAGTGTACTGTCTAATTTTGGTATTACATGTGTGGCGGTCTGGAAAAACATTCTGGAAAACAGCTAACCATTTACTAAAATTTAGGTATTGAATAAAATTACACACACACACACACACACACACACATTTTATTTTGATGTGTGGCAGCAACCAGACACTGAGAACATCATCCCCACAGTGAAGCATGCTGGTGGGAGCATAACATTTTGGAGATGCATTTTATAAGCATGAATTCAAAAATTGGTAATATGGATGGTGCAAACAACAAATGTATGCAATTTTAGTTGAATTAACTTGTGTCTCCAATAAAAAACACTACAAATGTTATACATACCATATTATGTAAATCAAATGATAAAATCCCAATTACACCCATTTCATCTCCTCAAACTACAAAATTTAGAAAAGTTCAAGAAATTGAAAACTCGTACTGAGAATTAGGCTACAAATGTAAAGTTAGTCATGGTGTCTTTCTCGTGATGGAATCTTATAGTAGAACATGTCAATATTTGACCACATGAAGGGATTTTCCAGGCCACCACACATATAATCTAATTGGTAAATGATATCTTGGTCATTTCAGCGACTAAATGGTCAAATGTAAAGATCGCCTTCTTTCTGCATATTTTCTGCAGTATTTTGGTATATTTTATACTGGAATTGTTGTGATTAAAAACTGAAACAGTTGTGCTGTCCAAAACAGCAGCAACCTGTGCATTTCTTATTTGCTCTCTACCACTTGCATTACTTTGGCAAAAGGAGTCATCAACAAAAGTCAAAATCTGTAAGAACAGATCACACTTCAGTATAAATGATTTGAAGAAACACCCTATGGCAGTGGGAAAAAGGTAATCAATAACATCAGCACCATCTCCTGTGTTCCAGTACAAGTATTTACAGATGATGCCGCAGGAACAAAGGCCATGTGAACAGAGAAGGAGGCAAAAGGTAACTGTCTACTGCCAATGAATCAGTGTTCAGCTTTATTGCCTGAAAGAAGCAAAGATTCGGCAGGAAGATCAATGCAGTCACACAAACTGATGGTATTCTGATGCTCACACCAGACCTGCATCATCATCAATTTATTAACTGGTTTGTGTTTTCCACTTGGTAGGCTTTCTACAGGACAAAATCAATCCTCACTGTTATGGTCCATTAAAATCTATGATTATAATACATCAGTGCATTCCGCAGCTGAAGGTTTCTGAGTCTGGGGCCATAGAACACAGACAAAGTGTAAACGACGATTTCCCAATAATTCCTAATGAATGGCATTTTAATTAATTGACATTATATAAGACAGCAAATTTATACTCACTGACATTTTACTGTTCTGAAAAAAGTGATGAAAGTAAAGTATAGTGGGAGGAGGAAAAGAGTACTGGGGATGTAAAAGCAGCTCAGCTCTTTGATGAATTGTACCAGTATCAGTAATGAAGAAAATAAGAAACAACAACTTTCACTCCCAGAGTTCCCTGGTAGACTGGTGTGGCACTCTCAATACCACAGCTAGGGTTCGATTCCTGGTCAGGGAACCAACCCCAGTCCCTGGAGGGTTGCACGAGCCAGCGAACTCTCAGTGCCAGTCCCAAACCTGAAAAATGTGGAGGATTGTGTCAGGAAGGGCATCTGGTGTAAAACTGAGAATCGAAATATGCGGATGAGTAATCTGCTGTGGAGACCCTGAATAGGAGCAGCCGAAAGAGGGAAAAGGCAGGCTGGTTTAAGCTGATGGGATGGGTATAGTAACTCAAATAACCACTCTTTACAACTGTAGTGAGCAGAAAAGTATCTCAGAATGCACAACATGTCAAATCTTGTAACAGATAGGCTACAACAGCAGAAGACCACATTGGGTTCCACTCATGTTAGTCAAGAACTGCAATCTCATTCTACAGTGGGCACAGGTTTACTGAAACTAGAAAGGTTTACTTGGTTTACTTGGAAACAGACCAGGTGACATACAGCTGTTCCTAATAATGTGGGCTGTGAGAGCATAAACAGTTTTATCATTAAAAAAGCATCCCTGTTCCCTAATGGACGTATAAGAAAGCATTACGTTGAATATACACTGGCTGATTTTAGCTCTGCTTGTTTCTGTCACCAACCAATTAATTAGTGATTAATTGCTATCTGTGTGAACAACACAAATCGCCCCATCTGTGAGCAGTCACAGACCCATTGGCATTTTCCAGAATGTTTAAATTACTGATATTTAATTTTGTAGCATAAGCACATCTAGTAAATACAGCAATGAGCGAGTGGGGACAAACAAACCAGTATGATTGGTCAAGGCCTTTCCACTTTCTTGGAAATAGACAGAGATCATTGTGATAAAACCATGAAGACTCTCTTCAAGATAAAATATGTATTTAGTTTTTTAAAAATGTAGTTAGTACATAAAAGTGGCCAGTACATATAATACAAATTTGTACAGCATTTATTTATTTATCTATCATTCATTCTTTCATTCATCTTCAATGACTGCTGTGAGGGAGCAATGCTACCTCCTGCACCACTGTGCATGCTGTTTGTTTTGTTCGTTTGTTCATTCATTCAATATATCAGTCTCAATTTGAACTCATCTACTAAGTTTTTCTCTTCAAGAGTTTTTAGCTATTTTGTTAATCTCAGTGGCCTTAGATACAATTTAACAAGGACCACTGACATTCCCTTTCATAAGTCTATGTGTAGACTTTACAAAAGCTATTTTACCTGCATGGTTTAGTCACTGGCTGCATGGTGAAACAAACATATATAATCCACACTGTAAGATTTTACACAGCGTCTCTTCAAACCCTAATGGCTCAGAAAACATCCTAACTGGTTCTGGAACCAATAGAATAGGATTAAACCCAAGTGTCTCGTGAACAGCATATGGCAAATAATAAAAAAAAAGATTATTCCCATCTCTTTCCTCGGCAACTTTAAAGCATTTTATTCACATCATTGAGTTCAACCTTTCATGCAGATGCTCCAACACACACTAGGACTTAGGATGATAAGCACTTGACACTTTATGCTTCACTAACAACTCGAGTTATTCCTGAGGGAAAAAAGGCAATTCAAAAAAATGGAACAAACCTATACCAACATTTTTTGGCAATATATTTGCATTTCTTGGTAAGAGCATTTTTTCTAGAACTCTGAGGCACCAAGTAAAGAGTCATTTAACAAGCGTGATGGTGTTTTACCACATTTGAATTTACTATAACTCTAGCCAGACGAAATACATCATATTGACAAACATATGGCAAAAACTTTTAGTTCCATCCAAATGTCCTGAAAGCTGAACAAAATAAAATAAATCTACTACATGCTAATCTTTGTACAACCAGTTTCAACCCCACATTACTTCACATCACTGGGGACATGTCCACTTGATATGCTACACCTTTTAATAGAGATGACACATTTAAGATTCAATATTGTTCTCTTCCAACTTTAAATGAAATATTTTAAAAATAATAACAGCTGGCTTAACCAATAACTCAGCTAGTCTATTTATGGAACACTGTAAATCCAAAGGCACACACATAAAACTGTCTGAGAGATCCACCTCATTACTTTTACAAGCCTCAGCATGCATCACTATGCATGCAGAAAATTGTCTTCCTATACCCTCTCTGATGTGCCAATCATTTCAGGCAGAAGAAATGTCTTCCCTCCAGCCAGATAGTTAACAAAATGAAACATACTTGTACAAACTAAATTTGATTTTATATGTACAATATTCTTCATAATGCAATGTAAATTCCCTGGATCACCATATACAATGAACAAAATATCTAACCAAAGGAAGGATGAAGTACTCTGGTGCACAGGTGTATCTGACAAAACTATGATGGGCTTATGATTTTATCATTGACATCCACATTTCCATTAAAAAAGATCAAAGCGCCTATAACACCGATCTTGACAAGAAGCACACTAACAGTTTGCACCAATCTAACACCCTTGTCATTATACTTTTTTTTCCCCAAAACTTGACATTGAGCCACCAATTGCTCAGGTTTGCAACAATACAAACACACAAAAAGTCTTTCCAGAACAAATATTTTGTGTACCTACTACTTTAGCTGTCCAGTGAAATTTCCCAAGGGTGTTAAGAGTTCAAACGACTTGACACTTTATCACCACACAGTGACTGCTCAGATTGCACTGGTGACTAAAAAGCAATTTTTGTGCATCAACACAAATTTGTCAGCTAACTTTGCTGCTACTGCTGAAGAGATAACTCTGTTTATCTAAACATACAAGATTTTCAGGTACATCATTTTCTAGAATTCTCTATTCTCTAAAATGGTGGATGACATTTTTCCCACAAGTTCTAAATATTACTGATTAGCTTCAGTTACCAGTTCATGTGCAACTAATGCAGTAAAATTTATAATGTCATAATCTAAACTTGGGCAGCATGGTGGTGCAGTAGGTAACTTTGCTGCTTAACACTGTCTGTGTGGAGTCCCCATGCCCATGTGGATTTCCTGAGAGTTCTATGGTTTTGTCCAACCTCTCTAAAGGCTGGTAGGTGGATAGTGGACTCTAAATTGCCACTAAATGTCAAAGAGTATGTGATGGATTTATGTTTTATCCAGGGTCTATTCCTGTCTCACTCCCAGTGTTCCCATGATAGGAACCACATCGACCGCAACCGTGAATATGATAAATCGGTACTTCTTAAGCTTAATCAAACATTAGTAGACCAAACTGATCAGCTAACATCAAATTCTGGGGAACCAGGTTGCAAATGTAGGACCAACAACAAATGACTGGGACAAATGAAATGAAGTAGAAATTGTACCAGACAGAGGACACAACATAAGGAAAATAACCCTCATTTTGCCAGCATTCCTTCATCAAATTATCCCTTATCAAAAAAAAATAAAAAATAAAATTAGCCTTGACCTTGCAGCTATGCTGTCCAGCTTTAAGGTTTCTATTTTTTATTATTTATCTAGTACATTGTTTACTGCTTCTGGATTGCTCATGTACAGAGCAACACTCTAACTGAATAATTCTCCATTATACCCCAGTGCTGATGAATTCTCAATTCTGATGTCAGAAGGCATCAATTTATATTGTATAACAGCAACTCAAGTATATAGGATGCTCAATATAATCTAAGGTTAATAATACATGGATTAGATACAGTATGCATTGTTATTTAACCAAGCAAAATGAATGACCACTGGTTTGGTGAAGTTTTAAATTTACATTTACGGCATGTAGTGCAACCAGATTTCTGAGAAGACAGGCTGTGAAAAACCCTTGAGTGACTGCAGTAGGTTTCAGTGAGCACATTATGTACTAAATGTACTAAATGCAGAAGGTTTGCATGCCAGAACTCCAAGACGTACACCATTCCTGACCCAAAAGCACAAGAAAATTCGGCTCAAAATCATATAAATATGCCGCTGAAGTTTTGAAATTCTGTTGTGTGGAGCAATGAAACAAAACTGGAACTTTTTGGCAGGATGGATCAGGGGTATGTCTGGAGAATGAAGTATGAAGAAAAAACATTCTGTCCACAGTCAAGCATGGTGGTAGCTCGGTGATGCTCTGGGGCTGCTTTGCATCCTCTGGCACTGGAAACCTGC
>JANDJT010000012.1:5427583-5439283 GCA_024331685.1 Stegophilus panzeri
CTTCACTGTTGGTGTAGTGTTTTTAGGGTGATGTGCAGTGCCATTTCTTCTCCAAACATGGTGTGTAGTATGACAGCAAAAAAGTAAAATTTTGCTCTCGTCTGACCAGACTACACTCTCCAAGTATTTCATAGGCTTGTCCAGATGAGTTGATGCAAACTTTAAATGAACTTCAACATGCCTTTACTTTATTAATGGAGTCTTGTGGGGTGAGCCTGAGCAGTGGAGTGCACTGCCTATTATTTTCTCTGTGACGATGGCACCTGCTGCCTCCAGGTGTTTCTGGAGCTCTTTCCAAGTGGTCCTTGGCTCTTGGGTTGACTAGTCTTCTGACTCCCTGGTCAGAAATCTTGTGAGGAGCTCCTGTGCATGGCCGGTTGATGACGGAGTGATGTTGCATCCACATGCAGATAATGGCCCCAATGGTGCTTACTGAAAGATTCAGAAGTTTTGAAATATGTCTGTAACCGATTCCATCAATATGTTTTGCAACAACCTGGTTGCAAAGGTCTTGGGAGAGCTCTTTGCTTTTACCCATCATGAGATGTTTCTTATGTGATACCTTGGTAACAAAAAGCCTTTTTATAGACCATCAATTTATTAACCCAGCTGATATTAATTTGAATAGGTAGGAAATATAATTACTTCCGGATTTCAGCTGGTTCCTTGCCTTACCTTACCTTGGAAAACTGCTTTTTTCTTAGTGTGTTCAATACTTTTTTTCCCTGTGTCATTCCATTATATCACACATAACTTTATTTATGGACTTTAATGTTGTGAATTCTTCATATTTCCGGATTTCTTAAGGTAATAAGTCTAGTGGCTAAGGTAATAGTGTCTGGTGAAAATTTCATGTGAATAGCCTCATTGGAAAAATATGTACTGAAAAAATGTTGACGCGATCAATACTTATTCCCCCCTCTGTACACACAGATATATAGTATAGTAAGTAAGTGTTCTAATAGTGTTCCCACCTATGCACAGTCTATTGAGTGACCAGAAAATGAATCTGTTTCTCCACTTTATCAATTGCATTATCACAGCCAGCTGAAGCTTTTAGTTTGACAGGTCACCTCTCTATAGAAGTGTTTGGCTATCAGGAGCTCTTACACAGCAGGGAGATGGACATGACATTTCCTAAGTGAGTTGGGGAAAAAAATCCCATTAAAAAGCATGAATCACTGAACTGCTATCAGCACATAATATAACAAAGGGACAGACCTTTTTTCATCCTTATGATCAAAAGCATGTGTGCTAACGATGCTTTAATTACCACCATTCACATTGCTCATTAATTCATTCAAATGTCTTATACAATTTGATCACATTGTTGAAACATTTCCAGGCTTGAGCAGCTATAAAATATTCAGCCTGTTCAAATATTCAACCTCTGAACAAGAAGTTCCCTTTCAAAGGGAACTCAATGTTGCGTGAGCTCCATGCTGTTGGAAGCACTGTCGCGCATGACCGGCATCTGAAACTTGTGTAACATCATGCCTATTTATAGGCCTAAAAACTAAAAATGGCACCTGTAAATGGCGCTGTCAGCCTTATTATATTCAGTGAGACTGCATGTCAGTTGTTTGTCGAACACTTGCAAAAAGACTCTTCATTTGCTCTCTATCTTTTTAAAAACAAAAAGAAATAAAAATCTCTTACTTTTCTTTCCCTTTAAAAAATAAAGAGAGAAAAGTATGAGTGAGAGAGAATTCAGGAAATGTGTCACGCCTTGCTCCAATTTCATCATTTCACACTTTTTGTGTGAAGTGTCTAGGGTTGGAGCACACCAGGGCAGCCCTTGAGGGGTCTGACTGTGCGTATTGTGAACGCCTTACAATTAGCCAGCTCCGCTTGTGGCTTTGTTCTCTGCTCGGCTGAAGGGAGTTGGGTTTCAGAGCCTCGCGGATCTCGTATGGATCTGGAAGAGGAGCCGGTGTCGAGTGTTGCTCTATCTCTTGCCTCCGGGTCCCGCTCTCCGCTGAATGTTGGAGCTCGCGTTACGACTCCTCCTTCCACTATGGAAATCCAAAGCACCCTCTCTGACTATGAAGAGACAGTAAGGGGTGTCATCGCACCACAAACAGAGAGCAGCTCTTAAGCATATAAAGCAGCTGCTTGAAGTGATTACTAGGGCAGTTGAAAAACTAAATCTAAACAGAAGAAGAAGGGAGAGTGAAAGTGGAGAAGGGGGAGTGGCTCTTTTTTCCAGAAGTACATGACGAAATATCATACTTCTGTGGAAAACCAGACACAAGCTGTATTTATAACCCCGCTATGTCAGATTATTCGGCCATTGCGAGGAAGGAACAGCACAACTATTTAGCTATGCTGAAGGTGGAGGAGGTGCTTGTGAGCCACCTCTCTCCATCGACGGCAGGTAATTTAGGGAGACCGGCTTTGCCTTCCAGGCCATGTAAGGCCACCTTGGCAATGGTGGGCAAAGCCTATGCAGCAGCAGGTCTCACTTGTGGGTCACTGCATACAATGGTAGTGTTGCAGGCCTACCAAGCACTGGGGAGGGAAATAGGTTCGAGGCAGTGGCAGAGCTTCGCCGCGCCACGGTTTTGTCTCTCCGGGCGACCAAACAAATGGTCTGTCATATTGGCAATTCAATGGGTAGCTTGGTTGCGGTGGAGAGGCACCTATGACTCAACCTCTCAGGGATGGGGGAGAAAACTAAGCTTTCCTTGCTTGATGCCCCTGTTGAACCTTCCAGCCTGTTCGCGGCATGGTTAATGCCATTGCAGACAGGTTTTGCGAAGCAAAACAACAAAAGTCGGCGGTCAACAGTGTCGAGTTTGCTCGGGCATCCCTGAGTGGAGCTCAGGCCAGTGCTAGTGCGAGGGAGGCACAGAGTCAGCCTCTGAGAAGCTTCTGACCCTAAAGGTAGCTACCTTCTGCTGGCCCTGACATCTCTCAAGCGAGTAGGAGATCTACAAGTGCTCTCTGTTGCCCCTTCCTGCCTTGAATTTGCCCCTGGATTAGCCAAGGCTTTCCTATTTCCTAGGCCAGATTATATTCCTAAAGTGCCTACATCTGCTGTCCAGCCAGTAGTATTTCAGGCTTTATGCCCTCCTCCATTCCTCACACCGGAACAATAGAAATTGCACAGAAATTATTGTGTCCAGTAAGGCCTCTCTGTACCTACATCCACTGCTCCGGCCAGTGGCATAAGTCGGAGCAGCTGCTGGTCTGCTTTGGCAGTGACAGTAGAGGCAATGCTGTGTCAAAGCAATGCATCTCTAATTGGAAGTATTTTCTATCGCTTACGCAGCATGCGGTCTCGCTATTCCTCTGGGCATAAGGTCCCATTCCACTAGGGGGGGTCGCCTCCTCAAAGGATTTGTCTAAATGGGTACCCTTATAGGATGTGTGTGCTGCAGTGGGGTGGTCTACACTACACACATTCATTCAATATTACAGCATGGATATACATTCCACCCAGGGCTCAAGTGTCCTGCAGTGACCCTTGGGCTTGAATCTTTTTGAACAGGCCATACCCTCAGTATGACGGAGTGTGTATTCTCATTCCCACAGCGTGGAGCTCAGGCAATGGGGAGTTCCCTTCGAAAGGGAACGTCTGGGTAACCCTATTCCCTGAGACGTTGCATAGCTTTGTCATACTGGGGCATACCTGCGAATTGAGTCATCGATTCAGATAATAGAGACTGATGGCGTGGTTCATAGGTGCCGTTTTTATATCACACAATGCATTTAATTGTCACGTCACCTGATCACGGCAGGCCTATAAATAGGCATTATGTTGCACAAGCTTCAGATGCTGGTCACACGCGAGGGTGCTTCTGACAGCATGGAGCTCACACAACGTCTCATTCCCTTCTCAGGGAACTGGGTTACATGCGTAACCCAGACGTTTTTATTCGGATAACTGTTTTCCATCAAGCTTCTGCTAAACAAATTAATTGCTGGATTTGGTGAGGTCTGAATTTTAAGCACCCAAGCTTTAGAGATATAATGTTAATGGTGCAGGCTTCCTGTGGAGAGAACGTGCCTGGCTGCATTTTCTAACTCATTAGCACCACGCCATGATAGAACCTAATGACCTCTTTCTGGGTTGAGGTGGAGAAAGACAGCACAGAAGATCATACCTAATGTGCTTGTGTGCATTTAAAATTATTTCTTATTAGTAGTTCCTCAATATTACAAGGCATCTGAACATTTAATAGCTTATCTGTAAAAAATTGCATCATTTTGGTATGATTTGAATACAGAATATAAATAAATAAATATTTTAGGGTCAGCTCAGTAGGTAGTGATGCCTCCTCACAGCTCCGGGCTCAATGGTTCTGTCATGAGTCTGGGTCACTCTCTGTGCTGAGTTTTTCATGTTCTCCTATCACCTCAAAAAACAAAAAACAAAAGAAACTAAAAAAAAACAACATGCAAATAGATGGATTGGCTGCACTAAATTACTTTTAGTTGTGAATGTGTGTGTGTGTGTGTGTGTGTGTGTGTGTGTGTGTGTGTGCATGGTGCACTGCAATGAACTGGTATCTCATTCAGGGCATATTCCTACCTTGTTCCCACTGTTCCAGGTTAAAGTACTTAATGATAGTGTTGCATCCGAGTCCACCTTTGTTGAATTCGAGTCGAGACCAAGTCCTTAACCAATTGAGTCCGAGTCCAAAAGTGACCAAGTTGGACTCAAGTCCAATTCCTTAATGGTCTGAGTCGAGTCCGGCCGAGTCCAGAAAGTAATTAAATTGGAAAAAAAAATAATTTGCAATTATAAACTCAACTCTGAGCTATTAAATTAATATTTTAAAATTGACAAACCAATGGCAACATAAATGTAACAAAAAATACCACTATTATATCTTGCCATTGCAATTTTATATTTTTATTTCATGTCATCAACACCTCAACTATTTTATCAAAAATGGTTTGAAAGAAAAAAAAAAGGATATGTAGAACTTTTATTATATTACAAGTGTATGAAAATACAAATTACCTTATTTTGTTATTGTATCACACTATATTGTGTCCTCCAGTTTGAGTTGACATTTCAATTATATGATGCCACTCCCCCACAGTTATATATGCTGAGAGAGAGAGTACAGAGTAGAGTTGCATTTAGCAGCATGTCATAACAACAAGCTTCATGCTTTATTACTGCTTTTAATCTGTCTGTGAATGACAACAAACTCATTTCTGAACACAGCTCTCTTCTTGTAACTTTTTTTCATTTTAATTCTTAAAATGAAAAAACAAACCCTATCAGCAGGGTTTATGATATTTACTACATTAAGAGGTACATTTTACATTTTACATGAATTTCAAGACTGGAATCACCAAATGATAATTTTTAGGGATGGGTGATATGACTAGAATCTTATTTCACAATAACGATGCATTTACACAGGCAGGTCTATTCAAGAAAGAAATACTATGGAAATTGAGTAGAGCAATTAAATGTAAAATAAAATAGACTTCACTGAATGACATATACAGTGATTCTTATTAAATTTACAGAAGTTATTCAATCAAATGAGTGACTGAGTGATTTTCTCTTTGCGTTTTGTTGTTTGATTAACATTAATGACACAGACAGCAGCAGGTTTATTAGACTGCTGTCACTTTAAGACCTACACACAGATCCAGTATACTGTATTGACACACCTCCGATTTTTTCCCAACTGTTTACATCCACTTAAGACATAACCGACTGTGTTTGCATGAATACTTGGCCAGACCTGGATTCCTTTCCATGCAGAATATTACACATACACTGATGTAATGTGCATAAGCTACATCTTAATGACTTCATATACAGGTTTTTTTGTTTTTGTTTTTAATTGGGAAAACATTGGCACAGCATCTTTTCATAATGTGTGATTTAAAATGTCAGTGTTGAAAGAAATTATTTCTTTACAGTAAGGATTCATTAAATCTCCACTCCCTTACCATGTGATAAGCCAATTCAATTAAAGTTCCTTCTCACGTCTTTCCTCCTGTGATTAGTAGTGAGCAACACATGGCTGACTACAGTCAGCACCTATGTAACTAAATATTTCAACTTTTCTAAAGCTGTAAAATGCAGAATATTACATTGAGACATAATTTGTGCATATTGTGCTGATATTAGCTGGATGAGTGTGTGCTATCATGGGTTTCAAGCTCATTTGTATTTTTAGCTTTGCGCATGTGGACTATCATCTTCATCCAGACCCCAGATTTTCAATAGAGTTCACATGCAGAGACTGGCTGTTGCAAAACAGTTTTTTTTTTTTTGTTGTTGTTGTTATTTTCTGTTTTAATTTGGGGTCTTTATCCTGGTGCAAGATCCATCTGTGGCCAGGTCTTAACCTTCTGGCAGAGGCAAAAATGGTTTTGGCCTAAACTATCCTGGTAATGATGGGAGAAATAATGATGCAATCAATCTTCAAAAGAGCCCTTGGACCATCAACCGCAAACCAGCGCCAAAGCATTAATGATGGATACTGTATTTTATAGAGGGGTTAAAGGCTTTTCCTTGCATGCAGTTCCCATTTTTCAACAAACATATGGCTATACTCTGAATTACCTGAAGGTGGCATGTACTATTTTTTTGCTCTCCAAATATTATTACTATATTTTTATAGGTCAAAGCCTCTTTATTCATTCATTCATTCATCATCAGTAAGGTCTTTATCTTGGTCATGGTGAAACCTGAGCCTACCCTAGAACGCTGAGTATAATTCAAGAACCCTGGATGGGATGGCAGTCCATTGCAGGGCACCATGCACACATAGACTGTATGGCCAAAAGTATGTGGACACCTGACATTCATACCGATACCTCATGTGGGCCTTCCCAAAACTGTTGCCAAACATTTCAAGTGGTTAAACTTAGAAACAAACATTCACCTGCTGCCTTAAAAACCTGAGTAATCTCAACTTGAAGATAACCTTTGTTTGAACTCAAAAAGTTAAGTTTTACAAGCTTTACTAGTCAACACAACAGATTACTTTAAGTTTATTTTTTTTTTAAACTTATAAACTTGAGTTCAATATTCAATGACAATATCCAAAACTTGTCATGGCAATTGGAGTTAAAGAGAAGAAATAACTTCATATAACTTAATGGGGCTATCATGTTTTGCAGTGCACCAATTTGGAAGCACACAATGTCTAGAATGTCTTAGTATGTTGTGGTATTATGATTTCTTTTCACTGGAACTAAGATGCTCAAACTAAGTGGAAGAAGTGTGTGTGGCCTGCACAGAGCCCTAACCTCAACCAAACTGGACCCATTTGAGATCCAGGCCTCCTCATCTGACATTAGTGCCTGACCTCACTTACAGTATGCTCTTGTTGTTGAATGGGCAAATCCCTATAGCCATGCTACAGAAACCAGTGGAATTCCTTCCCTGAAAGTGGTGGCTGCTATAACAGCAATGGTGTGCACCTATGGAATGGTATATTCAACAAGCATATATGATTGAGTTTTTTCAGTTGTCTACATACTTTTGGACATATAGTGTACATTCATAAACCCATCCATACTAATGGGCAATATTAGCACTGGCAATCCACCGACCCATTTTGGAGAGGTGGGAGGAAACTGGAGTAGGAAAAATGAGAGGAAAACAGGAAGAACATGTGAAACTCCACACAAACAGAAATTAGACTGAATCTGGGACCTGGGAGCACTTGAGGTGGAAATTCAACTGTTTGAGCCACCATGTCACCACAGTGACTCTTATAAGAAATAAAAAAAATGGTTCTTCCTGGGGCATCACTACCTGGTAAGTGTTTAGATAAAGATATCATTCATAAAGCATACCATATAGTCAAACCCCAGCAGTATCTTAGATACAGTGTGCAGAATAACAGCTAATTATTGACTAATGTGAGTATTATATTTCCAACAGCACTGTGCATAATTATTATAAAAAAGTGAACTGGTTACTTTCTCTGAAATATGCTGTGCATGTATGCAATTACAGATATGAAGTGCCTCTAATTAGTATTGATATGCTACATTAAGTAAAACCAGAATGCAGTGAACAGCAGGCAAACATGATGACTTGTTGACACACTCTAACTTTCATCCTCAAAGAGACCTAATTATGTAGCGCTTGGAGATTAATGAGGTCATGACTACATGGAGAGTGTTTGAGTTACTACTGAGTGATGTAGACCTGTTGGTAAGAGATGCAGTGTCAGAGACCACACTGTCTGTGCAGCACATTCAGAAACAGCACTTTTCATCTTGAGATATTTCACTGACCTCTGCTAAGTTTACCTTGACATGTGGTGTTTAGGTCGCAGAAAGCTAATTAATCCCCCCTGACCTGAATTTTCCATGGGATTGATAAAAAATGAATCACGCTCATCACAAAATATCCTTAGCCAATTTAGTCCTTGTCTGAAAAAGTTTTGTATACCTTTTACAGCAAAAATTACATGGTAAATTTATCCATCCATCGTTGGGAGCCTGGAGCCTATCCCAGGGGACTCAGGGCACAAGGGAATGGATACATTGGACGAGGTGCCATCTCATCGCGAGCACAATCTCACACACATTCACACGCTACAAACAATTTGGAAATGCCAATCAGCCTCCAACGCATGTCTTTGGACTGGGAGAGGAAACCGGAGTACCTGGAGGAAACCCCCAAATAATGGGGAGAACATGCACACTCCACACACACATGGAATTGAGGGAATTGAACCACCGACTTTGGAGGTACAAGGCAAAGGTGATAACTACTAAGCCTACACTGTAACTTAAGTTGGTTTATTACCAGTTAAAGTAACCCATAAAGTAGCCATTCTCTTAGTCCAGAGGAATATTATTTTCCATGTCTGAGCTATGTGTGAGCTATCTTGATACATACATGGTAAATAAATAAATGATACATCCCTGTATGTATTTTGGCTATTTAGAGAACCAAATCTTGAGCTGGGATTGGCAGATTGGGAATAACGTTATCCCTTAGAAGAATATAAAAAGACAGAAGGCATCAGTCCTGTTAAAAACCAACCCAAAATTTTGTATATATCTCAGCATAATGCTGGCTTTGTACTTTGTTGATTCTAAGCTTTATGCAGGCTTTTGAACTCTTGATAACAAAGAATAATGCTAGGTTTTTGTACTCAACTTTAACCTATATACCAGCTTGTGTTCTTTGTATTCTTAGGTTTTAAGCCAGCTTTGTTATTTATGTATTTAATCTTTATACATGGCATGCTGTACATATATACATATTTTCTAGATTGGCTTCATTGTGCATACAGATAATAATATCAGACATAATTTACATGCCCTTTAGACCTGCCTGAAAACTGAAGTGCCCTTACTTTTGTAAATCTTTCCATTTCTCCTGTTTTTGTTTATACAGGAAGACCGGGAGGACTTTTTTGTGTTTTGAATATGAAAGGTAGTTTATAAAGCACAGTTACTGTATTTTTTGTTGTTGTTGTTGTTATTTTGATGTTACTCACCCTGATCCTTTTCTCTGGCAGCAAGCTCATTTTTTTCTATTTTTCAATAGATTTGCATCACAATGACTAATCTTGTGTTCGATGTCTTCGATTTATGCTATGCCCTTTACTAACTTCTGACAATGAGCCTGATGTTAACTTGTTTTTAAACATGAACTAAAATGTTTGTAACAATCTGGGTGAAGAGCCATTTTGAGATATAAGGACATATATCTTTTGACATTCCAGGTAGCAAAATCTCAAAGTACTATCATCTACATTTATATCATAATGTGGGCTATACTACATAATGTGGGCTATACTTTAAGTTTATCTTACATTAACAATTATCAAAATACACATTTGAGACTGTTCAAGTAGTCATTATGTTCATTGATAGATGGCCAAACACAGATGTTCTGTATGATCAAATCCTGTTTACTTACAAACACTCAAACTCTCTAACAAACTCTCACTACATATGCTAGATGACTATTAGTCCCAGTTTCACTGGAAGCTTCAGTTTATTATGTGCATTGCATTTAGATAACTAATGTCAGTAATATTTAATGCTAATGTTATTGGTGTAGCTATAATTTGCTAAAATTAATTGTCAAATGTCTTGTTGTGTTGAAGAATTTCTAATTTACCAAATTGTTTACACACTGTAGGTGAATAGCAAATACCAATCCTGTTTTATCCCACTGTTTAATTAATAGTTAATTAGTAAATCAATGTGTTAACATCCTAGCAAAATATCTACAATTAAAAGTTTCCTTCTCCTCTGGCTTGTTATAGTAATGTTTTGAGTGTGCTCTATTCTGTCAGTGAGTAAATATTGGCTGACACATTTTATTTTGTTGTTTGTGTATTTAATATTGCACCAGCATCCTTGCAAAAAAAAAAAAAAAAAAGTAACACCACAGTAATAAACCTCAGTAATAAACTTTATGTTGTTAATGTCACAATGATTTCATTACTTTTATTTAATTACTTAGGATAGATGTATTTTACCAAAGTGAGACAGAGTCAACTAAAAGCATGCAGCTGTGCAGTTAGAGTCTTAAATGTCCAGTTTTGTGTTCAGTGATATGAACTAACAAAGTTCCATTCTCAAGCAAAGTACCATAACTGCTGAACTATAACTGCTCCAACTTAGAACATCTGCTCTTAACACCATATTACAATGTCACTCTACCCAATAAAAGTATTTTAAAGTCTTAGTGCCACCTCTGGGTTTCCTATTCTGGCCTCTGTATTTATTAGAGTGATGTAAATAGAGAATGTTGCTGATATTTTTTAAGCTTCCATAGGGAATGAGGCTATCCCTGTAGTGATATATTTACTATAGGATTCTAGGAGCATTTGAGTAATTTATTGCTCCATTTCAGGGCAGGTGAGGACCACCTTGGGCAAAATGCATTTTTATCACAGTCACATTTGTGGACTATTTTACACAGACTTGAAAATGTACTCAGGGAACTCAAGTTGATACTGTCTATATATAAAAAAAAAAAATAAAAAAAAAAGGATAAAAAAGAATATCCCACAAACTATTCTGGGATGGGAATTGTTATGAACCAAACATTTGAGTTCATAAAATGTCTTTGTAATTTAGGTTGCTGTACTAGTGTGGTTAAGAACAAGGGCAGATCTGCAGATCTGCTTCACCATGTTAAAATATAAAAAAAACAACAAACAAAAAAAAAAAACAGTTATGGGTTCTACCAAGACATTTCATAAAATGTGAGACCCTTTCTTGGAATATGCAGTATATCAAGACATATTACAGGGTGTCTGGGGGTCCTTAAAAAGTCTTAAGATGTCTTAAATTCCTTAATGTAAAAACAAGGCCTAAATTAGCTTTAAAATGTCTTAAATTCACGTTTCAAAGGCCTTAAAAATGCAACCAAACCGACACTGTAATGCAGATTTAGATTTTATTTTTGCTCATTGCTTTTTTAGATGGTAAACCCGGGTTACTGTGTTGCACTCAGTGTGTGTGGCTCAGTGTTTTAGAGTGGCTCGGTTCACAGTAAACGACGCTCCACATCAACTTCATCTCTGTCTGTGCTGTGAGTTTGAGTCGCTTATAATGTTATTACTATATATCACTATATTTATATTACTATTTGTACCCCTGAATTATTATTATTATTATTATTATTATTATTATTATTATTATTATTATTATTATTAATCAGTGCAACAGTAAATTACAGTATAGCAAAGGTTTACATATATATATATATATATATATATATATAAACCT
>JANDJT010000012.1:5439383-5450153 GCA_024331685.1 Stegophilus panzeri
TACTGCTTCCTCATCTTACGTATTGTCTATCTTGACCTTTGTCCCTGTACCATGTTTTGTTTCATAGTTTATGTTTAAGCCTTAGCCACAGTATTTTGCCTAGTTGTCTTAGTGTCTTTATTTTGTTGTTTGTTTGTTTATTAAACTGTTTGAAGATCTGCGCTTGCTTCCATATCTACCTTTGTAATGTGACAGTAACTCACACATGGCGGAAGAACTTGGTGGCTGCGTGGCTGCAAGTGCAAGTGTTTTATTTATTTTTATTTATGTTTTATTTATAGCTGTGCCTAGAGAGATGGTAATTTTATCTGTTGTGGTGTTTTCTACTATAAAAAAGAAAAGAAAATGTTAATTTACTGTTGTATTGTCAGCCAAGAGTTCACTGTCAAGGTGAATGCTGTGACCAGAGAGATGGTAATTTTATCTGCTGTGGTGTTTCCTCCTATATTCCAGTAAACACACTGCACTGCTTTCAGGAGCTCAACATATCATCCATGTGTATTCCTTCTGAAACAAATTGATGAAAGAGCAGATAGGGTTACACATGCATGTTAAAAATGTTCTCTCATCAATCACACTGCACATCAGCTGATGTATGTAGTGCAGAAGGTGTTGGGATTGGGAATGCACAGTGATATTTACTAAACATTGGACTTGATTTATTGTCGCTCTTCTGATTCCATGATTGCAGAGCCATTTAGCCCTCATCATTTTGCAATCTAACAAAACAGGAAAAATGTTACCCCAGCTCAGGCAACAAGCTTTCATTGCTGAAAATGGTTGCATTTTAACATGAGTAACAGATTTGAAAGACAGTGGAGAATGGCCAGACTGAAAAACATATCACGTTCCACTCCTGTCAGCTAAGAATAGGAATCTGAGGCTATAGTGGGCACAGGCTGACCAATGGCCTCAAGGTTTGAAATGAATTCTGATATGCTTTTCTGTTCACAAGGATTGTAAAGAGTGGCTATTTAAGTTACAATAGCCTTCCTGTCAGCTCAAACCAGTTTGGCCATTCGTCTCTGACCTCTCTCATTAACAAGGCCACAGAACTTTTTTTTTCACACCATTCTGAGTAAACTCTAGAGTCTGTGTAGAGACCAGGAAATCATATATCGAGGTCAAGAGATGACAGTGCATTTTCATAAATAATTATAACAATATGTATAATGCCTTATGAAGTCCTTATTACATGATATGAATATATGCATAGTTCATTATAAATATGATAGAAACTGTGTTAGATTTAAATAATTAAAGTTTCAAAGTGGTAAAGAATTATTGGCACCTAACATTCAATGTGTTTTGATTGTCTTTTAGACTAAGACTGCATTTTTTTAATTTTACTGATTATCAAAAAACGATGCTTAAAGTCTACAAATATCCAACAAAAAATATGATTTACTTGCATCTAATTGGACCACTGTGCATATGATTAATTTAAACATGAGGTAGAACAGTGATACAATGTGTATTGTTGCCACCTCAGAGTGTTGATCCTGAGCTCAGGTTACTGTTTGTGTCATCATTGGCATGTTGTCCCTGTGTCTTTTCGGAGGTCTTAATTTTCCTCCCACCTCGCAAAAAAACTTGCCAGTAGGTGGGTTGGTGTCTATAAATTACCCCTAGATGTGACAATGTGTTTTGACTTGCAATTAATTCAGTTAAACTAATATAGCCCTAAAACCATAAATTCAAATAGTTTACAGGACATGTTTTAATCTCTGCGACTGACTTGTATTGTGGATCATTTTAACTTGCCATTCACAGAAAAGGTCATTGGGTGCACTTTTACCTAATGGGATGCGGGTGGAACAATGCCTAATCTAGTCACCTTTAAAAGCAATTATTTCAAAGCGTAGGTTACTGCAAGAAAAAAAAATATGGCCACACTTAGCTTTCTGTGCATTTCATAATTCCTTGAATGTCATGATAATCAAGCCAGACAGAAACAGGCATACTGCAGGCAGGCATGCCATGTGCCATTTCTGCCAGTCAGCACAGAATCACTCCACTGTATCCTCATTACAAAGAAGGTTTCAACAGAATGACAGGAGAGATGATTGTCCAAGATCTGATGTTTGCCCTTAAAACTAAATATGAAGAGACAGCATGAAAAAACAACTTTAGAAATTATGCTTGGGCTACATGTTGTTGTGCTTCTCAGAATTTCCATCCATCAATAAGTAGTGTGATTTTTGTGCTTATTTTCACTATTTTAAGCATCAGTATACATTGGGACTTATGTAATTGGACAATTACCAATTTGTTTGTTGTTGTTTTTTTTGTTTGTTTGTTTTGTTTTTGTAATTGATGCATGCACAAAAGCAAATATTTGATTAAAATATTGCTGTTATTTAAGTACATTAGGGAATTATTACATTTCTTAAAATAAGGACCAAAGAGGCCTCAATGCAAGTTAACAATCCTGAGATCCTAAATCCATCAGCTAGTCCACAGGGCAAGAAAAAGCTTCAGTGTGCTGCCAGTTTTGGTTTCTGGAAACCTAATTGACTAGGCTAAAAAGTGGTAGCTACATTTCAGGGATTCTAGGTGCAGTGGTGCTTGAATGTCTTTGAACCCTTTAGAATTTTCTAGCTTTCTGCATAAATATGAACTAAAACATCATCAGGTTTTCACACAAGTCATATAAGTAGATAAAGAGAACCAAATTAAACAAATGAGACAAAATATTATACTTGATCATTTACTTATTGAGGAAAAATAATCCAGTATTATATGTTTGTGAATGGCAAAAGGTCCTAAGAAATGCTTGCTTGTGCCATTATACACGTCTACAAACATGTTGTAAAGATCAGAATTTGATAGATCCCTGTTCTTTAAATAAAACAGGGTGCTCACTCACACCTGATTGTCATCTCATTCATTGAAAACCACTGACTTTAATTTCACCTTCAAATTAACTGCTAATCCCAGACCTTCACATACTTTTGCCACTCACAGATACAATATATAATGTTGGGTCATTTTCCTTAATAAATAAATTAGCAAGTATAATATTTTTTTGTCTCATTTGTTTGATTGGGTTCTCCTCATCTACCTTTTGAACCCGGTGATGGTGCAAATATATAGAACATTCTTAAGGGTTCACAAACATTCAAGCACCACTGTATATTTATAGATCCAAATCTGTGCTGGGACATTTTTGGTGACCTCCCAGATGTGACTTCTCTGTCAGGAGTGGAAACCGACTGTGTAGATTTTATTTTGCTCACAAGGCTTTTACGAAACTGGAAGGATCCACATTCACTAAACTTTGTCCACTGGAATGCAGATATGCTAAACTGTCTTAAATTTAAAAAAAAAGAAGAAGAAGAAGAAGAAGAATCCAGTTAGGGGCTCTATCAAGACATTTAATTAATTGTGGGACCCTTTCCTGGAATATATTGTATATCAAGCCAAGTTGTCGGTTGACTTATAGGTTTCTAATCCCTGCTGTTTGAATTAAGCACATAATTCCTGTTTCATTTGTCTGTTTTTCTTTTCTCGTTATTTTTCTTTTTTTTTTTTTACTTGCATGTTCCCGATTATGAAAAGATTATCTGTTGTCCATGCATACTATTCTGCCTACACTGAAAAAAAAATTCAATTAATTGACTTAATGAAAATGTGTACATCAGTTTCACGTGATTGAATTGAGTTACATTAACACAGTTTGTTTTTGTTCATTCAACATGATTTGATCATGTGTTTTCAAACTCTGCAGTCTCACCCGAGCTAAGGATTGAACCCTGGTCTCACATTTCCACTGCACTATTCTACCACTTTATTTGTACCTACATGTCTCTTGACTAACTATAATTAAAATGCGAACAGCGTGAGCATGAACTCCACCTGTGCTACTGATTTGTCCACTTCTACAAAGCATTAGTTCTCTCTGATTATATGACCTGTGCATCAATTTATGTTATGTTGCTTCCTGCTCTGTGAACATTAATATTGCCATTTGTCTGTGTCATTCCTACACCCAAATCAGCAATGAGTAATAACTTGTAAATAATTTACAAAAGATTTTCAATCACCCTTACATTATTGCATGTCACCAGTCTGCACTGATGTATTCTGGCCATGGTTGAGGTGTGTTTTCAAAATAGACCTCCGTTAGTGATTCACCCCTGTGGTGCTGGCTTGTGTATTAAACAATTACTCACTGAAATATTTTTAACTAGCCAGTGGGTAGTGTTGCTGCTGCACAGCTTCAGGCTCCTCAGTTCAATCTTGGGCTCTGGATACTGTCTGTATGGATTTTTACATGTTCTCCCCATGTTTTTGTGGAGTTTCCTCCAGGTTCTTCAGTTACCTACCACCTCCAAAAGACATGCTGGTCGGTGGAGTGGGGACTCTAAATTGACTCTGTGTTTGAATAAGTGTGTGCACGGTGCCCTGTGACAGACTGGGGACTGGGTTTCTTTGTTTAGGAATGTATATCATACTTTTTAGCCATTTGTTGTTAGATTTAGTCTGAGGTTTCCATGAAGCAAATGCAGAACCATGTCTATGACATTCATTCCATTACCAGCCTCTCATTTTTTCCCTATCTTGAAGTAAACAAGATTAAAAATGTCAGAAACTTACAGCTTTACCTCTGACTGTAACGAAGTGCTGACACTTGAGATTCCTTCCTTCAATCCATCCATTGTCTGTACCGCTTATCCTACACAGGATTGCAGGGGAGCCTGGAGCCAATCCCAGGGAACTCAGAGAACAAGGCAGGAGACAACCTGAACAAGGTACCAATCTATTGCAGGGCACAACTGCACATGCTTTCACACATCCATTCACACACTATGGACAATTTAGAGATGCCGTGTCTTTGGACTGGGGTAGGACACTGGAGGAAACCAAAGCATGGGGAGAACACGCAAGCTCCATGCACACAGGGCGGAGGTAGGATTTGCGGGGCAAACATGATAACCACTAAGCCACCATGCCCCTATGTTTTTTGTGTGTGTGTTCATGCTTTGTGTTCATGCTTTGTGTTCACTTGTCAGGTCCACACAATCCATGTACTTCAATTCCCATAACACACCATGGCCTACAAACATGGCCACCACGGACTACGCACCCCAGAATCCACGGCGGCTAAATGGTAAATCCTTTCCCAATCACCTGACTGATCTCAGACACACGCATGCACACATACACTCACACATTCATTCTGAGTTTGCGAAGTACAGTAAATGCTCAGTTTGTCCTTCCGCATCTGACTTTATCAAACCTTCTTTTCAGTGTTTATGATCCTGGTTTTCGATTCCCTACCAGTCTCTAGATTTACATGCTTAGCTTTGTCTAGTTTAGTTTGTTTGCTTATCACCTGACCCACGCCTGTTTGTTGATGCTGACTCTACCTGACGTATTGGATTTATCTGCATTGCTCTCATTAAAGAACGCTGAACTACAACTGCATCTGTCTCAGCTTCTGTTTCCTGAGAGCACCATACCAGTCCCTGTATAAGATGTTACTATAGAAACAGTAATACAGTGCTAGAGTAAGCACATTATATTACTGTATATGCTGTTATAGAAAATCAACACCATCTGAACAATCAGATTTGAGCATTATAAATTCCTGTAATCCACACCCCAAATGTTGTTTATACAAGAATTACAAATGAATGACTGATTTAAAAATATCCTTTAACCTGATTCCCTGTGATTTGAAGTTGCTACCAATTTTGCATTTCATTGTGATTTCTATTCCAGATTGTGTACTGACATGCAATAAAAAATGGAAATTGGAAAGGGTGTAGGTCAAATTTCCACCTACTATCTTATTACCAATACAACATCTTTAAAACACATTGAATATACTTACAATAATTCTCAGCTTGAGCTTCTCAGACTCTAAATCATCACACAGAACCAGTGAGTGAGAAAAAGCAAATGTCCAATTTATTTAGTCCAATACATGAGATCCAAACAGTTTGGGACATCTCAAAAAGTGATCTAAATCTCCAGGGGTTGAGCTCTCCTTTTATACACTTCTTGTATGAGCCTCCGCCCCTGGATCTATTTTGCAATACCAATATGTCACATTTTCCTGTTATTCCATTACCCTTATTTTTGCATCAGCACTTATTTTAGCTACCAATAAAACCCATGTTTCTTTGTTTTCCATAACCCTTAGACTTTATTTTCTCTTGTTTCTCATTCCCCTTAAGTTTCAGTTTTGTTCATTTTCCAATACCCTTAGGATTTCCCTAGCTCTCCTTGGTTTTTTAAAAAGCCGGTACTTCCCGTTTGTTCATCATTCAGTCTTTGACTTCTGATCAGAGAGGATCAATTGCTGCTTTGCTGTTTCAACAAGGGAGTTTTATTATGGGTAAGTACCTTTCTTTCCAGTTTTAAGTGACCTGTTATGCTTAACTAGGTTCTGTTTTCCTTACTTTGTGTTTTTGGAAATCTACCACCTGTATTATGGTGACTATACCTAGGGGTGCTAAGTGCTGTGTGTCAAGTGGTTTTAGTCGCCTCTCTTTCTGTGTATTCTAGCTCACAACCTCGGGCTTGGTTTTCTGTCTTCTGCTCTGGAGGGACTGGAGGGCCTGGGTCTTAATACTAGGTATCAGCTGTCTCATCTTTTTGCGGATCTCGCCCTATTGGTTGATGTTCTCCGCACCCCGTCTACAACCTATACTTTCCACCTCCTCTGCGGTACTGCCTCAGCCCAGCTGTTGTTCATGTGGATTCCTCTACGCAGACGGATCCTACTTCTTACACTCCTTCTACTCATACTACTGACTGCTTTGCAGACGAGGATATGAATCCCTCCGATTGTGATTCCATTCAATTTTCTCCCTACAATCCCACTAGCCCGGAGTATTCTGACAGCCTACCAAGCCCGGCTACATCCCCTGGGCACACCCCCTATCATCAGTCCTCCTCTCCTCTTTTTCCAGCTGCGTCCCCTTCCTATTCTCCTACCAGTCCTCCCTATTCTCAATAAACATGTTGTTTACCCTGCACATTTGTGTTCATGTGGTTATTTCCATTTTCCAATACAACAAGGGAAAGAGGCTTAATACAGTGCCCTTCACTAATATTGGCGCCCTTGGTAAATATGAGCAAAGAAGGCTGTGAAAAATTGTCTTTATTATTTAAAGTTTTGATCTTTAAAGTTTTGATGTTAAAAAAAAAATAGCAAAAATACTCTACTCTCATGGATATCAAACAAATGCAAACATCCTTGGAGGATTTTTGGCCACTCAAACCATCATCTTCATAGTGCGTTGAGACAATATAGACACACGTCCAATTCTAGGTTGATTCATAACATTTCCAGTTAACTGGAACTTCTTACTTATTGCCTGGATGGAAATTGGCATTTTCAATGCTTGTGGTATTTTTGTGAATCACAGCTATATTCCTTGGTCTTCCCCATTGTTATGAATGACTAAGGCAATTTGGCCTATGTGTTACCTCATATTTAAACTCCTGTGAAACAGGAAGTCATGGTTCAACAATTTCCTTCCCTACTCATCCAGGTGTACTAAAAAAATATCAATATATATTAAATGTATATAAATATACTTCAAATATATTTTTCTCATATAAATTCATAGAGGTGCCAATAACTGTTGCACACCTATATTTAACAAAGTTATATATTTTTTGGATAAACCTGTGTTGTGTTTCCCATACATGATATCCATGAGAGCAGAGTATTTTTGTGACCCAGAATTTTTTGAACAAAAAATCAAAAGGTTAAACAATAAAGACAATTTTTCACAGCCTTCTTTGCTCATATTTATCAAGGGTGCCAATATTAGTGGAGGGCACTGTATATGGCAAAGAAAATAATTGTCTCAGGATTTTTCCATAATCCAACCTGATTTAATGGATGACCAGATTAATTTATATTATTAAAAAAAACAGCATTTTTTCCTCTCTTTCATTCATGCATGAAACTGATAATAAGAGGTTACACTCTGTGATAACAGAATTTGATCTCAAAAACATCTCAGGTCATTGGAAGTGCAGAACAAGATTAATTCAGTAGAATTAATAAAATATTTCAGTGTCAGAATAATATTAGGCTCTAAATGTTTGCATGTGCAAAACCACATGGAAACTTGAGAACACCCCCTGGAACAAAATGTGCCAACTGATTAAGTAACAGGGCCTCTGGAGGATTGTGTCTTTCTCTGTGTTAATTTTTTTTGCCTTAATGCACATTCAATTTGAGGCATTTTTACTTTATGGTGCAAAATAGTGGCTAGTGTTTATGCAAATCGATTCATTTTGGACCCACAATGCAATTTAATAATCCTGCCTTCAGGTAGGTGGGAGTCCATTTTTGGCTTAGTATGTGAGTGTTAGTGTTTTAAATCCAATGCCAGCAGCTACAGGAAACCAGTGAAGGGAACACAGCAATGTGGTAATGTGAGACAACTTAGGGAGATTGAAATCAAGTCATGCAGCTGCATTCTGGACCAGTTGGATGTGTCAAATGGCATGCAAAGGAAGTCTTGCAATGAGTGAGTTGCAGTAGTCCAGGCTCAAGATGACAAAATACTGAACAAGCACCTGAGTAGGCTCTGCAGAGAGAAATAGCCAGTTGTAAAGTAGAAACCTGCATGACTGAGTCAGGTCAGCATTATGGGAAGAGTAATCTATCACAAATTGTTGATTTTATTTGTCAGAAACGCATGTTTCCAGTCACTATGCTTGTTGGGTGTCTGTGAGCAAGAAGTTATCAAGCCGTATAGGATTCTAGCGTGAGCTCCTCTGCTTTAAAGAGCACTAAGCAGCAGTGTGTGCAGCAACACCCTAGGCCTTGAACTGCATTACAGAAACAATACGATTGTATAATGAAGATTAATTTAATTTGATTAGCTATGATAGAGTCTCCATTAGTCCAACATTCACCTGGGCTTTATCAGAGATCCACTTTAAAAGTCAATATGAATTGAACACAGGATTGAATAGCTTTTTCAAGGCTCTGCAGAAATGCACTGGTGCAATCCTTCAGTAATTACGCATGGTGACAGTTTACAAATGCCAAGGCTGAATATTTTAGGTGCACCCTCAGGAGGTCAAGCTTCACAAGACAAGAATGTTAAATTACACCTCAATCAGTTTGATGAATCACACAACAACTGGAAGCGGCTCAGCATAACACCAAGGTTGTAGATCTCCAGAAGTCCAGTATGAAATGTTGTAATGCATTTATTCCATACAGCAAAAAATCCAAGACCAGTAAAAGATTGAACCTTCAGGAACTGGCTTTACCATTATTGATTTCTAAAGTGTAAAATCTTATAATCTTATAAATCTGTATAATCTAAACATATTAAAAGATAAGATGGAGTTAGCACATTTGCACCTTTGGGGTTGGGGGTTTAATACCTGGTTCTGCCCTATGCGCACAGAGTTTGCATGTTCTCCCTGTGTTTCGGGGGTTTCCTCCAGGTACTCCAGTTTCCTCCCTCAGTCCAACGTCATGTGTTGTAGGCTGATTGGCATTTCTAAATTGGCAAAAGTGTGAGTGTGTCATGTGATGGGTTGTCACCCTGTCCATGCTGTCCCCAGCCTAGTGCCCCAATTCCCCTGTGTTTAGGATCCAGGATCCCTGTGACCTGTGTAGGATAAGCAGTACATGAAATGGATGGATGGATGGAAAATATAAGATGAGCATGTGCATAAAGCATCCCTTACTGGAAGTAAACTGTAACAGTAGCCAATGTTTAATTGTTGTGTTGTAACATGCTAAAATAAAATGCTATTTGAGCAAAAAGTCCTTACCAAGGAAAATAAATAAATAAATAAATCCCTCAGCTGATCATTGTTCCCCAGATGTAACTATATCTGTAAATTATGAATTTTGGGAACACGTTATATAAATATTATATTAACATGATTTACACCATTAGTTAACATTAAACAGAAAACAGGCAATCGGTCAGGCGATCGGCAAACAGGCATAAACGAGGCAAAAGAAGAATCGAGAACTACGGTGAGAACAAGATCAAAACAATAACACATGAATCGAGAAACAAACGCTTGGTATATGGAAACTCATGTAATACTTCGCGAAGTGCAAAGAGACACGAGGGGTATAAATGGCAAACGTAATCAAGTTTGAACACAAAAGAGCTGAGAGTAATGATGACACATACGGGAAACAACCAATGACAATACAGGGGTGGAGACAGGACATAAACCATAACAAATGCATGTGTCAAAAGTAAACAAAGTCAGTGTCACTGAAAACCCAAAAGCGTGCACTTGCTTAGAGCTCGCGCTTTGAGCTTGTGTCTCGAGCTCGCACATCGAGCTCGCGCTTTGTGTTTCTGAGCACGCTGCATGCTACAGCGCTAGCTTGAGTGGAAATCGTGACAATCCAGCTAAAGTCATACTCGAAGTAAACCCAAATCGAATTAAGACGTGGAGTATTCCTATTTTAGTCGCATTATTGAATTTTTATTATAGACATGTACACACCTTAAAAGGAACCCTTACTATGAAGACTTGTAGGCCTTAACACTCAGTGATTGCCCTCTCCTACTAAAATACATTGTTAGAAACCCATGAAATATGTGAATTACTTTAAAAATCCTTAATATTTAATACATATTTTAGCCTACCTATTTTAGCCTTTAATACATAATTGTGTTGTTTGGACCTTTGCCAGTGTAACAAGTGTTTTTGTCAGGATGTTATGGATCAGTGGATTACTATGAGGCTTCATATGAGGTGAGGTTTCCTCCATTTCGTAAGTGTTTGTTTGTATGTCGGTGGTCTGAC
>JANDJT010000012.1:5457134-5485567 GCA_024331685.1 Stegophilus panzeri
TATATAATGAGAGAGAGAGAGAGAGAGAGAGAGAATAAAAGCAAATTTTTCTCACAACTGAAACAAAAAGAGCTTATATTCTGACAGTACAAAAAAAAAGCAATTTTTAAAAGAAAGAAAGCTCATTTATCAGGGAAGAGAAAAAAGAAAGAAAGAAAAAAGAAAGCTCATACTTATAAAATACAGAAAATTTTGGTCTATAATATTCTGATAGTGTGCTTCTGCTGATTTTGATTTAGTTAGTCAAAAAAGAATATACAGTAGATCTATCAGACTAGGAGTCCTGTTGTTTTTGTGAAAGAAAGAAAGATAACAGAGGCAACACTGAGAATTAAGCAAAACCAAGTTAAAACAGGAAAAATCCAAGCTCAACTTTGAGTTCCCAGAATTCAGAAGGAAATGATTTGGTCATGAAGATAGCAGGAAATACATTAACTAAAGAAGTCTGCATTGTTAAATTGTGCTGTATAATAAAGAACATATAAGGAAGATTTTAAGATTTAAGTTCTACGAATATAAATTTAAGTTCTACAAATGTATACAGATATTACACAACATGTGTTAGTAAACATGTGAGTACCAGTGGCATGAAAAAGTATGCCCTTTGAGAGAAAGAATGATATGTGAGGTTTCAATTCATTTTAATTCATGCAAGTCAGATCACATATAAAGGTTATTTATTATTAAGGTTTGGTTGAGAGATGGGGTTAGCTGTCATGACTTTCCTTACAACAATTTCCAGGGAAAATGATTTTTAATGAGACTAGAGAAAGTTTTGGCATGCACTGGAGCTAGACCAGTTTCTGTTTGAGACTTTTAACAGAGAATGGCAAATCATAAGTAAATGCAAGGCCTTAAAATAGAATGGCAATGACTTATTTATAGATTTTCTTCTCTAATTGTCATAGTTTAAGAGAGTAAATGATATATGATATGACTCCCTTTGTACGTGGCACACAAATTAAATATCACAAGTTTCACTGAGGCAAGTACAGGCCTGCCAGTGGATTTTAGAAATGTCCCCAGCTGCTTTAAATTCCATTATTTGAGTGAGGACGAGTCCCAATGTCACTTTCTCCTGGAATGCATAATAGGAGTTTCTTCAGCTTCAGGGAGAAGAGAATCTAAATCACTAGCAGAAAGGATTTTGGATTTGGCATGTTCTAGGGTAATTAATATCCTAATATCCTAAAATAAACATAAGAATAAAAGTAGGCTAATTAGTTCAGTTAATTATTCAATTCAGTTTTATTTCTATAGCACTTTTAACAATAGACATTGTCACAGAAATCTGGATGTAGATTTCGATCCCTAGTGAGCTGACAGTGGCAAGGAAAAACTCCCTGAGATGACATGAGAAAGAAGCCTTGTTCCATATGAGCAGATCCTGGGATGAGCACCGGTCATTATGATTACAACAGTAGTTTTTCTTAGGTAAAATCTACAGTATCCCGGTGAAATTATCACTGAATCAAGGGTGAGACTTGGGTCTAATCTGTTTGAGGGTATCTACCTTTATGTGGGATCATCCACAGTATCCAAGCTCATCCAAAGCTTATCAACTTTCTCTGTGTTACTTTAAATTCAAGTCACATTAAGAAAGCATCGTCTTCACTAAGAGTTGATTATTTAGAAACAATAGCACATATTAAGCATTGTGAATCGTGAGGCTCAAATTAAACAGGGTAAAATAGGAGGACCCACAATTGATATTTTTTTCCCTGAAAAGCTCTGATTTTCTCTTTTGCAGCAGTAAAATAGCTTTATGTAACATTAAAACAATGCATTTAGCCACAGGCCATCCGTTTCACCAAAATATCATTACTTATAAGTACACTTTCAATATCCATTAGTCCCACTCAGAGTATAAAAAAAAACTAAAGGGTTCATTTTTAGCTTGGTCAAATACAAGATCCATATACTGGTTTTGTGGCCTTGTAGAATGCTACCATGGAATAAATAGTGTCTTACAGAGGTGGTTTTATATATATAAAGATATTAAAATATATCCCACACTATAGACCTCTCGCAGAGCACCATTAAATCCATTATTAAACAATGGAAAGAATATGGCACAACTGTAAGTCTGCCAAAAGTCAGTAAACTGGTAAAGAAGGCATTAGTCAGAGAGGCAACCAAGAGGCAAAGTGTAACATTAAAGGTACTGGATAGATTTATAGTTCAGATGGGAGAAGCTGTTCACAGGGCAAACATAGCTTGGACACTCTACAAAGCTGTCTTTTATGGAAGAGTTGTGAGTGGTATGAAATCTTGTTTGGAGTTTGTTAAAGGCACGTTGGAGACTGGTAAAAGGTTCTCTGATATGTTTCAAGTTCAAACCTGAACATTTTGGCTTTGGCACAAAGGGCTACATTTGTCAGAAACACAATTATGAGGACATCAGCCACACAGTGAAGCATGGTGGTGGTAGCCTTACAATGACTGTTTTGCTCGGCTTCTTGATTATATTTACACATATACAGACGTACCATACTCAAGCACACACATACCATCCCTGTCACAGCAACAAATAAAAGTGCGTAAAGATTATTTTATTAAATTAACTTCTTTTGTTCACTGATAATGAATGTTGTACTGGGGTCACAGAGCCACATGAAGTTCAGCACAGAATAAACACATTTACAGCCCTGACTTGTGAAAATAGCACTACTAAGCAGTGTGACCCCAGGGCCTAAAGTCCAGAGCAACGTGAACTTCCTCAACAGCATTGGAACCTGCAAAACCAAAAACCAAAACTCAAACAACAAACACATTTTGAGAATGAACAGACACTGAGGAACCACAGAAACATGGCTTGGGAAATTAAAGTATAGCTTACAACTAGGGATGCACCGAAATTTTGCCTACCTAAAATTTTCGGCTGAAAATGGCATTTTCGGTTATTGGCCGAAAGAGGGGGGAAAAAAGGTAGAAAATATGAGCCGAAATTATATTCCGCCACACCCCGCCCCTCAGTGCCCGGTGCTCAGATTTCACTCTCGATCTAGCCGATGGTTATTGTTGCATTACAACATTACTAGATCCACAAGTTAAAGAACATTACTTTGACATGGAGAAAAAGTAGCGTGCACGGGAAATGATACAAGCAGAGCTGGAGGTGATGAATGCATCTGCTGAAGGATTGATGTGCAGCACAGAGAAAAATCTGCCAGAGAAACGGGTGCGTGCACGTGATGAAGCACAAACCCCCTTACTTTCTGACATGTTTGATGACCTGTTTCTACAGGAAAGCACCCCGATCCACAGCAGTGCCGCAACAAGCACCGGTACACTTTCCATTGCTTGCGCAGATTGCACGCAGGTATTTATCTGCCCCAAGCACCAGCACAGCACGTGAGAGACTATTCAGTGCAGCATCTCATGTTCTTGATGAGAAGAGGAACCGTCTCTCCTGCCAGTAAGCTGAGCAACTTTTGTTCTTGAAGAGAAGCCTGCCACCTTTGCTTAAATAGAAAGCAGTCAAATTTGCTATGTGTATAGCAATTACATTAAAATGTGTGTAGCCCTGCAAAACTCTGTTCTTGACTTGAGGCTACATCTGTTGCAGGAAAGTGGAACGTCATCCTCCTTCAACTCTCCAGGCTGAATTTGGTTGGCTGTGTCAACAGACTTGGGCATGAGCAGAACTTGTTTATTTGTGTTAGCAGACTCGGGCTTGATCAGAACTTGGTTGTCTGTGTCAGCAGACTCGGGAGTGAGCAGAACTTGGTTGTCCGTGTCAGCAGACTCGGGCGTGATCAGAACTTGGTTGTCCGTGTCAGCAGACTCGGGCGTGATCAGAACTTGGTTGTTCCTGACGTCGGCTTCAGGCGTGAGCAGAACCTGGTCGGTCGTGACGTCGGCTTCAGGTGTGAGCAGAATCTGGTTGGTCGTGACGTCGGCTTCAGGCGTGAGCAGAACCTGGTTGGTCGTGACGTCGGCTTCAGGTGTGAGTAGAACCTGGTTGGTCGTGACGTCAGCTTCAGGCGTGAGCAGAACCTGGTTGGTCTTGACATTGACTTCAGGCGTGAGCAGAAGCTGGTTGGTCGTGACGTCGGTTTCAGGCATGAGGAGAACTTGGTTGGTCATATCAACAAACTCTGGCATGAGCATAACTTGGTTGCTCATGACATCGGTTTCAGACTGGAACTGGCATGAAAGGTCACCTCGTCTGTTCGACCTCGGACAGAAACTTGGCTTGAGAGGCCCTTTTTTTCGACTTCAGACAGGAACTTGGCTTGAGTGGTCACCTCTTAGACCTCAGACAGGATCATGGCTTGGGAGGTCACCTCGTTGACCTCTAGCAGGCACTTGACTTTATGCTGGAGCTCTGGGGAGGAGGTCGCCACGTTGACCTCCGACTGGAGCTCGGCAGGTGAGACCACATAGTGGGTTTTAGGCAGGAGCTTTGGGGAGGAGGTCACCCAGTTTGCCTGCTCATAATAGGTGGTGAATGCCATGCCAGGTTTATCTAAGGGGCAGGCCTTCCCCAAACACTCTTCCAGGTTGGGGGCGTACTCTCGACTTCCAAACTCCTTTATTAATATTCCCGCAAACTGAGTTACATTGTGCAGACCCTTGGAATCTGTACGGGCTAGACCTCCGCCAACTGGCAGGCTTGGCCAACGAGGCGGGAGAGTATGAACCCTAGCCACTGCCTCTGGTCAGGCTTGGGGTGTGCCAGGCTCGAAAAATGCAATTGGCAGTCAAACAAAAAATACTGTGTAGCCAGAAAATCCATCATATGGCTCTGGGGGATCCATGGCAACCCATTGAGGAAGCTTGACAGAGTTGAGTCTTGGTAAGGTGTTCCTTATTACCTTGGCATGATGTCTCCTCCTTCTTACTGCTGCATCCATGGTGAGGTGAAGTATTCTTTCACATATTCCTTGTAATGAAGGTTAGGATGGATGCAAATGCAGATAAGAGTTTAATGAGAGAGAGACAGACAGACAAATCCAAAACACGAGACAATAGCGAGGTTAAGAAACAGGCAAAGGGTCAGGCAACTGGCAAACAGGCATAAACTGGACAAGGCTAGAATCGAGAATGAGAACAAGATCAAGAACCATGAAACAAAATGAGGAACAGGGTATAATTGCATGGTACAGTGATAATACTTCGCAAAGAGTAAATGCCTAGAAAGTCCTTTGAAACTGCGATGTGATTGTGTGTGAGATTGGATGCAGGTGTGCATGATTAGAATGAATGAGTGTTCTGGGAATTGCAGTCCAGGGCGGCCATGTTTGTAGGGTGTGTGTGCTGATATTAGAAATACAATTAATATTTAGGAAAATGGGCACTACTTGCAGAAGACATGAAATACACAAAACACAATATTGGACATTCAACAGCCAGTTTGCTCATAATGGAAACCACTGAACAACAGTTTTCAATTGTATTCCTCATTTGTGTACATTTATCATGAAAATAGGGTTCTACCTTTCGACTTTAACTTTTTATCTTTTTCTTAAAAAAAAAAAAAAAAAAAAGTTTTGTCCAGGCAGAGGTATGTGGCATAACTCATAATCTCTTATGACAATCATGCATCAGATAGATAGATAGATAGATAGATAGATAGATAGATAGATAGATAGATAGATAATAGTTTAGAAGAATCGTGTTCATTGCTCCAGTACAGTACAGAGACTTGTAGAATCTCTGCCAGGGTGCACTGAAGTACTTCTGGTGGCTTGTGATGGACCAAGTCTTTCTAAGACTCTATGCTGTTTTTTTTTCTTTCCTTTCTATTAGTATATGATATTGATTTGTATATACTTTCTACACTTGTTTCAGTCAAAAAACGATCTTTCAAAGGGTGTCTGGAGTAGACTGCTCCCCTCTGACTGGCTGTCTCTGAGATCTTAAGTAACAGTAGAATAGGGCATTACTGCATGCTGTTTCTTGGTGTTGCATATGAGGGGCCAAAGTAACAGCTGGCATTTTCAGAGCAAGATGTATGCCAGATGTATGCCAAATATGGAAGGATCATCAAGAGAAAAGTCAGCTTCTCTTCCCTGAGTGTTATAAAGATCCATCTGCTGTCATGCATTTACAGACTACATGCTGACTGTTATTTGTCCACCTGAAAATAGCTACACTTCAAATGTGTTATAATGTGCATTATGCCAGAAATTAAACACTTTTTGCTGTTAAAGGAAAATAATCAACAACACAGTAGTGTGATGCAACTGGACTTACGTCACTTATATTGTCTGGTTACAAGTGTAACCAGACTCTTTTTTTTTATTATTTTTTTTTTATTTTTTATTTTTTATTAAAGGTTTACCACTAACTGTTACAAAGTGCTGACACTGGAGACTCCTTCCATAAAAGCTACATAAACATCTCTTTGCAGAAAACATTTTTTTTTATTTGTTTATATAAACCCCTGTATAAATTCTTACTATAGATACAATAATGCATTTGAATGAGTGCATTAATATAAACATTGCAGTAAGATATACTGTCAGAGCTGCTGAAAAATTTATAAAAAAAATTAATCAACACCTTCTGACCAATCAGAATAAAAAAAAAAATAATAAAAAAAAAATCAAATGTTACAGTAATCCAATAAATTTGGAATAATAATAAAAAAAATGTAGAGTGGTCAAGGCTTGGGTTCACACAAAATCACAATTTCTTTTTCGGTTTGTTTGCCAAAAAAGTTTGAGAACTCTTGATCTAATCTATCTGTTTATGAATCAGTTGATACTGGGGGAAATTCTCAACAATTAAAAAGTAAATAAGTTTCAATGATGTAATTAAAGTCATTATGTAAAACAAACAAACAAACAAATATATAACACTGTGTCCCCTGTCTAAGGTATTAGAATAACTGGGGAAAAATACCACATTTTAGGGCACAGTGTCAGAGATTTTCCCCTCACGCTGAATGCCGGAGTGAGCAGCATGCTCAACAGCCCGTAGCATGACAGCACGCGTGTCCGCATTGTCATACTTTGTTTACTTTTTGACACGCATGTTTTGTTATGTTTTATATCATGTCTCCGACCCTGTTATATTGATGTTTTTTCCTAATGTCTCAGCTTTTCTGTGTTATGCGCTTTGATTACGTTTTATATTTAAACCCCCATGTGTCTTTGTTCTGGGCGAAGCATCGCATTTCTGTTTTGCCTCCAGTGCGTTACCAAGCCTTTGTTCTGTGTTCTCATTTCTGGTTCTTGCTCTTGTCCCTAGTTTCGCATTTTGTGCTTTGCCTTGTCTGTCTACAGTAAATAAAAGCTTTAACTGCACTTGCCTCTATCTCCAACCCTGATTACATGACAGACAGGGCATCTCAACCTCTTTTTTTTTTTTTTTTAATAAAAAAAATTACTGTCTTTTTTTTTTTTTCTTTTTCTTTTTTTACCTCCCTGAAGCAAATGTGAGGCAGAGCAGAAAATTTCATGAAGTGTGTCCTGATGACAGATGGCATTTTCACAGGCTGTGGCAAGGCTAGGACCTCCAGTAGAATGCCAGTTAATTGCTCAAGCCATTGTTCGAATAGAAGTCAGAGCTAACCTTTTAGTATGTCTCAGGTTTTCAGAACGGAGAACTGTCAGATGGAGTGCTGATTCAACTGCATGATCAATCCTAGTTTTAATCAATAATTCTCTCCTTCTCTCATGTAAACAAGATGCATATCATATGACACAAACAAACAAACAAATAAATAAATAAAGGTGGAATGATGGCTTCATGTGTGCTGGAGTTACATGAAACAAAACAGAAGGCTTCGTTTAATAATCAGACTGGTCTTTATGCCATATGGAAGACTTGACATGTCTGAGAAGATAATCACAGCTCTCTGCTCCCCCTGTCTGTGACACTGACATGCTTACATGTAGCTCCTAAAAGAACTCATAGCTTAGCATTAATTACAAAGCACTTGAGAACATGTTTATTTCTGGCTGCATTACAAGCAGGTCCAATATCTTTGTGTTGACTTTATGTGCAGCATAATTATGTATGACTGCCTGTGTGTCCATCTTTCTGACTTGCCTGCATCATTGTATAGAAAGTACAGCCATGGTTAAGTGGGCTTTAGTTGTTAACTCACCCCAGTGCAAATATAAGGATTTACTGCCTAGGTAGAAAAATGGACTGAAAGCAATTTGTGCATCAATAACCAATAACATTACCACTGATCGAGTGTTGTAGGTAAGGCTTGTGTTACAAAGCATTAAAATGAACTTTGCATTATGTGCAAGTTTGTTCTTGACATCATATCTGAATTTATTACAAAGAATATACATGAGATATGCCTTGATAACTAGCTGAAACCAGTAGTAATATTTCCAATAAAATGTATATTGAGAGCTTTACTGTCATTAATGTATATTTGAATTTTTAATCCTGCACTGTACTAATATTTGATGTGTACAAATGTAGGCTACAAGTTAGATAGGTTTGGGCTTAACTTTTTAATACATACCTGTGAGTTACGAAAATTCATTTTCTACGAAAAAGAAATTATGAACTTTTTCTATTATATTCACAAATCATGAATGATAATTCTGTGATTATGATTCCTTGTAAGCATTTTATAAACTCTAATAATGCATCATATAGCTGTAATAATAATTCCTTAATACCGTTTAGTCATGTTGTAATAGACTACTCATTATATTGCTATATGAGCCATTCCACCGAATGGGTGACATTTCTGTCCCTAGGACATATTTATAAAAATGCATGAATATTAACTCTAAAATACATCTTATTATTAAGCAAAGTGTCCTGCACATTAATCTAACTGCAAATTTAAAATGTCTAATTAAAACACTAAACCATAGCATATCTTGAATGCCCGATATTATATATAATATTTAACATGGCCAATCTGGATGAGGATAAAATCACAGAGTAGCACCTGAAAAAATAGGTAATTACCTCAGGACCCTATGTAAATTTAATCCTGTCTGAACAGGGCTTTTTGTCTCTTTTTTTTGGATATTTTAGAACAAACCACAGTAAAAATGAATAAAATATAAATATAATGTTACCCTGTTTTAACTTATTCCTGAATATATCAGTCACTTTACTTGAAGCACTCAATGATACCATTTTAGATGTTTATAATGCTTAACTAATTGGAAATATATTTCTAGTTGCTTTATAAATTATGTGCATGTCGTTATTAATTATAAATGTTGTGCAGCGCTCCATAGTGAATGGTAACACTTGCATTACATGATAAGTTATGAAAGAATTATTTTCAGCACATGTATTAGAGCTTTATGAGTCATTATTAAAGTTTAGAACATGTTTTTAAAAGGAACTATTACCAACTTACAAAGAATTATATGCACAGTTTAAATGACTTATGAATGTGGGCTTCATAGAAAATCTGACCAGACATTTCTCTAAAAACAAGACTGTACTTCCAGCATGTCAACCTGTCTAGATGGTATTTTTGCAGCACTGTCCCTCATCCTCCTGTGCACCAATTTTTTTCAGTAGCAGTTGTGCCAAATACAGTTGGGGCCTTAACAGTGACAGTGCCTGCTACCTGGTGCTGTATATACTTCTTGAAGCAATCAATTTTCCTTAACAAGAGAGGTATCCACAAGCTCAACACAATGAACAAAGAAGTCACACAGCTCACACAGTGTATTTGCTTTAATCTCTGATAACCTGAGACTCCTTTCTGCACAAAACTGAAACATATAAGGAGACTGCATGAGTTTACTTTGATTACCAGTTACACAGCTTATAAAACTAATCAAATGATCAAATATTAGACACTATCTATACATTAGGAGTGTTATCAGTCCTAAAAAAATATAATTTTATAATTAATTTATTAAAATAATTCTTCCTGTTTTTCATAGAGTTATTCTGTGATTTTTCATGACATGATTTTGGCAACACCAGTGGATATTTCCTGACATTCTTCCAGCACATCATCTGCCTGTAGTTTGGGGTCAGTGATGGGATCAATGTGATCAGCCAGCTTATCCCTTATCTTCTGGTGCAGTTCTGGTTCAACAGAAAAGTTTCTTGTAGGTCAGGTGCTGCAGCAGTGAGTGATGACCAAACTCCTAGTCCAAACAGATGTGACTCCAAGAAAAACCATGTTGTCACAAAATACCCTATACTTGAGAAGTACACCCATCACTTTATCACTTTATCACTTTATTATAAACACTTGTATACTGCTCATTCATAAAATTATCCAAACAGCCAATCATGTGGACATATGAAGATTGGAAAGGTCATGTAGTGTTTTATCTACAACTCTGCAATTTTGGTGAGTCTGTGCATACAGTAACATCAGATTCCAGTTTATGGCTGATAGGAGTGGAACCTGACGTGATTTTCTGCTGTCGTAGACCATCTGCCTTAATATTCATTGTGATGTACATTCTGAGACACTTTTTTTTTTCTGCTCACCACGGTTGTAAAGAGTGGTTATTTGAATTATTGTAACCTTCCTATCAGCTCAAAGCAATCTGGCCATTCTCCTCTGACCTCTCTAATTAACAAGGCACACAGAACTGCTGCTCACGGGATATTTGTTTTTCACACCATTCTGTGTAAACTTTATGTACAGTATAGACGGATGGATGGATGGATAGTTGGATGGATATATGTATTTTATTGATCCCCAATGGGATCAGTGTGGAATAGCTTACAGCACCTAGTGTTCACAGTTGGTCACACATCCAAGTTCCAACAGTCCCAACCCTGTGTAGCTTCTGAGATCAGATGAGATTGGGCATTCTCAGTTAAGCGACCGTTGGACTGTTGTATGAGAAAATCCAAGGAGATCAGCCCTGAAATACTCAAACCAGCCGTTCTACACTAAAAACTAACACTAACAACCATGCCACGGTCGAAGTCACTGAAATCACATTTTTTACCATTCTGATGTCTGATGTGAACATTAACTGAAGCTCTTGACCTGTATCTGCATGATTTTATGCATTGCATTGCTGAATGAACAGGTATACATGTGTCTATTAGTGTTCGGTGAATGTATAATGTAACTCAAAATGTAAATCCCGTGTTATCCAGGAGATCACTATTCAGAAATGTACACATGGCATAAAATAGTATTTTATAAAGACAGATTTCTGAATGTTTTTTTTTTGTTTGTTTGTTTTTTTTGTTGTTCTTTTTTTAATGGTAGTCACTGTCACAAAACTGCATGCTATGTAACTGTAGTTATTCCCCAGTGTTGTTGAATGTTCAATTCGTATTGGTCAGAAGGTGTTGATTAATTTTATATAACAGCAGTTCTAACAATAGTAATATTGTAATTCAAATCACATGTTTATATTTATGCACTCCACATATTTTATATTCTTAAAAAAAAAACACGTTTTCTGTAAGGAGATGTTTATTTAGCATTTTTGGAAAGTCTCCAGTATCAGTGCTTTGTAATGGTCAGAGGTACAGCTGTAAGTTTTCTGTCACAGAAAAGTGTTCAGGACCACAAAAGTGAAAACAAAGAGAGGGTGAAGCGGGAATAATCAGCTTCAGGGTAATGCCCATTTGCTTTGAGTTAGGCTGTACTGCACAGCCTGATGTGTTTTATTTTGCAGAAAAGTGGCCAGACATTCATAATCTTCTCAGATGTTTTTAAGATTTCAGGGTGTAAAGTCTTGCTGTTTTCTTGCTATGTGTAGATCTTAAGATCTTTTTCAACATGCTACTTATTTATTTCTCAGTGAGACAGTGCAGATGCTGCTGCAAATTGTAAATGCACAGTGTTGGGTTGTGCAATCACAATATTTCACATTCACAAGCACTCATTAAAAGAATCATTTGTGTGTGTGTGTGTGTGTGTGTGTGTGTGTGTGAGGAACATACAGTGTCAAATTGTAGCATTCAAATGAGTTATGGAAAAGCAAGCTCATAAATGGCTCATTTGACCTTTCTGCATTAATGCACAGCAATGGGGGAAAAAACAAGAACAGTGCTTGAGAATTAATTGCCATATATAACACAATGTTTAGTGGCAGCTGAGGGGGGAGCCTGTAATAAGTGTCAAAGGACATGTAAATGAAGCAATGACAAGTCACATAACAGCAAGTGATATTTTTAAAATAACAGAGTGGGATTTCATGTATATCTGGCTATGCTTCCTGTCTTACCAGTGGCCTGTACCATCAAGCCAGTTTAGGTGGTTAACCAGGTAAGTTCCAGTTTAGTTTTTTTTAAAACCCTGGGTTTTAGGTACCATGAAAGTGGCTCAGCTTTTATCAGTGTTCATTGCCATAGTACCTTACGCTCCACAGCGAACCTGCTCAGGGGCAGGTTATGTTCTGGATTCGAGAACTCAAACCCAACTCGGACCAATCAGCTGTGAGCAAAATGACATAAGTGACAAAATTAATTCAACTTAGGGTCTGTTGCAATGGCTTCACCATTTCTTCGTAATCCTGTGGACCTCTGAACACAAACTGTAAGAAGAGCACTTCACAAGAAAGTTTTTAGGGATAAACAAAATCCCCTGGCTTTGCATGAAAGATAACACTTCCGTGGATGGAATCTCATTAGTAATAACATACACTTTCTATCAAAATGTCAGATTGATTTATGACCCTTTGTTATTTATGACACTCCATGTATCCATGGCTGACAGTCCTGTAGGGGCACCTAATTTATGACCTCTGGTAACCCTACTGATCTCTACGTGTGAACTTCCTGGCACCTTTAGCCCAAAGCAAATCAACATATCAGCCAATATATTTTCTTTTTGATTTCTTTTTTTTAATCAACGGTTCGACTACATCACATCTTAAACCTGTTTCTGGGTGGGAACTAGGACCTGGAGGAGGCTGCTGTATGTGCCACTCACACAGAGGTTACAGATCTATTTGTCCACGCGTTTTTTGGTTGACAGGCTATGGTCTCCGTGAGGTGCAAAACACATTAACAATTCCGAACAGACCTGCGTCCTTTAGATGTGTTTTTAGTGAGCTCAAGCTACTCTTCGTGATATGCCACTGTAGTCTGCTCTTTTTCCCCCAACTGTTTGTTTGCCCTTCTGTCTCTGGCTGTCTTATAGGTAGAGCCCTGTGGCAATCTCCATTAATTGGTTGACAAGACATGACCAATGGGAAGGCAGGAACACAGCCAACAGAGGCAGAGCTGTCCATTTAAAAGGAGCACATTGAAGCCCTTGTGTTAGCCTCTTGGCTCACTGTCAGTTGGCTTGATTGTTGCTTTGTTCTCCCTTCCACTCTTATCCCATTAGACCATCGTGAGAAAGGTTAGTTTGGTTACTGATGATGTGTTATTGCAATCGTAATCCTGCTCAGTACGAGAGGAACCGCAGGTTCAGACATTTGGTGCGTGTGCTTGGCTGAGGAGCCACTGGTGCAAAGCTACCATCTGTGGGATTACAACTGAATGTCTCTAAGTCAGAATCCCACCTGAACGTAACGATTCCACAGTGCCGCCGATCTTTGGTTTGGTCTGGAGTAGCTGGGGAGTCCCCCGGCGAGCAGAGCAGTTTGCGAACAGGCCGCGGTACGGCCGGACGAGCGCTACACCCTCTCCGATCGCGCACAGCATGTTTGTGTCAAACCTGGTCCTAAATGACTCATAAACAACCAATGAGAAGGCTGGAACCCGGCCAGAAGAGTCAGAGCTGTCCATTTAAAAGGAGCACATTGAAGCCCTTGTCTTAGCCTGTTGGCTCACTGTTAGCCTGTTGTTTTGATTGTTGGCTTGTTTGTTGATTACTAGCCCTTATACTAGCTCCCTGCGTTTGATAACAAGTAAGATTGTGTGCGCACCTATATCCCATCACACAGGTGTGTTTGAATGTCTAGACACCCTAGGCTAGAGGATGGGTTCCACCCCTGTATTTCATGTTAGCTTAGCCTAATGTGGTATCTAGTTTTTGCTTTGTTTTGGCAGTCAGGTTAGCTACTTTAAATACAGCTTAGGGTAGTTTTCTTGCTATGTTCATTTCTTTGGCAGCGTTCATGTTCTCTCATTTGGGTGAGACTAGTTCCCATGTTGTCCTTGGTTATGGTTGTCCTGTGTCTGTCTTTAAATGCCAGTCCTGTATGTGTCAAGAATAAAAGTAATAAACCTCCTTTTACTCTCTGGTCCTGCTCATATTCACAATCATTCTATCAACCCGCAATCTTAAATTGTTATTGTTCTTACATTCACCCTAAACCATACTCTCTGTGGGAACGTAACATTAGGTATTTACACAATCTGCAGTGTTCTGTCAGGAATGTTCCCGAGCTTTTGCAGCCATAAGTGTTGCTTTTTGCAGTTAGTGTAGGTTTAAATTCCTCATATTTATGGATAATAATTTCTTGCTCTTCAAATGGAATTGTGCTGCTTTTATCCATGTTGGACACTATTGGCTGTTTGGTGCCAACATCACGCTTTTATGTGCATGCACTCGTGGACTAATCATAGCTTAAGGAACAAAGCCTGAGTTGACAGAGAAAGTTGATAACCAGCGTCATGGTACTAATAAAGCCTGATTGGATTGGTTTTGTCTACTCGAAACTAATCCCATAACCATAAGTTTGTTCATCTACCTTCATTGTACAGGCCCCTGGTCTCATTTACAAAAGTGGAAGAACAGTTACATGTTTGCTGCTCTTGTCTTAAGTTAGATTTGGGGACTTGAGTTCAAAAATGACATCAATATTTACACTGGGAAAATTACATGTATTCAGAGATATGTTACTCAGATGCTTAAGTTGATTTTCATACAGATTATGCAAATCATCTGTGTGTAATTTTTGTCTCTGAGCTTCTAGACCACCACTACTGACTAATGCAATGATATATAAGTGAGATGGCAAGCACTGAAATAAACATCTAAGCAAAATCTAGTATACTGCCATGCTACATATATTGTTGTGCTACTTGTAATTAATCACTGCAAATTTGGTTAATTTTAACAGTATAGCTTCCACCTTTATTGTTCAGCAGCTCATAAAATATCAGTTGATCCAGAACATTGTATTTTGCAGTTTATCTTTTTAAAAATGTGCACCTATAGTTAGTTATGCATACAAGAAGACACTATTAAGAAGAAGTATCAAGAACTATCAAGAAGACAGTATTAAGGTCTCACTTACATTAACATACAATGCACAAAATATGCACCTCAGGGCTGAAGTGAGAATGAACATGATAATAAAGTTGCATTGTAATCATAGTTTTCCGAATACACACTCTTCTATTTCAACACATACGCACAGAATTAGTGCCTGCAGAAGACAAGTTCAAAATAAGACCCGACACAATCCTTCCCATTAAAATGTTCTGATGACCCAGTTCCTACCTCGGTGCTTTGGTGGCATCTACCATGACAATATGAATCAGTCAAACTTAACGATCGGTTCTTGATCGATGGAGCCATCACTTGTACTAGCAGTCAGCCAGGCTGCAGAGAACCTTTGCCCCCGTTTTGTCATGTAGTCCATGATGCTACACTTTGTTTTGTGCTAATTGGTCCTCCCTAGTATATTAATCACTCTCTCTCTCTTGCACTCACACATACACAGACAAATTTCTAGCCACATAAGTTATTTCCTCGGAGAGTAGACTAAATCTAGTAGAGCAATGGAAAGTATTCTCATTAATAAGACAGTGGCTGAGAAACTCCTGTGGCCTTTTGCAGAGTGTGATATTCATGACCTAATTGAGCTTTTCATTTGTAGATTCCAGATAGTAGAGGGTTCGCTGGTGAGGAATTATAGCTGACTTAGTCAACCAGTAATGCATAAAATACATTAAACTATCAGCAATGCATGCTGAAAGCAAACTGTTATGAACTGACATTCAACCAGTCTATAAACAAAAGAGGGAGGCAACAAGCAAGGCCCGTTTTGCTTTCTGTCCCCCACACCAAATTATTAAAATGTCTGCAAACATTGGGCCTCATTCATTAATCTTTGAGTAAAGTTATGTGTAAATGTTTACGGAAGCCAAACCAAACTTAAAATATATGCTGGATTTACAAATGTTTCATAATTTTCTTTGTACTCATGGATGTATGTTAATTAATTAATGGCAATCGGCAGTAAATTACTGGGTGTGTGCATGCCACAGTAAATTTGTGTTTGGTGAAAACAACAAAACTCCATAAAAGGCCAAATTCACAGAGTGGAAAGCGCAAAATGTGCAAATAAAGAAGAATTACTATGAGGCATATGTTGAAGTGATTTTGACTTCAAAATAAAAATAATAATAAAAAATATTATATATAGCAGCATATCCAGTTGAGTCACAGCACTTGAAAAGGCCAAAATACGGAGAAAAATTACAGAGATGAATTTGGTGTTGTCCATCCAATACAATATAAGTGAGGTCAAAAGAAAATAGTTTGAGAAAAAAAAATTATTACTGCTTATTTCCGAATAAAGAAAGAAAGTATTACTGCTATTCAACAGCTTCTTTGCTCCCGGTGGAGGCCAATTGATGACAAAGCTTTTTAAAATTGACCACATGTTGTGACAAATGGAACTGACTTATAAGCCTGTTTTCATCCTCTGGAGAAAAAAAAAAAAAAAAAAACCTTCTAAATATCCATTGGCTCTTAATTTGTTCCAATATAACAGCAGGTCTTGTGTCATATTCCTCATATGCAGTTGTTAGTACCTACCAAAAATGGTCCAAGGAAGGACAACAACAGGGTCATGGGCGCCCACTGATGGATGTGGGAGCGAAGACTAGCCCCTCTGATCTGAGTCCACGGAAGAATTACTGTAGCACAAACTGCTGAAAGAGGTAATGCTGGCTATGACAGAAAGATGTCAGAACACACAATACATTGCAGATTGCTGTGTATTGGACTACATAGCCATGGACCATGGAGCATTGGAAGAAGGTGGTCTGGTCTTATGAGTCACGTTTGCTTTTACATCATGTGGACGGCCGGATCTGGGCAATGTTCTGCTGGGAATCCTTGGGTCCTGGCTTTCATGCGGATGTTACTTTGACATGTACACTTACCTAAATATTGTTGCAGACCAAGTGCACCATTCATGGCAACGGTATTCCCTAATGGCAGTGGCCTATTTCAGCCAGATAATGCACCCTGCCACACTACAAACTGTTCAGGAATGGTTTGATGAACATAACAAAGAGTTCAGGGTGTTGACTTGGCCTCCAAATACAGCAGATCTCATTCCGAGTGAGCAACTGTCAAATATGCTGGACAAAAAAGTCAGATCCATGGAGGTCCCACCTCACAACTTACAAGAATTAAAGAATCTGCTGCTAAGGTCTTGGTGCCAGATTCCACAGGACACCTTCAGAGGTCTTGTTGACTCCATGGTATGTTATGACTGAATTGTATGTAACATTTAATATTCTTTCATGCAATTTATGCCTATATGAAATCATGAAGTTGAGGTTTACATTAATTAATCTGTGATTAAATTTGCACACACTCAGGACACAAACATTTTTTGCCATGCTAATTGTGTGTGTGTGTGTGTGTGTGTGAGAACACTCATGCAAACAATTTACACATAAATTTGTTCATATGCAACTTGACAGATATCCAGATTGCACAGTTCTTCCATCTACTCTTGGACCACTGGTGGTGGGTAATTACACACTAAAGCCTGTAGGTATTGGGAACTACCAATAAACTGCAATTCCCAGTTCCAGCATAACCTTCCAACTTGGTGCTATGAAGTAGGCATCTATAATAAACAGCTAGAGGGGAAAAAAAGGATACCAGTGTATCTCATTTCTGATGGAATGTTGATTCAATATACAGTAGTTGTGCATTTTTAATTCCAGTGCCCTTTTTACCAGAAAGCAGCTTTGATAAATTCTTTGGTAACACTTTAAGGGTAGCACTCAAAGAGATATGACACCTGCAGTGGCATAAACTCACAAAAATAAAAATAAAAAATATATAAAGGCTTACATGCATTCCAAAAGGTATCAGCTATCATAAAGTCTGCTTTCATCATTTTATCTTAACCTGACTTTACACATGAGTCAACTGCCATGTTTGCTGATCCAAGCTTGCGTGTTATGTCTGACTCACTCAGGATCAGAATTTATATTCAGAGGACAGTATAGCATATTAGGGCAGTAAATGGGGCCGTTTATAATGTCATAATATTTGCAATACATGATTATTCATGATAACATGAGATGGCCAGTGGTCTGACAGTTTGTGTAATAACATCTTTGTTATGTCATATGCATATGACTTTTAGGACATTATGACTAGAATCATGCCAATTACCTAATGGTAATATAAGACTTATTGATGGACACCAACTCTTATGACAACGTATGACTGCAAATGACATACGACATCAGGCATTACAGATGTACAGGTGCATCTCAAACAATTTGAATATCTTGGAAAATTTCATTTTTTTTCCATAATTTAATAAAAGAAAATGAAATTGTCATACTGTATATTCTGGATTCATTGCACATAAAGTGAAATATTTCAATCCTTTTTTTATTTTAATCTTGATTATTACAGTTTACAGCTCATGGAAATCAAAAACAGTATCTCAAAATATTAGAATAATGAATTTATAATTCAACCGTATGAAAAGTATGTTAGTTTATGCACTCAATAATTGGTTGGGGCTCCTTTTGTACAAATTATTGCATCAATGTGGTGTGGAATGGAGACAATCGGCCTTTGGAACTGCTGAGGTGTCATGGAAGCCCAGGTTACTTTTATAGCGGCCGTCAGCTCATCTCTATTGTTGGGTGTGGGGTCTCTCATTTTCCTCTTGACAATACCCTATAGATTGGAGGTATTACTGACCCACAGTTATACCATGGTCAGCAAACCAGTTAAAAGTAGTTTTGGCACTGTGGGCAGGTTGCAAGTCCTGCTGGAAAAGGAAATCAGCATCTCCATAAAGCTTATCAGCAGATGGAAGCATGAAGTGCTCTAAAATCTCCTGGTAGACGCTGCATTGACTCTCAACTTAAGAAAACACAGTGGACCAACACCAGCAGATGACATGGCAACCCAAATCATCACTGACTGTGGAAGCTTCACACTGGACTTCAAGCAACTTGGATTCTGTGCCTCTCCACTCTTCCTCAAGACTCTGGGACCTTGATTTCCAAATGAAATGCAAAATTTACTTTCCTCTTCAACATGGTTGTGGTTGTCTGTACTGAACCAGACTGAGAGATTAAAGGCTCAGGTGTTTTGAGTTAATTCGCTGATTAGAGCACTTTTCTGGTTGACATTTCTGTATTATAAATTCTTTATTCTAATATTTTGAGATACTGGGTTGTAATCATCAAGATTAAAACAACAAAAAAAAGGCTTGAAATATTTCACTTTATGTGTAATGAATCTAGAATATATGAAAGTTCCACTTTTTCAATTAAATTATTCTAATTTTTTGAGATGCACCTGTATGACACATGTGTGATATGTGTCATGACTCAGTGTGCAAGTAAAGCATTACAGAATCTTACACTAAAGCAATACACTAAAACATACTTTACTTAAGTACACTGCAATAAGTATTCATGATATACTAGTACTACATTGAACAAAGTCATGCCTGGAAAGTACCAGTAATGATAGAAGAGTACAGTAAGTAGTCCTTATATCACCTGATGCTTAAGAGTTTATCAATGTTTATGTAGATTTGCCAGATGTCATAAAAGGTGACATAATATGTGTCATGTAGCCCTGTTACTGGTATCTTGAATAAACTGATACCAATTTATTTTAATAGACCTACACAGTAGGTATTTCATGCAAATTGAATAAATGTGATATCAAAGTAGCCCAAAATGAGATGTTCCATGTCTTGCTTAAATATTTATCTCTTTTTTTCCACATTGTGTAGTATTACAGTGTAGAGATTATTGGAATTTTTACCATTTGATTTACACAATATAGCCCACATTTAAACATTTTCTTAAAATAGGTGCAAAATCATTTAATTGTTATGTAAAAGTTACTTAGTAGATTAGTGTTGCACTTTTGGATCCATATATTTTTGCCCATTCTTCTTATTATAATTACTGAAGATGGCTTCACATTATTTTCAAGCAATATTTGATATGATGCAGAATTCATAGTTGAATCAATGAATGCAAGCTGTCCAGTCTCTGAGGCAACAAAGCAACCCCAAACCATAATATTCCCATCACTGTGTTGCACAGTTGGCACTGTGCTTCATTTTTCTTCTGAAAAGCTGTCTTTGGTCTGTGACAAACATGTCTGCTGTTACTGTGGCCAAACAACTCTATCTCTGATTTGTCTGTCCAGAGCACATTATTCCAAAAGGCCTGGTCTTTGCCTATATGCTCATTGGCAAACTGTAGTCTTGCAAAGGCTTTTTCCTGGCACGTCTTCCATGCAGGTCAAATTTGCAGGTCAATCTCTTTCTGATTGTAGAGGCATGCACTTTGACACCAACAGTTGCAAGACTTACTAGCAGATCCTGCGATGAAATTTTGGGGTTCTTGGTGATGATCTTTTTGCATCACACGGTCTGCTCTTGGGCTGAATTTGCTGGGACGGCCAGTCCTGGACTAATTAGCAGTCATTTGAAAGCTGCGCCACTTGTAGATGATTTTTCCTTACAGTTGAATGATGGATTTCAAATAATTTGGAGATCTTTTTAAATTCCTTGCCAGACTCATAGGTATCCGCAACCTTTTTTTCTGAAGGTCTTACAGAACTCTATAGAACTTGGCATAATAACACCACACACCTAGGGAACACCAGACACTAGATGTGAGAGGTTTAAATAAGACAGGTTCCACCTGCACTCCCGAAGCAGTTTCAAATCATTAGCTTGAACACCTGATTCTAATTTTATATATTTGAAGGGGTGATAACTCTAGGGGTGTACTTACCTTTTCCATTTGACTGATCTGTTTTTTGTTACTTTAAATTGTGAAAATTACTATAAAACATCAATTTTAAGTGTCATTTGATAAAGTGTATCACCTTTATTAATAGGTATTGTTTCAAAGAGGATTAAATGTTTGCTTGTCCAAATATGTAAAAAAAAAAAAAAAGCAAAAAAAAAAAAAGCAACACTTTCCATGGGATGTACTTGGGATGTACCTCAACTGTGACAAGTTTCCCTTATCATGGAAAGCATCCCCAAAGCATGATACTACCATCACCATGCTTCACTGTAGGAATGGTCTTCTCAGAGTGATGAGCAGTGTTGGGTTTCCACCAAACAAAGTTCAGTTTTGGTCTCATTATACCAGATAACCTTTTGCCACACGTTTGATACCCCTCCACTTAAATATTATGCAATTTTTTGAGTAGATTCATTACATAAAATCCCAATTAATTCCTTTTCAATTCCAAGTTGTAAAACTACTAAATGTGGAAAAGTAAGGTGAATACTTATCCAAAGTAGGGTGAATACTTATTGCATTGTAGATTGGCCAGAGGAGGCCAACATTAAATGAAGCTCAGTGAAGTCTCAATCTGACAAAGCTATCCACTTAACGTGGTTGCTTTCATATTCTTTACAATAGTCAGACATTCTCAATAGTGCAGCTATATAATTTGCTAAATGAATGCCCTTGGGAAAAGGGACATAATGTCCTTGGCATTATATGTCTCAAAAGGGGGTCACTTAAGCCTTAAGGAGAATGCAATTAAATGTTAAATATTAATCTCTGATTAATAATGACCATATTGTTAAATTTCATTCCAACAGTGTTGTTTATTTCACAATGTACAGCACAGTACATTATTTGGTAACAATTACTATGAAGGCCGTTGTGACGGCGGGCCTGCAGCCCGCACAACGCACATCACGCTCCTCGCGCAACTGCCGGCGGGTTGCTGAACGGACAGCACTCCGGTTGTTTTAGACAGTAAGAGCGCACGAGGCTGGGCGACAGAAACACACTGGGCTGGCAGCGGATGATTGGCGCGACTTCTCCTGACCGTTTTGGAGAAGAGAAGAAGATATAAAAGGGCGCAGCAGAGACAGCGTGGTGAGTTCGTTCTCCGTGAGCAAAGTGAGTAATTGGTCTCTCTCGCTCTCTCGTTACAGATGCAGATGACGACGATGACGATGTCAGTCACATCGGAGAAACTCCCCGGCTGTGCAGCGACTCTTGCCGTCTCCCTCGACCTCCGCCAGGCTTCCTGGGTCCCGCCTCACGGCCGCACCAGCCAATTTGTCACGCCCTGCTCCGGGAAGACCGAGATCCACAAGCCCACGCTCAGCATCCCCTCACCTTCCCCTTTACACATAAAGTTTGAATAAACACCCATTATTTTGCATCACTTCTGCCTATCAAGTGTCTGTGTTCTGCCATCCCGGTTCTGAGCGCCATCGCCATATACATAATGGCCTATGACATGTTCATAACATGATATAACGCATGCAATAGGGACAATAAACTTAATTAGTTATAATTAGTTTTATTTTTAAATATAATTAATTACATGTGAATTTAAATAAATAATTAATTAAAATAATGTTTTTGTTTTTAATGGCATTATAGTCTATAGCAATGCTTCTAAGGCATTTATTAATTGTTAACAGAATGTGTTATAAGTAGTGTTTATAACATATTATCACCAATACCAGAGAAATTCAGCCTGTGTTTTCTTCATGCATTATGTTCAGCTGTAGACACGCTGAGACCTGCCCACGCTGATCAGTTGCCACAGGGTCAGCCATGATACCGTGTCCACGAAGCAGAGAGAGTTAATGGCCTTGCTCAAGGGCCCAACAGTGGCAACTGGGAAGTGTTGGGGCTTTAACCCCCGACCTTCCGATCATCCGATCGGTAACCCAGAGCCACCACTGCCCCCAGCATTTAGTATATATATTTATAAATGTATAAATGAGCAAGCCAGAGGCGATGGTGGCAAGGAAAAAACTCCCTGAGATGTTAAAGTATTATGCTGTATCCCAAATGAGCCCATCAAATTCAAACTCATGTTCAAAAGTAACTATCATACACCCTTCATCAATGAAGTAACTCTGATTAATCCCAAATTATGATCAGCTGTATCTCTAGGATTTTCTTGACATCTTTTTGGTTTCATAAAACTGCTGAACCCATGATCCACAGACAGCTTACAAAGCATATACGGGAACTCACTGTCAAAAGGTATCGATCAGGAGAGGTGTACAAAAGAATTTCTAAAACATTAGATGTACCATGAAACACTGTGAAAATTTGTGGAAAAATTGGGGCACCATAGTGACATTACTATGAACAGAATGTCCCTCAAAAATTAAATGACAAGAAAAAAACATGAACAGTGAGGATGTCAAGAGACCTACAGCAACATTAAAGGCACTACAGGAAATATCTGCTAAGTCATTGGTCAATCTCTCATACTTTTCACATGTCTTGGCTATGGGGCAGGGTGACTAGAAGGAAGCCCTCTCTCAAGAAAGAAAAGAAAAAAAAAACCTTCCAAGCCCGCATAAATTTCACCAAAACCATGTAGTAAAATGTTTTATGGTCTGATGAGACCAAGGTAGAACCTTTTGGGCATAATTTTAAAAGACTTGTTTGGCACAAAATCAAGACAGCTTATCACCCAAATAACACCATACCCAGTGAGAAGCATGGTGGTGGCAGCATCAGGCAATGGGGCTGCATCTGTTTAGCTGGGAATGCGGCTTTAATCAAGATAAAGTGAAATGTGGATAGCTTTAACAATCTATTTTAGCACAAAATCTGCTGGCCTTTGTTAAACAGCTGAAGATGAAGAAAAATTTCACCTTCCAACAGAATAACAACACAAAGCACAAATCCAAGTGAACAAAGCTTCAGAAGAAGATCGATGTTTTGGAATGGCCCTGCGAGAGCCCAAATATTAATCCTATCAAAAAACTGTAAAATGACTTGAAGAAGGTTGTGCACAAGAGATCCCCTCACATGGAAGAGTGTGTTAAAATTGACAAATCTGGATGTGGTCTTCTTCTGCCTTAAGGTTGAATGTGTTGTGCATTTCTGCACAGCACCATTGTTAAGAGTGCTTATTTGAGTTACTGTAGACTTCCTTTCAGCTCAAACCAGTCTGGCCATTCTCCGCTTATCTCTCTCATCAACAAGCTGCATACCATCTGCTTTCAGAATGTTTTTTTGTTTTTCACACCATTCCGTGTAAACTCTAGAGACTGTTGCAAGTGGAATTCCCAGGAGGTCAGCAGTTTCTGAAATACTCAAACCAGTCCGTCTGACACTAAACAACCATGCCATGGTTAAAGTCACAAAGATCACACTTTTTCCACATTCTGATGTTTGATGTGAACATTAACTGAAGCACTTGACCTGTATCTGCATTTTTTTTTGCATTGTGCTGCTGCCACCTGATTAGATAACTGCATGAATGTGCAGGTGTACAGGTGTTCCTAATAAAATGGACAGTGAGTGTTTAGCTACCATGCATACAGTAGAACATAAGAAAGAAACACATAGAAAATAGTACATATCATCACAAATTAGGAATGTGGAGTGGAGGCTTTATTAAAACAAATGGTTAGACATTTAGTAAAGGTCATTGCTCTTTATGATCAAAAGGTCAAATTAAATATGCATCTATGTGTAATATATCTTCAAAGCCTCATTTGTTGTTGTTAATATAATTTCCTCAATTAATGCAGAAATAATTAAATATACTGTAGTATATGCCAATGATATTCAGTAAATGAAAAAAGTTTAGGTGCTTTAAGGAGCATATTCCCTAATTCCTTAGTCCCACTAGAAGAATGAGTTAATAGAATGTCAGGCTTTGTAATTATGCATGACCAGTCTGACTGAATGATTAAACTTACTTAAAGGGACTAAAGGCAGTGAAATTAACTAAATGTCTTTAATTACACTTCATGGTCATTTATCCTGGCAGGAGATGAACCTCATTTCCTGGACATTTTAATCTTCCTCATAGTGTGAGGATGAGCAGGACAGAGTGCCTCCAGCCTGACTCCAGTCTTCAGGGCCTCCTTATTTTACAGTTTTGCTTCTAATATCATTGGTGCTTTTATGAATATTTTTCATAGAACAATCAGGAATGGAAAGAAAATTCCTGAAACAATGACCTAATTCCTTAATAATGAGTAATAATAATTAATCAATTTCAATTGTAGTATTTATTGTACACCAGTATACACCACACCCCTGCTCAGAAATCATGCCTATATGTTAGTGTGCAGTAGACAAGGTATGGAGTTATGTTTTTAATATTCTCCAGGCTTAATTGCAGTTGACACCAATTACTAAGCCTGTCACAACTACATACAAACATATTGCTTTTCTAACTGACTCTGACACATAAGAATCTCTTTAACTTTACTCTTAATGTACACATTTGATTATTTATCAAGTTTGAACACTCACCGAGTCTCAGTTTTGTACATTTGAAAGTGAATGCACCATTTACATGATAATGGGAAGCAAACACAAAGCACACTTGCACCTAAACCCAGATCAGACACTTAAAATGTAGGTCAAAATAAATAATTAAATCTAAACCCCACAGGGCAATTAATTAATGCTTCATTTCTAGTGCAATTGATGAGGGAGGATCCTAGCAATATCAATCACTTACTGATTTAAAAAAAAAATGTTCCCATTAGATGATGCTTTTATCATTGGTTCATCTTCATTTGTTCTCTCCTCAGACTGGCCACATTTACTCCATGCCACTCATTTAGAATGAACTAATTTGAATCTTTTTAAAAAAAAAAATTTTATGTGTGTGAGGAGATTAAATTGCATTTTAAGGTCATCTGAATACGAAGTCTCCACTGCTGGAGTATTTTCTTCATAATCCCATCAAATACATGCGAAAGTGGTTTGCTATTTTGCAATTGATCTTATTCTGAAAGCATTTCCGCTAGAATATGAAACATCAGATTATGTATGCATTTTAAAAATGCACCAGTCTTTTTGTTATTTTTGTAGCCATGTTGCTGTAATAATCATAATAATATAATTATCAAAGGCAGATACCAAACACATTATTTGCTCTTATATTTGTATGACCTTAAAGCTAGACATGCAATTAAAACTGCAGTATTACAGAAATACAACCAGCTTCTGTAATAATTACCTACACCTACGAAGGCAAGGTGTCTTGTACTTTTAACATAATAAAACCCACATGCCTTAAATGTAACTATAAATAAAAACCCTGTTCATATTTTCATATTCATTTATTTTTATTTCATTTATTTCTTAAAATATTATTTTTTAAATTAATATTCTGTTTATAATCTAACAAAAAATAAAACTGAAAAGGGTCATCTGAAAAACAATACCATCTACTTTATAATCACTCAATGTCAACTCTATGAATTGCACAGTGGCATGAAAGTTGTTTCTGGTCCTAATGAGGTCATGCCTTGCAACTTTCAATTGGCACATATTGGAAGTGCTAAATAATTGCTTTGATTTATTTATCACATTAATTAACATTTAAAATAATGATCATTAATGAAATATCATCATTAATGAAAAATAAGGAATGTGAAGGAAACAAAGTTAAGACATATTCATTGAAATTTGTTTCAATGCTAAATACAACTAATACACTATACACAGTCTGGTCTCCAGGTGTAAATATTGAAACTTGCTTCAATCTCAGTTTTCAATTTTGTTAGTTAAAACTGCAGACGTGGTTGTTAAGGTATTGTTTATACACTCTAAATGTCTACGTTATCATAGTTTAACTAAGATAAGCTGCTGGGTTTAGATTATTGGTTCAGGTAGTTGGATTGATTTGACCCAAATTGTGTTAATAATAGGCATCTCAGCATTTTGAATTGTGGACTGGAATAAGAACAGCCTCATTGAGGCTGGAATCATTCTCTAGAATTTTCCACTGTGTCAGTTTAGCCTGATAGCCAATGTTAGCCTGATGATCAAAAAGTATGCTAATATTATTTGAGGAGAAAATATGACTGAAGTTGGCTTCTTGTAATAAATACGATAAATCATATGTTGGTATGAAATATTTAAAATCTAAAGATTAAATTCTCACTTCATCTAATTCATCTTATTCATAATTTTATTTACAGATAACATAATTTCTTCATTTTTGGCTGCATCACAACTATTAAAGTTACTTGTAAAAAGCAATGATTGAAGCTTCTTTTGTGTCCTAACAAAAAAAAAAAAAAAAAAAAAAAAAAAAACTGTGCTCATACAATGTGCACATTGAAATCAAAACAACTTTAGTGTCTACAGCCCAGCAATATAATAAATAAATACATAAATAAATAAATAAATAAATAAATAAATAAATACACATTGCATCATATTGCCAACATCTTAACCCAATCTCTTTTGGTTAGTCCATAATGGACCTAGTGCTAGGTTTATCTATTGACCCAAATTGTGTAATATTTTAGAGTGTATTAATAGTCATGAGGTTAATTTTGCACAGTAATGTTATGAATACTGTTTAATGTAATTGCTTATTTTTTTATTAATAACAGAATTAATTCATGTATTATTATTATTATTATTATTATTATTATTATTATTATTATTATTATTAATAATAATAATAATAATAATAGTTAACTTCTTGTCTGATACCAGTCAGAACCAAAATTTGGACCGTGCAGTGACTGATTCCCTCTCTTCTGAGCTCAGGAAGAAGTCACACCGACACCACATTCAGTGAAAGCTCCTTAGTTTCATGCTCACAAAGCATAGCATATATACAAACAGGAAATACTGATAAAGAATGATAAATGTCAATTGGAACAGGTCACAGTAGAATTAAAACGAGTGATGCTAAAGATGTCTATTGTGCCAGATAATAATAATAAGAGCCGAGAAAGAATGAGAACGAAAGGCAGGGGGGCAATTAGGAATTTGCAAAACAAACTCTATCAAAGGTCATTCTTCCTGCTAGGCAGAAGCATGGCATAGTGACACAGACTAGAGACCTTCAGAATTGAGACACAATGATCGTACCATAAAAAAACAAAACTTATCAATATTGTATTTTTATTTGGATTTTCTCACTCTCTATCTTAAAGGACTGATCTCATTTAGCAGTAGATAACAGAATCAAATTATATTAATATATTTATTTAGATATGCATTTGGGCTTTATATCCTTTAGCTTCACACCATGACAATACTATAAGCGTAAACCCTTCCTGAAGAAGCAGAATACAGCAGGAAATGAGATGCTCTGTGAGCAAAAATACAATAGTGTATCAGTACTTGCTTACCTTTCTTCCAATGCAATTTCACAGTTGATTCAGGAAGAGATGGTGGCTTCAGGCAGTGCTGATAATGGCAGAAGTTCAAGCTATTTCACCCAGAAAGATGTGCTCTTTTTAGATCTGCAGATTTGTATAAAGCTTCTCCCTCTGATGCTTGGATTCCAATAAGGTTCCCATCAGCAATGTCTCATATCAACTTCACAGCACTTTATAGAGGAATCTTGGAAGTTAACTCCAGGGATCAGAATCTAATTATAGTCAGTGCACCATATACAGTGTATATATATA
>JANDJT010000012.1:5505826-5516427 GCA_024331685.1 Stegophilus panzeri
TATATATGTTGAAACAGAATGAGTCAGAGAGAATTCAGAAAGTGTGCTGATCCCTTCTCTCACTATATTACAGAGGGGGATGGACACATTTTTAGCGTGAAGTGTATGGGAGTGGAGCATGCTGCAGCAGCCCTTAAGGGGGCTGACTGCACTCATTGTGAATGCTTTACAATGAACCAGCTCTGCTCTCGGCACTATCTCGCCAAAGGGAGATGGGTTTCGGAACCTCAGGGCTCTGGGCCGGCCACTATCGAGGCAGCCAGCCAGCTCAGATCCTGGGGGTCTGGCGATGAGCATTACTCTATGTCTTGCTCTTTCCTCCGGATCCGACTCTCTGGTACCTGGATTTAGAGCTTGTGAAGTGACTTCTCTTTTCGGTATGGAGTGTCAACCTACCACAGTGTGGTTATTTTGCTATACCAAAAGTGGAGGAGGTGCTTGCGAGCTAACTCTCTCCATCAACGGTAGCAAAATTAGAGGTGCTGGCTTTGCCATCCAAGCCGTGAAAGATCACCTCGGTGTTGGTTGGCAAAGCCTACAACATTAAACGTAATAATAAATGGATTAATAAAGGTCCTGATCTGAATGCTAGTGTGAATTTATGACAAGTGTTAAAGCTGATGCTTTTTAATTTTGAAAAAAAAAAAAAAAAGAGTTGATAGAAACAGAGAAAAAGTCACAATATTTAATGAATTGCCTGAAAAGCTCTGCTTATTGCAAGTGGCAATAACAACACTTCATGTTTCTGAATTCTCAAGCAGTACTTTATTTCTACTTTTTAATTAGAATTCTTTTAAAAAAGCTAATTAAAGGAACAGTACTTTAAGAAAAAAAAGTAAACAAATGTGCAAGGTCAACATTCAAGTAATTAAGCAATCTTGGACATTTAATAAAAGTTAACCTTTAATAGCCTTTTGAAAGCAGTAGTAGAACTTCTTGGTAACTTCTGATAGATTCCATCACCAAAAGAAGCCATTTCTTTGTTTTAATCCCACTCTATATATCCCACGCTCACTCTTAGGGTTATCACGTCTCTGCTATCACTATCACTTGCATGAGACATGTACATATATCAGTACCTAAACTATAATTCAACATTTATTTCCTTCATTTGTGTGCCATTACCAGAAGTTAGTTTCTTTGTGCTGATTTTGAAATTACCTGAATACTGCACTTGATTGTTTGAAACAGGTTGTACCACTGAATGAGTAACTGAACTATTATTATGCGTTTTTCCCCCCACCATATTTCTGCTGTATTACTTTTATGAAACTGATATTATAAAAGCTTTTAATCATTGAATGGAACATGATTACAGAACAGGAACATGAGACACATTCACCATTTATTTGCAGACTGATGGGTAATTGCTCATTTGTTCAGAATTTAGTAAGCGTGCTTGACCGATTCAAATCTACATAATGTGTTTCTGGCTGCTAGTTAATTTTGTTGGGAAAAAAGAAAAAAAAGAATCTAATTTCCTTTCAACCTGACATGGCAATACAGATAAAATCAGAGGATGAATGTTTTTTTTTTTTTTATTATTATATTTAAGCAAAATAGGTTTAATTGAAACAAGAAGTTATACTTTGATTTCTTGTAAATAGTGACCATATTTATGCATATTTCTGCTTTATTCAGCAATGTTTTGCATACAATATGATTAAACATTTAATTTAAAATGAGGGTGAGGGTCTGTCACATCAAGTAGCACATTTTATTTGAATATTAATTGCCAAATGATTCAAAGCATGATTAGGGAGTTTATTTGAAAATGTACATTTATGAACTTTATATCACTATCTTTTGAAACTGCAAAAAAAAAAAAAAAAAAAAAATCATAATTTTTGACAGCGTTTAAGGTTATGAGATACTCTTCCTGTAAGTAAATTGAGAAAACTATGGAATAATGGATACAGTCTTAAATGAGGCGCAAGATGCTTTAATCAAAATGATGACCATCATAAATATCATTTTGGCATAATAGCATTAATAAACTTAGAAAATGTAATATACATATTATGCATAATGTTATGGATACCAACTTTTTATAGGAATAAAAAAAGTGGTTTTCAAACTTTAAAAAATTTTAAAATTTATATAGTCAATATATAAAGCATGACAATTTAAAGAAAAAAAAAAGTACAAAAACAAGACAAAATTATGTGCCAAAACTTTGCTTAGAAATTCAAATATGTGGTGGTTTTGCCTTTAATTTGCTGATGGCCCAACTGTCAATGACAAGACAAACACTTTCTTTTATTTTTTTTTCAAACTAACATATAGTGCCTTGGTGTAATAGCATAGATGTGTAGGTTGTATACTGGGGGATCGCTCAGTATGTCAGTGCACTGATTCTGGAACTAAGATTGCTCAGCATGGAAGCTCCTGTCCATTAGCAAAGCCCTACTATACAGTAGCTCAATATCCAGACTTTTTTTGGATGACTGTGGGAGACATGGGAATGGTCAGAATAAAAAAAAAGTCCCTTAGTCCTCTACACTTCATGCAAAGTGATAGTGAAAGTGAAAGTAATAGCATTCCTCTAAAGCAAAAGATCTTACATAATGTACAGTTGACTCTAGAATTTACTTCATATTTTCAGACTAGCAATGCACATTTAGCTTGCTTTCTTTACCGTCTGCCTTACTGTTTTTCTCCATAGCTCCAGCTAATCGATGTCCACACAACAGCGAATAGTGAATGTATTAGTTGACTAGCCTATGCATGTGATTTCAATGGTGCTCCTATAGAAGGAGGTAAAAAAGCGAGAGGTCACTCTGAACTTCCTCAGTCTGCAGAGATAGTAATGCAGTTGTGCCTTCTTCACCACCATCTCGGTGAGCTATGACCTCAGAGATCTGAACTCCAAGATATTGGAAGTTTGGGACTTTCTCCACAGGGGACCCCCTGATTCAGATTTTGCTGTAACTCCAGCTGCACTTCCTTCTTTAGTCGACCACAAGCTCTTTCATCTTGCCAATGTTCAGAATAAGTTTGTTGAGCTGACACCACGGTGAGGTTCTCAACCTCCTCCAGATAGGTCTGCTCATTGATGGTGGTCAATCCTACCATGGTGGTGTTATTAGTAAACTTGACGATGAAGTTGGAGTCTTGTTTGCCCACATAATTGGATGTGTAGATGGAGTACAGAAGGGGGCTGAGCACACATCCTTAAGGGGCCCTAGTGTTGAGTGTGAGAGACCCTGAAAAGTAATGGCTCACTCTCACCACGAGCGGTCTGCCCGTCAGGAGATACAGGATCTAGAGTTTGCTGATCAGCCTTGATGGGTCTATGTTGTTAAAAGCAAAACATAATAAATAAAATAAAATAAAATTTAAAGTATATCTAGTAATGTACCTATGGAATTCAAAAACTCCTGATTATATGTAATCATTAACTAATTTTAACATGTAAACATTGACTATATATAATTTAATCCTGATTAATTGCTGTGCACAAATAAGACATGGCACAACACAACACTGCTATGTTGCTATATGAATAGAGCAATGCTATATTCATATATTATAATGACACTGTTATGTCATAATATTGATTATAGTTATATAACCAGGTTTAGAGTAATGGGTCATTGTCAATATAAAAACAATAAAATGCAATTATTTTAGTGCAATAACTACTCCACAAATATTGAAATGAATGCAGCCAAGTGAACAGATGTTTGTGAATATTGAACACTTCTGTTGATTTAATGAGGATACTGATTTTCATAAACCCTGCTGTTCTCATATGACCAGCACCATAAGACATACATCTTCGTAAATGTAAATGTTGGAAAGATAATTATTGTTGATTTGTCCTTAAAAACTTCAGTGAAACTTTTTTTTTTCTTTTCACTTTGTATGTATGCTACATATTTACAAAATTACCAAACAAAAAGACAAAGTTTATTTTATGTGATTTAAAATAACATAGTATTTAATATCATATAGGCTAAATAACAGTGATTATACAACTCCACAGAAGGCTCACTGCTACATAATTATCCAACTGGAAAATACATGACAGGCTTCTGCTGTTGTTTTCAGCATTGCCTCTTCTGTGTATCCCCAGTGACAGATTTTGATGGCATATGACAAAGCATGCAGTGAGATGTAGCTAATGTCCTCAAACACTTGCTGTAATTAAAAGAACAGAATATTGCCATTGCCTTCCCCCTTTGTTCCAAGGTATTATTCACCAACTTCAATAATATTAATTATATCACAGTGCTGTTGAATGCTCAATTATGATTGGTCAGAAGTTGTTGATTAAGTTCTATAAAGTCTATAAATTATAAGCTATATAAATGCGCTATATGAATTTTTATATAACAGCTCTGAGAGTTCCTAATGGAAGGATTATATAAATGTGTATTTTAATACAGTATCATTTCTATACAAACAACTTACACAGGTTTAAAAAAAGAAAAAAGAAAAAAGAAAAAAGAAAAACATAGCGTAATTAATTATATGGTGACATTTCTGCAAGTATATATTTATGGAAGGAGTCTCCAGTGTCAGTGCTTTGCAATGATCAAAGCAAAAGCTATAACTGTAGGTTTTCTGACACAAGAAAGTCTTCGGAATGGAGGGTTTTGTGTCAAGCTGAAAAAAAGATGCTAGTGAAGGAATGACTGTTTATAGCTGCTTTAATGTAAGTGATAACATGAATTAACTTTTCATAAACTGTAAGACATTTCAGGTTGGTTAAACTTAGAAGCGAAAGTTCACCTGCTGCCCTAAACACGTGAGTAAGCTCAACTTGAAGATAATCTTTGTTTCAATTCAAACAGTTTTACAAGTCAAGACAATGGATTACATTAAATTTCACTTTTGAAAACTTATGAACTTGAGTTCAATATCTAAAATGTATCATGGCAATTGCAGTTAAAGAGAAGAAATAACTTTAGATAAATTAATGGGGATATCATGTTTTACAGTGTGGACTTTCATGTACATTAATTGTAATAATAAAAAAGTATGTCTCATTTATTAATTAGTAAAAAAATGTAATCACTGGCAAATCAGTATGGGATAACAGGAATAAAGCACTTTTTAGATGTGCTGTTCTTGGAACTGAATCCATTTCCACCTCAACACTGACCAGGATGAAGTGCTTACTGAAGATGAATAAATGAATTCAATATTGCATACAGTATATTACTTATATATTAAAAGAAATACTGGTGAAATTGCTATTTTGTTATGAAATGACATTTGTATCCTTCTCCATGGTTGATGACTTGTTGTGCCTAAATTACACCTGTCATCCCTTTATTTGAGAAGAATGCACACAGGCTCTCTCTATCCTCATAAATGGCCCATAAAATAATGTTAGTTGAGTTTTGAATCTCCCAAATAAATGTCTTTATTATTCCCTATGATGGTGTATATAATTAATAGTTTATGCATTGTGACCTTCTAAGCCTTCACATGTGTAATAAAAATGAGGCCTGTAGGGACAGTCTGATGTAAAAGGTTCACAGGGGATTAAACAAGCTGTGATGTTCTGTATGATGGCTAATGAGGTTGACCTGGGAGTCCTTGGGAGGCAAAGAGGAGGCAAAGGGAGATAATAAATGTAATAGCATGTTCCATATCTATCCAACAGTCACCTTTAAGTTTAAATTTGTATTATAGAAAGTTAGATTTTATATGACACTTCTTTTCAAACTACATGTTGAATAGTTGCCATGGTAGCACCTTTGGTCATTCATATAAAATTCATAAGCAATGTACCATAATGCAGGATGATTTTTCTGGAGGTGAAATTTTTACTGATCGAAGAGAGCAGACCCATGGGTAGAACAATTGAGACTCTATCTGTATTTTTTCCCCATACTTTAACTTGGTCTAACATTTTATAAACTTTATGACTCTGCTATGAAGTATCCATCATCATTGTATCTTCTGGAATTTTATTTATTGTGTTTACTTTTTAAAGGAATCTGGAATTTAATTCTCCTCGACAAAACTGGAATAGTCAAAATAATAATAATAATAATAATAATAATAATAATAATAATAATAATAATAATAATATAAATATAAAAATTTAAAAATCATATTACTGTATGAACACATTATTCAATTATTTCAGAAGTCACTATGTCAACCTAATGAATAATTTTCATGAGTGTAAATGAAAATGACAATCAGTTTTGGAATTATAACACTGCTATGAAGCATGGCGTATACTTTACCATACATAACTTCCATTATGTTATGACCTTCATTGTATTTTTTGTCTGTTTTATAACAGTCAGAGGTAAAGTTATAACTTTTTGTTGTTGTTAATTTGCTAGCTGTTGAGGGAACACTGTTATATGTGAATACAGGAACTGTATATATATATATATATATATATATATATATATATATATATATATGTGTGTGTGTGTGTGTGTGTGTGTGTGTGTGTGTGTGTAACTATTTAAGGACATACCAATTGTTACAGTGCACTCATGTGGACAAACTGTCAAATCAATAATCAATAATCAATAAATTTTGTAATTGTGTACCTGAGAGCATGCAGTTTAGAGGCTTGTGTCCATCAAAATATCCCTCCTTATATCTCAGTGACCAGCCTTTCTTGGATGGAGGATTATAAGATTACAATAAACCAAATATAAGATTATTAAACCTATTTCTAGATATTTATATTTATTTCAATCATTATATTTTAGTATTCTGCTGGGAGCTAACTTTCTAAAAATAGATGCTTAAAATTAGCACAATTGTTTGTCATTAGATCAAGACTTAAAATATTTCATGCTTAGTGTTAGTATAAAATGTCAATAAGTGGGTTTAAAAATCTTTTTTGTTTTGACTTTTTTCAAGATATTTTCACTTGCTAAGAAGTGTCATGGAGATTTTTCCAGGCTCATAATGGTCCGGGCCTTGGATAAACCTCTGTCAGGTGGCTAGCTGAATGGGATTGGATTGTGATGTGAAACCTGTGGCACTGCATGTGCTCTTTCAGACAATGCTAGTCATGGTGGAATACAGTCTGCCATAGTGCAATTAAAAAAAAAAAAAAATTTAAACTTTATTTTGTTTTAAATGACAATTATAAGCATAGAACTGGCTTCATCTTGTATGAAATATTTTCAGACTAACCGGCATCCCCACTGCAGAGACTAGTGAATATATTAACCAATTATTTAACTATCTATGCAACCCAAAGTGCGCATACTGTATGTTTGTGCACACAATATATACTGTAAGTGTATATTGTATATTGTGCTGTATGTAACATGATTTATCGAAGAGACTTTTAGGGGTGATCAAGACTGTTAGAACACCAACTACAGCGTAACCTATTGAACTATGGAAACCAGTTTTTGAAGAGAAAATGGAATCCTGTACAATACTTTATGATTACACATTAGATGAGTTTGGCATTTTTCAAATGTATTATTGTAATCATTATTTTTAAACATAAAACATACGCAATTACAGACTACTCTCAGGCTGTTTGAGGACATGATGAGCTGGTGTACCTGAACAGATACCTTGTCAGTTTAAACTGGAGCTTATAAGTAGACTGCATACAAGGAAACATACCAGAAAGCACTGCTGTTCACACAGCAATACCAGATAAGTACAGATATGTATCTTTAATGGAGCAAGTACAAAACAATACTATATTTCTGCTGTTTATTTTTTAAATAGACAATAATAATAATAATAATAATAATAATAATAATAATAATAATAGTAAATAACAACTGCACAAATGACAGTAAGCAAGCAGAGAAGAGTCGACCTGACTACTTTGAAAAACATAAAGTAAACTTGTCCTGTCTCAATGTTGAGGAGGGAGTAGCTGCTTCTGTGTGAAGTGCACAAATAGCTGACTTGTGTCAGATCAGAAATTATAATGGCTCAGATTTATAATGGCAGTTATGGACGCAAGAAATTACTTCCATTTCTGTTAGCCAGTGTCACTCAATGCTGCTTCTTCAAATTCATAGGAATGAGTGATCTGTGGGTTGTGTGCTTAATTTCTAAAATAGGGGATGGGGGGGCATTCAAACAGGTAACAAATCCACAGCTACTGCCAACTTCATTCTTCAGCTTATGAATGGCAATTTTTACAGTGGCCACTGAGGAGAAAAGGGGCAAGTGGTTGAGCACTGAAAGCTTGCCAGACCAGGGTTGCATGGTTGCAGCTGAAAAAGAAACTGGAGTGCTGTTATTAAGGGATGCCCTATGATAGTTGGAGGTGTGGCAGTTAACTGAGTTCATTGGTTGCTGGAGGTGCATCAGATTTCCAGTTGTTATCAGAAATGCAGGGACTGCCTCAAAGGTCACTGGTGATCTGACCTCTCTCAGCTCAGCTGATATCCAATCTGTGAGAGCAGCAGCATAGTGCAGGCGCATCACATCACATGTCATGAGGTGTCATCTCAATGTGCCCCAGGTCAGGCATGACAATCTGTTAATGTCTCCGCTCTGGCTGCCCCTGCCAGACAATATGGAGGAAAACAGATTATTTTGAAAGCTTAGCAAGCTATAATGCAGATATTGTAATTATTTATTGTATAGGGGTTCACATATTAGGTATGAATTCATAGCTAATAAGTGCATAGACATATAATTGGTGAGTACATAATTGTTATTACTGCTTATCAGTGCTGTATTTACTGTTCTCAAATCTTTACCGTGTACTATATGTCATATTCTCACCATATTCTTAACAGCTGCATTTTCTGGAAATATGGAAATATGCAGGCTATTTACTGATCAATAAAATGGTTAAAACAACTCAAATAGCTCCCAGTCTGCTTTCTAAGTACAAGAAATATAAAATAAAGCATGTTTGTCTTGCTCCTCAAGGGTTGGGGGTTTGATTCCTACCTCTGCTCTGTATGAGTGGAGTTTGCATATTCTCCCTGTGCTTTGGGGGTTTCCTCCCCCAGTCCAAAGACATGGTAGGCTGACTGGAATTTCCAAATTGTCCAGAGTGTGTGAGTGTGTGTGTTTGTGGATGTGCTTGTGCCCTGCGATGGACTGGCACCCCATCCAGGGTGTCCCCTGCCTTGTGCCCCAAGTTCCCTGGGATAGGCTCCAGACTTCCCAGGATAAGTGATACAGAAATTGGATGGATGGATGGATGGATGATTAATGCATTTTCTTTGATTAATGTGTTACAAATATGTATACAATGGTACAGATGAATGAATGAATAAATAAATAAATATTATATTATATTTGGAACAGTAGTTTAAATGAGAATCAGGAACCACTAGGATATAAGTTTGACAAAGACATAAGATAAAGATGTAAGAACACCAAATAAAGCACTAATAACCTTCTACTGTTGCAAACACCCTACTTTATTCACCTTTTTATTACTGTGATGTCTGTTATATGACTCTCTGCACTGAAGTGTTACCAAATATCACTGCTATACAGAGGAAAAAAAAAGAAACTATGGAATTATTTGGCATTATATTTATTCTAAATCACTATGGATAAGTGAAGCATTTAATATGCTGAATACTCAGCAGTGTTTTCTAGCCCACTTTCACATTATTTCATAAAGTAATACATATATAATCCTGAGGTTATGGTATGGCACAAAATACAATTTTTCTCTTTTTTTTTATTATTGTTAACTCCTCAATGGACTTTTTTTCTTGGGTTCCTTTCCTTTTTTAACCTAAGGGTGGCACTATTGCTTTGGGTTTGTTTTCCCCTGTCTTCGATTTTACAGCATTTAAACGGATGCCACTTCAGATACCAAATACTTCAAATCTGAGTTTAAATGTGTTAAGTCTGAGAGTTAGCTGGAATAGTTTCAGTGAGCTGCACGACACAGGCATGTGGTAGGAGTCTGAAGTCTGTGCCAAATCACTTACCTAGTAAATCAATCCAGGTCTCTTACAATGAAACTAATTATGCTGTGTGATTTGGTGCTGAATAATCTGAATAATAAGCATTAAGGCGAATCATACTGAGTGACATAATTCATTACATTTCCTTAATCATATTTGACAGTTGTGGTTTTTCCTTTGGTTCAGTCGTAATCCATTACTTATTCAAGTCCCATAGTTAAACAAATGCAGAGTCAATTAAATGTTTCTACATAGAATGTAAGATGTGATGAAATAATTTTTAATATAGATACCACCATACATTTCTTGTCCTTGGTGAATATGCAGTATGTGAGTGTGATATTTGTTAAAGAGAGCTAAAATAGTGTTGATCTAGGCATTTTTTCTTGGTCTTTGCTTCCTAATGATTATGGAAGCTGTTCTAGACTAGTACGCTGAAATGATTATGAATAACGGACCTGTGAATCTGTGTGTGAACTTGCAAGTGTCCCTGCAGCTGTATACTGTTCTGTGGCTGTATGCATGAATACATAGTAGGTATCACCAGAAAGCGAGAGAAAAATTGGGGGAGGGTGTGGGTGGGTGGTGAAACAGAGAAGAGATAAATACTTAGTTTGTTTCCCTCTGTTGTAGACACATGACTCACTTAGGATTCTGAATCACTTATATTATTTTTGTGGTTTTTTTTTATTTATTTTATTTTTATTTTAGCTTTCTACTGTAGATAGTGTACAGAATAGAAAAGGGATATAT
>JANDJT010000012.1:5578117-5591428 GCA_024331685.1 Stegophilus panzeri
ACATTGTAGCAAAGTGTCATTTCTTCAGTGTTGTCACATTAAAAGATATAATCAAATATTTACAAAAATGTGAGGGGCGTACTCACTTTTGTGAGATACTGTATACTAAGGTGCAAACTCTTTACTCAATGCATGTACATATACTTATGTATCCAATGAAGAATAAATAGTGAAATAATAAGTAAGGTAACCTAGATACATACTGTATAGATGGGTGATAAAGAAAAAAGTGTTTTAGTAACGTTGGGCCACCAGATCAGCTACAGTAAGCCTTGGCAATAACCTACAAGTATCTGGAACTGTACTAAAGGGTTCTTCCAAAAGATATTCCCAGAGTTGCTGTTTTAATGATGGTGGTGGAGAGCACCTCTGTTGCTCCAAAATCTCCCATAGGTGTTCAATCAGACTGAGATCTGATGACGAAAGTTCACTGTTTTCCATGAGCAGCCAGAAAGTTGTGACTGAAGATAAAAAACATGACAGAATTGTGCATGTGAAGGTGGATTGCATGGATATTATTCAATTGACTTGCCTTCAATGTATAAGGTTTATGTGCCTGATTCTAAACAATGACTGTAGTCACTGCAGAAATATTATAAGATAGTCTCTCTGTGTTAAATTACTAGTACGTGCCCACTGTTACATAAATATTATGTCAGTAAAATGTGAATTTCTGTTCTGAGAAACTTTTCTTTATCTTGTGTACAGATATTGTAGGAACTGCCATTACAGTATCAGCAGTTGTTTTTTTTAGATGTGCCATGTGAAAAAAATCTATTCAGCTAGTTCAGCGGTTTATTGTAAACATGCCAGCAGTAGCACTTTTAATTGATTGTCAAACATTTATTTAAGGTTTACTGTATCTGGCAGAACATTTATATTAACTATGTATGTCTGCGCATTTCCTAAAGAGTAATTACTCTGTGCGTAAGGAAGACATGCATTAAACATATTTTCAAAGAAAGAAAAGACATAGAATGTAAAATAAACCTACAAAGCCAGTGGATGAAGTGACGCCATCTCTGCGTAGGATGAAAGTGGCATCATGTGCAATAGTGTGGGAGATGGATGAAAGTGTCTCCACTATACAATAATGTGCGAGACCTGTCTCTACTAAGGTAGGAGTACAGGTGATACATGGAAGTGTCATTGCTACACAACGATGTGGGAGAAGTGTCTCTCATACCAAACATGGAACCTTTGTGTCAAAGAAAAAACAGTGTCTGTTATAGCTGCACTGATTTACCTTAGCCTAGATCTGGTTTGGATTGAAAAGGAAAATAGTGAAAAACTGAGCATGCTATTGGAAAATCAATGCATACTCCCTGTTTTCATGCAAGAGAGGGAGTCTTCTAGATTGAATCAACACTTTGTAGCTATTTCACAATAAACATAAGCTCAGCAGGAAGCATGCAATAAAATACACTAACAGCACCATAAACCTTATTATACCATGCCTGTAGACAGGGGGGGTTCGGTAGTTTGAATGACCCCACCCACAAGGTCCAGAATTTAAGTCCGTTTTTTTGTATTCATTAATATCATCCTTTACAGGAGTATTATGTGCACAGCAACTGACGTTATGCACTCATAGCAAAATCTGTGAGGCCAGCAACATCCAGCTGTATAGTGAGTATAGGGCAAAAAGAGCAGGAGAGAGACGGAAGAGAAAGCAGGCAGCAGCATCGCTGTCACAGAATATTGAACGTATGTTCAAAAAGACTGCCAAACAGGGTAAAGTTGTTATATTTACTACCTAACCTAACAGTTGAGATAGCTAATGCTAGCTGCGTGATACCTAACAGTCGTCAACCCCACAGGAGCAGAAGGTAGCTAATATTTTCACTCATGTGTGTCTGTGTCTGTCAGGATTATGCAAAAACTACAAGACCGATTTTCACAAAGCTGCGTGGAGGGGTGTAGTATGGGTCAAGGAAGAACACAATAAATTCGGACCATTATCCGTCCAGTGGAACTAGCTGGCTACAATGACTGATTCAGAAGGTTTTTACCTTGCATATGTGTGATGTGTGTTCCTCTGTTACGATACCTGTTGGAGACAAGCACGGACGGGCAGGTTAGCATGCGTAGAATAGACGGATGAGGAAACACAGAAGACAGACGAAGGTCAGGCAATCAGGCAAACAATCCAAACAAGGCAGGCCAGGGAATCGTAAACGGGAAACAGGCGGTATATCCGATAACCAGGAAAATCCAGAATGTAGACAACGGCTTGGTCAAACGACAAAGTCACGATAACTGAGCCTTTACTTCGTGAAACGCTGACGTTAATGAGGTCTTTTGTAACTTATGGCGAAGCACAGGTGTTCGCACTCAGTACTCCAGCGAACTCGAGCGCAGGCATGGCTGGGAAGTGTAGTTCTCGTCCGCCATGTTTGTAGGCGGCACTGCATTCTGAGAACTGCAGCTGCGAGTTTGCCATGACGTAACAGAGCAACCCATAACCCCCCCCCCCAAAAAGGAGGGCTCACTCCAGGAGCCGAATCCCTCCTGGGCCCTCCAACTGTTGATGGGCCAGACCTGTTCACTCCGGCAGAACCACTCATCTACCGCTGGTGAGTCAGTGGGGGAGGCGTTCCAGGGAAACAATGGCGGCTGATAGCCCAAGACACACTGAAAGGGGGTGAGCTGGGTGGCGGAATGTCATAGGGAGTTTTGTGCGTATTCCGCCCACGGGAGGAAGTGGCCCCAGTCCTCTGGATTGGTGGCGCAAAAGGTTCGGAGGAATCGTATGACTTCTTGATTGGCCCATCCTGCCTGTCCGTTGGCCTGGGGGTGGTAATCAGAAGTGAGATTAACGGTGACCCCTATCTTCTCCATGAAACTGGCCCAGACACGCGACTTGAATTGCGGACCCCTGTCACTCACAATCTCCTCCAGGATGCCGAAGTATCTAAACACGTGTTGGAAAAGTAGTTCGGCTGTGGCAAAAGCAGATGGGATGGCCAGTAGTGGAATTAGGCGCAGGGATTTCAAAAAGCGATCGATGACCACCAGTATCATTGTGTTACCTTGTGACTCTGGCAGGTCCGTTATGAAGTCTAGAGCCAGGTGGGACCACGGGCGTACAGGTGTGGGGAGAGGTACCAATTTTCCGGCTGGTAGAGCACGCGGCACTTTAGACTGAGCGCAGGTGGAGCATGAGGATACAACACGCTGTACCTCCCTAGGCATGTGGGGCCACCAATATTTCTCGGCCAGAAGTTGGTAAGTGCAAGAAGCTCCCGGATGACCCATCGCTAGTGCCGTGTGGGCCCAAGTGATGAGTTCCAGACGGTACCGTTTTGGTACGAATTGTTTACCGGGAGGACATGCTGTCGGGATTCATGACCTGGGGAAGCGAGCTAAGGCTTGATCTAGGGTCCACTCTATGGCACCAACAATACAGGAGGGGGGCAAGATATAATCTTCGTGGTTCACCCATCTTTCAGGGGAGTGGATTCGAGACAGAGCATCGGCCTTTGTGTTCTTTGCTCCTGGCCTATATGACAGAGTAAACTGGAACCTGGAGAAGAACAGGGACCAGCAAGCTTGGCGGGGCGTGAGCCGTTTGGCGGTCCTCAGATACTCTAGATTTTCCACTCCTCTAGGGCAATTTAACTGCCAGGAGTTCCCAGTTCCCAACATCATAATTGCGTTCAGCGGGCGACAACTTTTGAGAGAAGAATGCTACGGGGTGCAACATGGGCTTGTCTCCGAATCTCTGAGACAGAATGGCCCCCACTCCTGCCTCAGAAGCATCAACCTCCACGGCGAACGGTCTGGAGGGATCCGGGTGCCTGAGGATGGGGGCCGTGGTGAAGGCCCGCTTAAGCTTATCCAGAGCCTCCTAGATGTTTGGGTCCAAAGGCGTCACCTGGGCTTACCACGCAGGAGGGATGTCAGGGGTTGTGCTATTTTACTGAAGTCTTGGATGAATCGCCGATAAAAGTTCGCAAAACCAAGGAAACGTTGTAAATCCCTGATGGTTCGGGGAGTGGTCCACTCCACCACCGCTTGAATCTTGCATTGGTCCATGGCGACTCCTTTCGGACTAATGACATACCCTAGGAATGAGATTGTGTGTTGGTGGAACTCACACTTCTCCGCCTTTACATAAAGCTGATATTGCAGCAGACGGCGCAAAACTTGCCGGACATAGTTGATGTGCTCTTCCAGGGATGTCGAATATACCAGGATATCGTCAATGTAGGCGATGACGCACCTCCCCAGCATGTCCCTCAGGACGTCACTGATTAAGTTCTGGAACAGTGAGGGGGTGTTAGTGAGCCCATACGGCATGACTAAGTATTCGTAGTGCCCGGAGGTGGTACTAAAGGCCGTCTTCCACTCGTCCCCCTCCCTGATGCGGATCAGGTTTTAAGCGCTACGTAGGTCTAGCTTCGTAAAAATGGTCGCGGACCTTAGCTGTTCAAGGGCTGCGGGAACTAGTGGTAGGGGATACTAGTACTTCACTGTAACCTGGTTGAGGCCCCGATAATCAATACATGGTTGAAGACCCCCTCCTTTCTTTTCTACGAGGAAGAACCCGGCAGACGTGGGGGACATGGAGGGCCAAATGTACCCCTATTGGAGAACCTCCTGAATGTACTCCTCCATGGCCCGATGTTCAGCTTGGGAGAGTGGGTGCACCTGACCCCGAGGTGGACTGGCTCCGGGTAGGAGGTCTATGGCGCAGTCGTAGGGTTTGTGTGGTGGTAAACCGCTTGCTCTTTCTTTGCTGAACACCTCGCAGATGTCACGATATTCTGGAAGGACCGTGACAGGAACATGAGACATGGGACTCTCCACTGTCCTGGTGGCCACAGGGACCGTGGGGCCACTCAGGCAGTGGTGCAGACAGTACGGGGACCATTTGTTAACTGGTTTGTAAGTCCAAGATACCTGAGGGTTGTGATGATCTAGCCAAGGCAGGCCGAGAATCATGGGGTGCCTGGTAGAGACTGTGACGTACAGGACGATGGTTTCGTGGTGAAGAGCACTGACTTGTAGGTTTATTGGCAGTGTGCAGTGTGATATGACCCCCCCTCCTATTGGGAACCCGTTGATGGATTGGACTTCTCGAGGTTGGAGCAGAGGGCGTATGGGGTGGCCGAGATTCTGTGCCATCCTCTCATCTATGAAGTTCTATGAAGAGTCGATGAGTGCTGAAAGTACAACAGACTGGCATGAATGCTCTATTACCACAGGTAATACAAAGATATGAGAAGTATGTAAATGGATTGGACTCACCTGGTGGCGACGAGGTTGGCATCCTATGGGAACACTGGCAAATGACGTGGGTGCCCTCGCCGCAATAGAAGCACCGTGACTCGCGACGTCGACTCTCCCTCTCCTCCTCGCAGGTCCGGGCACGACCAAGCTGCATGGGTTCAGCTGGTGGAGCTGGTTCTGGTGGAAGGGGACTCCACAGGGCAGGACGGTTCGTACGGCGTAGACGGTCCAACCGTATTGCCAGGTCGATGAGGTCATCAAGGGTAAGCTGCTCTCCCCGGCATGCCAACTCTCAAACCAACTCCGGGTTTAGCCCCTGACGGAACACGGTCTTCAGTGCTGGCTCATTCCACCCGCTCCGTGCAGCGATGGTGCGGAACTCCAGAGCGTTTTCTACCGCATCACGTGAGCCTTGCGTGATCTTCAGGAGTTCCTGACCGGTCTCCCAGCCGTCAGGGGAATGATCGAAAGCACATGTAAGCGGGAGAGGAGGTCCGCTAAAGAGGGTCTAGTACCGCCTCCTCGCTCCCACTCTGTTGTAGCCCATGCCAGAGCACGTCCGGTGAGTAACTCCATGAAGTGAGTAAGCTTTTTGGGTGGCTCTCGAAGAACAGCGTGCACTGTAGAATGAAGCCCTTGCATCGCTCCGGCTCTCCAGCGTATTTCTCCGGTGTAGGCAGTGGCGGGTAGTGCACAACTGGCATAGCTGGAGTGGACGCAGCTGGTGTGGCCGGAATGTACGCAGCCAGCGCTAGTTGGGCGTACGTGGGGGAAAACAACGGAGGAGACATGTCAGTAGCAGGAGAAATCATGGTCTGCATCGCGGAGGAACTTAGGCACGCCAATCTCTCATTCAAACGCGATAGCTGATCCTGCTGTACAGCTATCGCGCGGTTTTGCTCTAGGATGCGGCGTTGCCACTCTGAGGCGTCCGCTGCCTCCATAGTAGGCGAAGTAATCTGTTATGATACCTGTTGGAGACAAGCGCGGATGGGCAGGTTAGCATGCGTAGAATAGACGGACGAGGAAACACAGAAGACAGACGAAGGTCAGACGATCAGGTGAACAATCCAAACAAGGCAGGGCAGGGAATCGTAAATGGGAAACAGGCAGTATATCCGATAACCAGGAAAATCCAGAATGTAGACAACGGCTTGGTCAAATGACAGAGTCACGATAACTGAGCGTTTACTTCGCAAAATGCTGACGTTAACGAGGTCTTTTATAACTTATGGCGAAGCACAGGTGATCGCACTCAGTACTCCAGCGAACTCGAGTGCGGGCATGGCTGGGAAGTGTAGTTCTCGTCCGCCATGTTTGTAGGCGGCACTGCATTCTGAGAACTGCAGCTGCGAGTTCGCCGTGTCGTAACATCCTCTGTGTTGGCGCTCCATTCGTGTGTGTGTGTGCAGGCACGTAGTATAGGCCAAATAAATAAAGCACCTTTACATGTTAAACCAAGCTTAGTTTGCTGATAAATTATAAGTTAGTGATCCTACAAATGTTAATTTAAATTGAGTGACTTCTTCAAAACTTCAAGTTTCACAACATGAAACAAAAACACTTAAAAAATATGTTAGCTTAATAGGTCTGTCATGTGAATTTGTGATTTGTGAAGTTTTGGTTATCCATCCCAAATAATAGATAAGCGTATTTCAGATAATGAAACAGCTGAATGCACTCCACACTACGTCACTGACCAATGCCTATACTGTATATTTACAAATGATGCACAATAGCGCAGGGAAGGTCAAGGTGATATGCAACAACTCACGGAAGGTCAGGAGGACCCACACCCCATATCGGAACTGAATGGTATCGGATCAGTAGTGAATTGTTGTGTTAAACAAATCTTTTTTTTATTTACTATGTATCGAGATGTGGTGTCATCATCTGAAAGAAGGAGATTTACACTCATATGTGCAACCTTTTAATACCCATGAGATTTTAGTGAAATTATTTATTTATTTATTGTTTAATTATCAAATGGAACCGAATCTGTACTGCTTTAGGACATTTAGGACAGTCGTTTGTGTAATGCTTGCAAAAATACGCTTTGTTTCCTGTCTATCTTTTCGAAAAAAGAAAGAAAAATCTCTTACTTTTCTGTCCCTTTAAAAAAAGAGAAGAAAAAAAGAATGAGTGAGAGAGAATTCAGGAAGTGTGTTACGCCTTGCTTCCGTTTTATCGTGGGGGTGGACAGACTTGGGGTGGAGCACACCACAACATCCCTCGAGGGGTCTGACTGTGAGAATTGTGAACGCCTTACAATTAGGCAGCTCTGTTCGTGACTCACTCTCTTCTCAGCCAAAGAGAGTTGGGTTTCAGAGCCTGGTGGATCTGGCAGCCAACCGGCTCAGGTCCTGTGGATTTCATATGGATCTGGAAGAGGAGTCGGAGACAAGCGCTGCTCTATCTCTTGCTCTGTCGTCGGGTTCCGGTTCTTCGCCAGACTTTGGACCTCGCGTTGTGACTCCTCCTTCTGCTATGGAAAGCCAAAACACCCTCTCTGACTCCAAGGATAAAGAGCTGCTTGAAGTGAGTTCTAGGGAAGTTGAAAAATAAATCTAGTCTGGCCCAGGGAAGAAGAAGTGGCTCATAGCAGGCTGGATGAGTGCTTCTTCCCCAGTAAAAATAAATCTCCCTCACACCGCAGAAAACTCCCCTTTTTGTCCAGAAGTGCATGATGAAATATCACTCTTCTGGAGAAAACCATACACTAGCTGTGTTTATAACCCCGTGATGTCTGATTTTTCAGCCATTGTGGGAAGTGAACAGCACAGCTATTTAGCTATGCCGAAGGTGGAGGAGGTGTTTGAGAGTCACTTCTCTCCATCAACGGCAGGTAATTTAGGGGGGCCGGCTTTGCCTTCTAAGCCATGAAAGGCCACCTCGGCGTTGGTTGGCAAAGTCTCTGCGGCAGTGGGTCTTGCTTGTGGGTCACTGCATACAATGGCAGTGTTGCAGGCCTACCAGCAGACCTGCTGAGTGAGATCGACACTGGGGAAGGAATTGGGCCCGAGGCAGTGGCAGAGATGTGCCACGCCACAGATTTGCCTCTCTGGTGGCTGTGGAGAGGCACCTATGGCTCAACCTCTTAGGAATAGGGGACGAAGATAAGGTCCATTTGCTGGACGCCTCTGTTAAACCTTCCGGCCTGTTCGGTGACACAGTTAATGTCATGCAGACTGTTTTCGTGAAGCAAAACAGCAAACGGCGGCGTTCAGCCAGTTCCTTCCCCGTTGTCTCGCGTTGGCCCGGGCTCCACTCATGGAGCACTAGTGCGAGGGATGCATAGAAGGCAAGTGTGGTGGCCCGCCTTCTCCCGCGAAGAGCCAGGGGGACCGTGCGGCCACAGTCCCAGCCTGCTAATAGGCCTCATCTGAGAATGATCATTAAGGTCAAGCAGACAAAGAAGGAGCGGTCCTGATGGGCCATGGAGGGACGTATCAGGGGACGTGAGGTTGTTAGGGCAGATAGCCTCCAGTGCTACTGTATTGCCTTCCCTATCCAAGGCCATGCCAAGTTTTCAGTCTTCTCTGGTCAGCAAGCTGTCACAGGGCAACAAAAATCTGACGCTTTCCTGCCAACAGAATGTCGAAAAGTTAACATCACTATAATCATACCATGATTTGGATGTATGCTTTGGGTCCTTGACGTGCTAAAAGGAGAAATTCCTTTTCATCTACAGATTATTAGCAGGCACCTGAATGTTTTGCACTAAAATCGACTGGTATCTGTAGCTATTCATGATTCCCTCCACCCTCCAGAAAAGCAGTCCTAAAGCATGATACTGACACCACCATGCTTCACCATGCTAAGGTTGCTGCTGAAAGTGGTATTAGTGAGGCCAGCTGGGGGTGCTCACCCCGTGGTCTGTACATGGCCTAATGCTATATACACATAATGCCCCAGTATAGTGACAGAGACACTATACTGTAAAACCTGCACCATCTTTTGGATGAGACATTAAGCTGAGGTCTTGACTCTCTTTGTCATTAAAAATCCCGGGACACTTATCATAAAGAGTAGGGGTATAACCTCAGTGTCCTGGTGAAATTCCCCAATTGACCCTTCTCTATTATGGCCCCCTAATAATCCCCATCTCGTGAACTGCCTACATCACGCTCTCCTCTCCACTAACAGCTGGTGTGTGGTAGCATTCTGGCGCACTATGGCTGCCGTCCCATCATCCAGGTGGATGGTACACACTAGTGGTGGCTGAGGAAATCTACCCCCCCAATATGTAAAGCACTTTGATGTAACACTTGTAAATGTAACACTAAGTGACATGCTGGTTTTAGGTCAGGCAGACTAAATGATCAAGGAAAACCTGATCAAGTCATGTGACCCATATACTCAAAACAGACCCAACTTTGATAAATGATAACCAAATTGGGTGGAAAAACTTTCTTATGCTCTCAGGAAACTATATGCATACTAGCATGTATTTTGTGGTGCATATTGCCTGTACAGGAAAAGGGAAAAGTTGTTTGATGAAATGAGATCCATCAAGAAAGCTGTTGATATTAGAGAAGAGCATTATAGACTTGCCACCTCTCCAGCTATATCTAAATTTAGCTGAGGAGTGATCTGTAATTTGAAGAAAAACTTTGCATAAATTCTTAAAACAATATTTGATAGTCCAATTATACTTTTTAAAAGCCACTCAAGTCCCAGTTAGAGCCAAATGTCTTCATCAAAAACTGGAATAATTATACCTTGGAAATGTTTCCTAAATTTTAATCATTTGCCTAGTTTCATGTGCTTACCTAATTAGTGACATTTGATAAATGACTCTGTTGAAAAGTTTATACATCTCAGAAGTTTATTTGTGTCTTCTTTATGCTATTTGCCATTCGAAACAGCAGAGATTTGTTTGTTGTTGCGAAGGGTGTTTTATTTTACTTTTGACTTATTTGATGCCATGAAGTAAGGCACCTCCAGAGTTAGGGGTTTGATTTCCACCTCTGCCCTGTGGGCACAGGGTTTGCATGTTCCTCCAGGGGTTTCATCTGGGTACTCCAGTTTCCTCCCCAATGCAAAGACATGTGTTGTAGGCTGAATGGCATTTTCAAATTGTCCATAGTGTGTGAGAGTGTGTGTGTGTGTGTGTGTGTGTGATTGTACCCTGCAATGGGTTGGCACCTCATCCAAGATGTCATCTGCTTCATGCACCAAGACCCCTGGGATAGGAACCAGGCTCCCTGTGACGCCATGTAGGATAGGCAGTACAGAAAATGGATGGATGGATGGAAGGTGCTGTGAGGTGAAGTTACTTCCCATTAAGCCTTTATATATTTATCTATTCATTTATTCATTCATTCATTTTGTGTACCTGCTTTAATTTGCTCAGGGTCAAAGTGAATCCAGAGCCTATCCTGATAAAAGTGGGTGCAAGGTGGGAGGATTTGCCCCATTTGGGATGTCCATCCATCACATGGTAGCATACATACAAATCCCCACTGTGTTAACACCAAGGGGCAATTTATTATATAGTGTTCAATCAACCTACAGGCATGTTTTTTTGCACATTGACAGAAAGCCAGAGAATACCCAGCAAAACTCCATGCAGCGAGTAATCCAGGGACCCTGGAGCCATCCATCCAACTATCCATCCATCCATCCATCCATTGTCAGCTACCATTACTTCCTGTTCAGGATCATGGAGTCAACCCTGGGAACACAGAGCGTAAAGTGATCACACAACCACACAGTCATTCACACCATGGGGCAATTTAGAGTCAATATTCCACATGCCAACTGCTTTTGTGAGGTGGGAGGAAACCCATATGGACACGGGGAGAACATATTAAACGCCACAGACATTGAACTGATAACCCTAGAGTTGTGAGGCAGCACTGTGCACCAAGCACAGTTGTGAGACACCTCCATGCCTGCCTGCCTGTCTATCTATCTATCTATCTATCTATCTATCTATCTATCTATCTATCTATCCCTTTATTTATGCCAGTAAAGCTTAGATTTGAACTCAAGTAAATTTATAATTGTTACAGAATCTGATAAAGCTCACATTGTCTGTGGGCGTATGCTGGGCTGCAAAATACATCATATTGTTTAACAAAGTACATAACTGCTGTTGACCATATCATTAATTACACTGCTTGTCACTTTGTCATTCTCAATTACTTCTGAACCAGATTTAATTGTTTTGTGTTTTCTGAATTGGAACAAAAGCAAGTCATTTCATCCACAGATGCTCCATTGCTGAGAGTGGGACAGTGTAAGAACAGCTTGTCACGTTGATAGTTCACACTGGCACTGAGACTTCATTTGCCTCATATTATGATCGACATGACCAGAGCATATTACCTCTCTCCGGGCAGCTGGTAATGCATTTGGAAGAGAGGGGGAAAAATGAAATATCCATGAACTGAAGGAAAAGTAATAATTCCTCTCTGGAGCATAAGGATCCAGACGGTGCAATGTTTTCACTTTGACAGACAGAAATCAATAAGGCAGATCTGATATGGAACAATTTACGAATGACACTTCACTCATCACACCATATTGGAAAACATATTGTACAATCTCCCTCCATGCTGAGACTTGCTCTCATGACTTGCTCTCTATTTTTTTGTGTGTAAATTGAACATTTGATCTGAACTTTAAGATGCAATCAAAACATGGCAATAGCAAAGCTTCAATATACACACATTTTTTTTTTTAGAAAATCTTCATTATATTCAATATTAGTAATAATGATTTGCCGTTTCTTTAATCCAGACCATTTTCTATCCTCTATTAATTCACCCTCATATTGCATTCTCTGTTTGACTTGCCTTTATTTAATATTGGCCCACCGAAAAGCTTCTGCATAGAAATATCACTGAATTTCATTGATATTCCGAGTGGTAGGAATGACAAGAAATCCCATTTCCAGTGCTTTGCAATTTGAAAATCATCTGCTAAATAGTTCTTTTTTGACAGCTCAAAAATAATAATGTCAGTTAACTTCAGTGTAATTGAAGTGCTTTGAGTAGAGATTGGAATATACAATATATTAATGGTTTTGCAGCCAAATTGTTTGCTGCCTTCAAATCATACTAGTTCCTGTTTTTTTTTATTTGAGAAACCATGGAAAGTAAGAAGACACTGACATGATTAATGATAGTAAAGAGTGACCTGAATAACTTGCATATCTTTAATAAATTTTAATTTACTATAATTAACATGGTCTTCAATATCATCCAAGATTTACTTTGTAATGAACTTGAAATGAAATTAAACATGCTGGTCTGTATTCACTTCATGCATTAACGTCAATGCAGTACGACTATCCAGTGATAGTGGTGGGAATTATGCTGCATTCAACATACCTTGGTGGTGGAAAGTCAGGACTTGTAATGATGTCAATTCGACTTCCATGCATTTGAGGTTAAAAAAAACAAAACAAAAAAAAACATTGATGACTCCATGTTCCGCTGTTGTTAGCAACAAGCTAGCTAGCAAACTTAAAACAGAAACCTGTATAATCCGTATTATAGATTTAACAACTAAATATGTTGGTATGTTGATTGATCTAAAACAAATACGTACTGTATATATACAGTATAACTCCTTTAAAGGTAACAGTCCTTTACTTTACTTCTGATGCTGTGCTCAGACATGTTTATTTGACGTCACGAAAAGACTAGAGTTCATGAGTAGGAATTTTGAGTTGATGGGGCATTTTCTTTGGCTTTTCCTGGTCCGAGGTTGGGATTTACAGGTTGCAACACCTAGTGTAATTTAGCATTAGCCATCTCTTCATTTCTTCCTAAAGCGAGCAATGCTGTGGCACTTAATTCCTTTATACTGCCCAGCTCTCTCACTTCCTCATCTGTACACTTTGTTCAATCACATCAACCACCAAATCTACAACATTCAAGCTAATACTGCTGTGAACCCCATCAAACTTGTGATCTAAAAGATTAAAGAATTGATATATAGATATATAATATAATGAATACACACACACACACACACACACACACACATATATATATATATATATATATACAGTATCTCACAAAAGTGAGTACACCCCTCACATTTTTGTAAATATTTGATTAT
>JANDJT010000012.1:5591528-5602801 GCA_024331685.1 Stegophilus panzeri
TTACATTGTAGCAAAGTGTCATTTCTTCAGTGTTGTCACATGAAAAGATATAATCAAATATGTACAAAAATGTGAGGGGTGTACTCACTTTTGTGAGATGAGATACTGTATATATATATATATATATATATATATATATATATATATAAAATGCATTAACACTGAGTTGCTACAGAGACTCAGCTTTTATAAGAGATTATAAGTATAGCTGCACTGCATTCTAGGACTTTAACATTTCCTGTCTACACTGTTTTTATGATGTATTTGTCATTAATATGAAATTAAACATTACTAGAAAATAGTGAGTGAGAAAATATTTTATATGTTTCAGGATTAAATTTCCTTAAAATTACTATATTGTACACTCACCATCAATGATTAAATATAATCTTTCAATTCAATTTGTAGGATCAGATAGCAGAATGTGCTATACTGTGTAATATGTGCAATTTGCTGCTATCCAGCAAACTCATTTGCACCTGAGAAAATGATAGGCCCCCTTTTTTTCTTCTTTTTTTTTTCCTTCAGAAAATCAAATCTATCATTACTGCAAACAGCATGTATGTGAGTAGATGGCTGAACCACAGGGTCTTTTTTGACACTTTATATATAATTGAATATGCCAGAAAGGTGACATAATGAAGGGGGAGAAAAAAAGAATCAGCACTTTTTTGACTTTCTCTGCAGTCTGAAAGCACATGTGCAGGATCCCCACGGAGACCAGAAGCTTCAACTACTCATTCTGCTTCTTAAAAAAAGGTGACAGAGTCAAAGGAGTAAAAAGAATATATCCATATAATTGTCAGATAATGAGTGTCCATTTGTAAAATCTAGTTCATAATTTTCTGGAGGTGGGTATAGTGGCATGTCTGATGTGAAACTGAAGTGATCATGTTTTAAAGGAAAACTTTAAATACAATCTTTAAATTGGAATGTATGAAAAGTAAACCAATGATTTGTTGTCGCTTTGTATATTTGACACATTGATCTAATTGCTCAGTGAAATGGGTAAAATAAGTAAAAACAGTGTGACAGTATGTTTGGAAGCACACCACAAACTTTTGTAAGGTTTTAATTTTTTTTTTCTCCCCCAAAATGCACGACATTGTAGGAGTAATGAGCTCACAGTCTCGTTGTCTGTTGTGACAAGAGCGCTTTCTGTTCCCATAAGCCCCTAGTCCTCTTTTTTAGCAGAGGCACATTATTATAGGTGACATACTGGTGGTAATGTCACATGATGCTGACAGCTGCTGCCGGCAGCCTGCCTACTCAGTGGCTGCCCACGTAGGAGTTCATGTCAGACTGGCTCACTTGACTCCACAATCCACCTTCTATTTGTTTGCGAGAGAGTTGAAGGATATCCGCTAGAGACACTGTAACAGATGAAATGTATCCTCAGATGTTTTAAAGCACTGTATAAGCATAGCTCCCTAAAACATGTTTATTAATCTGTTTTACTGTAACTAACTGAGACATGAAAAAGCTAATGCGTTAGTATAATGGGAGATGTACTGTATATGTTAGGAATAAAACATGACAGGGTGTGCTGTTATAGGAAAATAATCAACAATCGAGTGGTGTGACATGACTCAGAGATAGTGTTTCTACCTCAAAGTTGCTTATACCGCTTATCTGTACCACTTTTCCTACACAGGGTCGCAGGGAGCCTAGAGACTATCCCAGGGGACTTGGGGCACAAGGCGGGGGACACCTTGGACGGGGTGCCAATACACTGGAGGGCACAATTTGGGATCAGTTTTGGAAGAGCTCCAAATGTTGGTGGCGCACATGGACGCAACTGCCCCTCTGGATCTCGCAAATGGTGCTAATTCATTTTGTAATGTTTTTAAAGTCTGTCCTTCTCATGTGTGTTATGATCATAAGACCATTCTTACCAATTCTAGACATTGGCACAGGTAACAGCAAGGAAAAATCCAGCAATTCACTAATAACGACAGCACTGATGGAGATGCTGCGTAGCCTTGGGCTACTACACGGACAAATGCCCACAACCATGCTGTCGGCTGACACAGCTGTCCGGGAGAGGAGGCATCGCAAGCAGTGCATCAGGAGGAGGAAACAGGGTAAGTGGTTGCGAGTCTGCTCCAGGCTAAAGGCAAACCCTTTCCGTCCAGTGCTCCCAACAATACTACTAGCCAATGTTCACTCCCTGGACAACAAACTAGACTACCTAAAACCCCAACTAATCACTCAATCTGAAATGAAGAACTGCTGTATGTATATTTTCATGAAAATATGGCTGCAGGATAACATTCCCGACACAGCCATCCATCTGCAAGGGCTAACATTGTTCCATGCTGACAGGAATACTGCAGCCTCTGGTAAGACCCGCGGTGGCAGGCTGTGTATCTACTAAACAATGATTGGTGTACGAATGCTACAGTAGTTGCAACCCACTGCTCACCGCAGCTTGAGTTTGTAGTGGTAAAGTGCAGGCCATTTTATTTGCCAAGGGAATTCTCTGCCATCACTGTGGTAGCAGTGTACATTTCCCCCTGCGCAAATGCTAATGAGACACTTTGTGAGCTCTACGGTGCCATTAGTGAGCAACAAACGGCCCACCCTGATGTTTTTTTCATTGTCGCCGGTGACATTAACCATGTCAACCTACAGTCTGTAGTGCCCAAGTACAATCAGCACTTGAACTTTGCCACAGGAAGAGATAATATGCTGGAAATTTACACCAACATCCATGTGGCATACCCCACTCCCTACCTTGGCTTCTCAGATCATCTTTGTGTTATGCTACTCCCAGTATACAAACCACTGCTGAAACACTCCAAGCCAGCACACAGAACCATCAGAATCTGGCCATAATGAGCCATTTCAGCCCTGAAGGACTGCTTGGAGAGCACAGACTGGAAATGTTCAAGGAAGCAGCCACCTATGACCAGGACACATGCATAGATGAATACATTGACTCTGTGACTGGGTACACAGAGAAGTGCATTGAGGAAGTCACTGTTGTGAAGCACATCACCACACCACACGAGCCAACCAGAAGCTGTGGCTGATGGGTGAAGTCTGTATAATGCTGAGGGCACAATACACTGCCTTCAAGTTGGGGGATGGAGTGGCTCTCAGGACAGCAAGGGCTGAGCTTTCCCGGGCCATCAAGTTAGCTAAACACCAGTATGCACAGAGGTGCATGTAAAATTTCCCACTCCTCCGAGAAGCAGGGATGCTGTCTGGACTCAGCTGATGTGAGGAGGATCCAGTCCAGAGTTAACCCACGCAAACACCATCTCACACTCACTGCACTCAGCCCTATCACACCTGGACACTTACTGCATGTTAAAATGTTGTTCATTGACTTCAGTTCAGCATTCAACACAATCATCCCTCAGCAGCTGGTTAAGAAACTCCTCCACTTGGCCATTGACACCTCCCTCTCTAATTGGATTCTCTGTGTTCTGTCAGAGAGACCACAGACTGTATGCATCGGCAGCAGAACATCAGGCACCATCATGCTGAGCATGGGTGCCCCCCCCCCCATTATTTTATCAGTAAAAATAATGAAACATCATACAGGGATGAAGTGGAGCAACTGGCAAGGTGGTGCAGTGAAAACAACCTGTCTCTTAATGTAGAAAAAATAAAAGAGATAGTTGTAGATTTTAAGAGGATACCTACTGACCACTCCCCACTGCTTATCAATGGCTCCACGGTGGAGAGGGTTAGGAGCACCAAGTTTCTCAGTGACCACCTCTCTGATGACCTCACCTGGTCTCTCAACACCAACTCTACAGTCAAGAAGTCCTCTTCCTACAGAGACTGAAGAAAACAGACTACCACCGCCCATCCTCACCACCTTCTACAGCGGCATTGTGGAGAGCGTCGTGGCCGGCTATAAAAGACCCCTCCCATCCCTCCCACAGACTGTGTGTACTGCTGCCGGCAGAAGGTTTCGCAGCATCAAAACCAAAACTACATGGTTTTGGTTTGGTTTATATATAATCACAATTATTTTTGTTTCCCTTACTGTAGGAGCCATTTACTGATTTTTTGTTTGACTGGTATTTCTATGGTTGTGCACCCTCTGTAGGAGAGGTGATGCCTTAAAAGCCCAGGTGATGCTTGTTGAGGGTGACCTGCTGGGAGCACAGAGTCTTTAGACCTTCACCTTTGTTTGTGTACTTAGGGTTATTCCAGAAAGCAGGTTATGCAACTTTCCTGGGTAAGTTTACTCAGAGTTAACTTTCAGTTCCAAAAATTGACATAACTTTCAGGGTATATAAGTTGCCATAGCAACTTATTCGCTGAACATAACCTGGTCCGGAGCAGGTTATGTTCCAGGGTTAGCTTGTTTCAGAGAGTTGATGGAGAGTAGCATGCCCTTTTGAAGAAGATCCTGTGGATGAGGAAGTATGGATTATATAAAATCTTTTTCATACTCAGATGAATATTTGCAGGAGTGTTACCTTTTTTCGTGAGAATCTTTAACGTAACATTTTGGAAACCTCACATCACCAACATGACATATCATGGATCAGCACTTACCACTGAGCACATTTTATGCATTGCCCTTTTTCACCACAAGGAGTTTTCTGTATATAAAGTGGGTGATGCAGAGCATGTGGAAAAGGCAATAGTGTTTTCATACAGTATGCATTCATACAGTATTCCTTGCACTCAAATGGTTCCTACACAATTTTGTGCAGTTCCATGGCCATAAACTATGATGAACCATTGATGAAGATGGCAAGAGGAACTCCCAGTGAACCAAAGAGATGGCAGGGTGTTACAAGATGTGATCTGCCCACATCGTTTCTAATTAAATGACTAATGCACAAAGTGAACATTTGAGGTAATTTTTTTCTTTATTTTCTGTAATTGAAAAAGACATTTGAATTCATTGCTTTACCATTCAACAATAATTGACAGAATAATAATAATCAGTAGGCCAATACTTTGTCCACCTTTAACCAGTGCTTCAGCAATTCAATTTCAAGCCTGGCCTTTTTTATGTTCATCTTTTATTCCTCCATTTGAAGTTGTAGAAGGTCCATTTCCATGTCACTTTTTCTAATTTGCCTTTGAAGATGGACCTTATACAGTTCCTTTGCAGGCAGCTCCTTTGCAGGAAGACAGAATGATAATTCAATATAATTGATATAAATGTCTGTAATACATACACAGACCAAATATTTTTTAATCAGGACAACTGCAAACAATTATTATTATTATTATTATTATTATTATTTTTAAGATTCTGTGTGGAGGTAGATGGACCCTCCTCTGTACATGAATTGCCATAATCTTTAAGGGGACAATGACATTAATAATTAATGTTAATATTGTTAATGTTAATAATGTTAATATGTTAATATTAATAAAGTATTAACAATCACATATTTAAAAAAAATAAAATACAAGGAATGCATTATATGTTAAACCTCTGTGAGCCTCCCAGCATCTTCATTTTGTACCTCTGTCACAGCAGAGGTGGTTTCTTCATCTTCATCCTACAGGGCAAATTACTAATGATGTTTGGTCCAGCAGACAGAAACCTTCCTACCTGAACACAATAATCACTTTTAACTGTGGCAGGAAGTGCTGTTGCAGAAGGGTCAATTAATACAACGTGTCATTCAGAAACTGTAAGAAAATTAAATCATGTATATTCTCAAACAAATACAACCAATAAACAAAGACATAAGGAACATCTAGTAGGGGCACTACAATTAAGATTACAGTACACACCATATGCAGTAAAATAAAATAAGCATGCTTAATACACAAGTGAAACATTGCCAAAAAAAACTTATTTTAAAATTCCTTTTTTAAAACCCTGGCTGTATTTATTGTCATCTTGATTGTTTGAGTATAAATCACTTAAAGCACTGCAAACTTAAAAAAAAAAAAAAAAAAAAAAAAGTCCTAAGTACTAATATGCTATACATACATTTTACCGAGCCATTTGTATGCTGGGAGGTACCCAACTCATATTAACTTCCCCTGGACCTGCCTCCTTGATTAAGGAACAGTGCCAGCTCTTCGGTCGGAGTGAGTGAAGGTGCTGGTGGTCAACCACCCATTTCACAGGCCTCTGCCTTCTTCCTGTGGCTATATTTAGAATCTAGAGAAAAGTTATTATAGAAAGTTGGGCCAATTATTTAGTTTACAATTTAGGAAGTTTATGAAATATTACCTTTTTTGTGTTTTATTTTGACTTGGCTTCAAGTTCTTCTGGGTCCAGAAGGATTAGACCTGATATAATATAAAGCCTATTATATTATTTGTACTATGTACAAGGTTAAGAAATTGATGGATGACTAAAAGTAAAGGCATATCTATTAAACGTTATGGCATGGGTCAAATAGGATCAATGTTTAATTTAGCATCATAATGAAACAAAACTTTTCAGATATTTATGAACTTATAAATTCACGCATTTACTCGATCCCTTACTTTTTTCAAGCCAACTATCTGTCCGATGCAGCCCTTCCTTTTTTTTGTATAAATGGCTTATATTCCTCATAAGCATACATTAAAACCTCTAACTCTGCTTCATACTTCATCAAGGTATACTAAAAAAATTAATCGAGATCCAAAAGTCGCGCTTAATTAAGAGTTTCGCTTTAAGCTGCAGACAATATCACAATAATATCAAAGATCCTAATAAAAACAATCAATATATGTCATGAGATAACTTAAAGAAGTAACTTACATGACTTGATGTCACAGTAAAAGAAGAACAGAGGGGATTCCACCCCCGAGTTACCAAATGGAGGTTGATTGAACTAACTCCTAACAGGTGATCTGGAACCGACATACTCCGAGTAAGTAAGGTGTTGGTTAATCAACCGAGAGTTCAGAGTTTATGTGATGGTAAGTTAACATTGCTTTCTGGAATAACCGCCCCTGGACTTTTGTGCAATTTGTCATAGTTGTTTGGCAAACATTGCATTTTTAGTTATTTACTTTTTTCAGCTTTATTTTGTAACATCAAGAAGTTAATAAACAGCATAGACTGCAACTAAAACCTTGTGGACAATGAATTTATAAACAAAGGAAGAGTCATTACACTTAACTGACCCAAGAAGTGACTAAATGGAAAATTTGTTTAAGGATAGTCACTACATCTTACTAGGGTGCATGGTGGCTTAGTGGTTAGCACGTTTGCCTCACACTTCCAGGGTCCGGGGTTCGAGTCCTGCTGGGGCCGTGTGTGTGGAGTTTGCATGTTCTTCCCGTGCTGCGGGATTCCTCCCCAGTCCAAAGACATGCATGGTAGGCTGATTGGTGTGTCTAAAGTGTCTGTATTGTATGAATGTGTGAGTGTGTATGTGATTGTGCTCTGCAATGGACTGGCACCCTGTCCAGTGTGTACCCTGCCTTGTGCCTGATGCTCCCAGGGATAGGTTCCAGGTTCCCTGTAAAGGAGTAAGTGGTAGAAGATGGATGGATGGACTACACCTTACTCATGTACTTTTAGTCCATAATATATTATCCATTGTTGCATTCCACTCTTATCTGCTTAAATATCTAAATTCATGCAAATATGTTTACATCTGGTGTGCACGCAGCAGCTTAAATGCCTTGTAGTATTATTGTGCCTTTGCATTGTTTCTTTTTTTGTTCTTTTCTTTGTTTCATTGCACTGTTTCTTCCTTTGTTTTTAGCACCTTGGTCAGAGAGAAATAATATTTCGTTCAGCTGTATACTTTATATGTGGATGAATGACAATAAAGTTAACTTGAACTTGTATTGCACACACACTCACACACGCATTCACACTATGGACAATTTAGAGATGCCAATCAGCCTACAACGCATGTCTCTGGACTGGGGGAGGACACTGGAGTATCTGGAGGAAGCCTCTGAAGCACAGGAAAAAAATGCAAGTTCCGTGCATGCAGGGCAAATCTGGGAATTGAACCCCCAGCCCTGAAGGTGCGAGGCAAACATGTTAACCTCTAATCAACCATGCCCCTGTACATTGTAAATATAATACATGTAATATAGTATAAAGTAGTGTTGGAATACTCAAGACAGTCACAGGAAAACAAATTACTGGTCTCCAGCTTGTCATAAACTCTGGTGAAATTTTACTCTGTATCATCTTGGCCTTGGTCTATGAAGACTTGAAATAGTTTTTCGACACCACCCGGCTATACATTTCCAAAGTTATATACATTTCTAAAGTTAAAGTCAGGACTATAAATTTCAAGTGACTATGTAACTTCATCTTTTTATGTTCAAAGTAATACAGTATAAGCACAAGTATGAGTACATACACAGCTGTATTTGCTATTAGAAAGTTCTATGAGCCAAAACTTTTTAATGCATTTTATTTAGCTGCTGTGTGCTTAAATAAAAAGATGTGCTTTGATTTGCAAATCTTTATAGGTGCTCTACTGCTTCCTGTTGCATTTCTTTCACAAAATGAATCTTTTTTGTATAACTAGCACTGTATAACTGTATAACTGTGGGTCATTTCATTTATGGTGGTGCTTCAAAGTTTGAGAACCCTTTAGAATTTTCTATACTTGTGCATAAATTTGATCTAAAACAACATCAGATTTTCACAGAAGTCACTTATTTATTAAGGAAAATGATCCAATATTACATGTATGTGAGTGGCAATAGTATGTGAACCTTTGCTTTCAGTATCTGGTGTGGCCCCCTTGTGCAGCAATAACTGCAACTAAACATTTCTGGTAACTGTTGATCAGTACTGCACATCAGCTTAGAGGAATTTTAGCCCATTCCTCAGTACAGAACAGCTTCAACTCTGGGATATTGGTGGGTTTTCTCACATGAACTGCTTGCATCAGGTCCTTCCACAACATTTCTATTGGATTAAAGTTAGGACTTTGATTTGGCCATTCCAAAACATTAACTTTATTCTTCTTTAACCATTCTTTGGTAGAACGACTTGGGGTCGTTGACTTGCTGCATCTGCTTCACTTTCTCTTGAGATTCAGTTCATGCACAGATATCCTGACATTTTACTTTAGAATTTGCTGGTATACTTCAGAAGTCATTCTTCCATCAACGATGAAGAGTCGTCCTGGCCCAGATGCAGTAAAACAGGCCCATGATACTACCACCAACATGTTTCACAGATGGAATAAGGTTCTTATGCTGGAATGCAGTGTTTTCCTTTTCTCCAAACATAACACTTCTCATTTGAACAAAAAGAAAAGTTTGGTCTCATCCATCCACAAAACATTTTTCCAATAGCCTTCTGTCTTGTCAATGTGATTGTTAGCAAACTGCAGAGGGGCAGCATTGTTCTTTCTGGAGAGCAGTGGCTTTCTTCTTGTAACCCTGCCATGCACACCATTGTTGTTCAGTGTTCTCCTGATGGTGGAATCATGAACATTAACATGAACCAATGTGAAAGAGGCCTTTAGTTGCTTAGAAGTTACTCTGGCTTCTTTGTGACCTCACAGACTATTACACATCTTGCTCTTGGCGTGACCTTTGTTAGTCAACCACTCCTGGGGAGGGTAACAATGGTCTTGAATTTCCTCCATTTGTACACAATCTGTCTGACTGTGGATTGGTGGAGTACAGACTCTTTAGAGATGGTTTTGTAACCTTTTCCAGCCTGAGCATAAACAACTCTCTTTCTGAGGTCCTCAGAAATCTCCTTTGTTCATGCCATGATACACTTCCACAAACATGTGTTGTGAAGATCAGACTTTGATAGATTCCTGTTCTTTAAATAAAACAGGGTGCTCACTCACACCTGATTATCATCTCATTGATTTAAAAACACCTGAATACTAATACTAGAGATTCTCATACTTTTGCCACTCACAGATATGTAATATTGTCATTTTCCTCAATAAACAAATGACCAAGTATAATATTGTGTCTCATTTGTTTATTTGGGTTCATTTTGTCTACTTTTAGGACTTGTGTGAAAATCTGATGATGTTTTAGGTCATATTTATGCAGAAATACATAAAATTCTAAATGGTTCATAAACTTTTAAGCACCATTGTACCTCACTCATTTGGGTCATGTCTGATATTGAACAACCCCCCCGACATATAAATATAATAAAATCCTTCCTAACTAAAGAAGAGTGAGTCAACTCTGTTGTCTGTAAACTTTTCCAGTTCAAAAAATAAATTCCTATCCAATTTCAATCTTTGCCATTTGTTACAGGATCCAATATCTACCGATCCACCATATTTTATTTTTGTTGGTATTGGCCCGGTACTATGGGATATCTGTACTTATTGTTTATACTATCTTTTAATTTTGTGGAACATCTACCAAACAAGTCCATTCTTGTTATCACAATCTCTAAAATAATTAGACCGTATATTGCAGTTTACACCATAAAACTAGAGATGTATTGTGGCTCAATAGTTAAGTCACTGGGTAACTGAGCAGAAGGTTGGGGGTTCAAGCCCCAACACACCCAAGCTGCCACTGTTGGGCTCTTGAGCATGGCTCTTAATCCACTCTGCCCCAGGTGTGCTGTGTCATGTCTCTGGCATGTGCTCTGACCCCAACTTCCTAACAAGCTGGGATATGCAAAAAAAAAATATTTCACTGTGCTATAATGTATGTGTGACAAATAAAGGTTTCTTCTTCTGAATGCATGCAATTACGAGAGGTCATTTATAAGGTAGTAATTATTTATATGTCTTGAGACAGTGAAATGAGAGCAGAATTAGAGAGCTACAATCATTGTATTAATTATACAACACTCTGCTCTTTTCTAGAAATAGAAGTTATTAAGAAGAAGCAGGTAACATCTACTATATAAGATAAAATATGAGAACGCTAATAAGTTTTTCATGTTGCCAAGAATCTGCTGAATTCATTACTTATAAGTACACTTAGTACTTATATTGGGGGGGGGGCAGACCTCTCAACCTCTTAAACGCTCTCTGGCAGTGTAGTACATACTTCACTTGCAGTAGTCAAGAGTGTCTGAAGCAAAGGGCTGCAGAAAATCACCCAGAATGACATTTAGAGCCTGGTGATGTCCATTTTGCCCTTGCAGCCATTTCAATCTACAGTAGTGCTAAAAACGACTTACGGTGCCCAGAAACGTTTGAAACTATGCATAAAAGTGAGGCTTCTTTGTATTAAAGCTTGCAGCCTCCACTGCAGTGTAATAATATTCATGTTTTATCTTGAATCTGATGACGTGAAAACAAAATGGGTATTTTGTCACTGTCACTGTTTCAGTAACTTAAACTCAGTATGGCATACAATTTTCATGGATTGGTCCATGAAGATAAAGACTTGCAATTGTACAGTATTTCACAGTGTGTGTG
>JANDJT010000012.1:5602901-5619564 GCA_024331685.1 Stegophilus panzeri
ATTAAATATACTACTAAACATACAGTGCCATCCACAAATATTGGCACCCTTGGAAAATAGGACCAAAGAAGGCTGTGAAAAATTGTCTTTATTATTTAACCTTTTGACATTTTGTTCAAAATATTCACAAAACTACCCTGCTCTCATGTATATCAAACAACTGCAAACACAACACAGGTTTAGCTAAATGAATATCTATGTTAAATATAGGTTTGCAACAATTACTGGCACAACTTCATATGGGAAAAATATATTTGATGTATATTCCCATTGATATTTAAATTTTTTTAGCACACCTGGGTGACTAGGAACAGGAAATTGTTCAACCATGACTTCCTGTTTTACAATGATCCAAAAGATACATCAAAATCAACACAAAAAAAGTTTAGTGACCACAAAATTAAGGTCTTCCCATGCCCATCCCAGTCCCCTGAGTTGAAAGCCATAGAAAACCTGTGGGGTGAAATGAAGAGGAGAGTCCACTAGCATGGACCTTGGAATGTGAAGGATCTGGAGAGATTCTGTATGGAGGAATGGTCTCAGATCCCTTGCCATGTATTCTCCAACCTCATCAGGCATTATAGGAGAAGACTCAGAGCTGTTATCTTGGCAAAGGGAAGTAGGACAAAGTATTGACTAAAAGGTAGCCAATAACTGTTGCACACCTATATTTATAAAGATTTTTTTTTTTTTAATAAACCTGTGTTTTGTTTACAATTTTTTGATATCTACAAGAGCAGAGTATTTTGTGTTTTTTTTTTTAAACAAAATATCAAAAGGTTAAACAATAAAGACAATTTTTCACAGCATTCTTTGCTCATATTTACAAAGGGTGCCAATATTAGTGGAGGGCACTGTAAATACCATAAAGAGAAGTAAACAGTAACAAACTAAACAAAGTGAATATTTGGTGTGACAAGACTTTGCTTTTAAAAAATTCAGCAGTAGTCCTGGGTACAATTTGTGCCAGTTTATGAGGCATCTTGGAGAGTGGTGTAAAAGTGGTGTAATATGTTGCTTTCGTTACTGACATAAAAACATTTCTTTTGTAACATTTAATGCTTTTTTGTTGTGACAGTAATGTTTGGAACTTTCTATTTTCTTTATTTCTTTTTTTAATAACCAAGTAAAACAAAAGACATAAAATAAACATCTATAATGAAACTTGGTTTAATATAAAAAGTTAGGGTGCTTAAGACTTTTACACAGTACCATATATAATGGTCGATATTTTATGACTTTTTTTTCTTTGAATTTCTATCCTCCATTCTAGAAGCACACACTGCTCACAATGTGGCACTGCAGGCAGAGCAAATGTTACAAGATTTCCACACTCATAAAAAATCATTTTCCCACTAGCTTGGCCATCTGTTCTTGATAGATACAATAACACAAGCTATCATGAGACCATGCAGATGCACAAGGTGACACTTGCAGTGCAGCCAGAGAGGCATTGAATTCCAAGTACAGTGGCATGACATGAATATGATTTTTAACCCCAGGCCCCGTTTCAGGGCCGAGCTCTGCAATGTGAAAAGAAAAAAACACCCTCAGTTGAAAATGTATGACTTCGACATAAGAGCTGTTCTTGAACTAATATTTCATTGGAACATTTCAGTTAATTAAAATGTCAACACGATCTGAGAAGTTCATTTATCCTCTTTAGTTAATAGCTAAATGAGGACTTCACAGTCAGGCTGCTATTGAATTTATACTTGCTGTTTTGACCTTTGTAGTTTCTGGCAGTTTCTTAAGATTCCTCACAGCTGAAATGCAGATTATAGTTCTACAAGTGACATTTTAGTTTATGTAATACTTCACAGTGAAAAAGTAAAAAACCACTGAACCACTGAAAAAAAAAACAAAATCAGTGGTTCATTAAATACACTGCAATAAATGACATCTTAGCAAGTGGAAATACCCTGTAGATAGTCAAATTGATCTAATATTTTTATTATAAGATCACAATAAGCCAAATATAAGATTATTAAAAACATTTCAAGCCACTCGTTTCATTTGTACTCATTTCCAGATTGAAATAGTCTTGTTCTATTGGCAGATAATTTTTGCTCATTTTAAGCATTTATTTCTAGAAAGAAGCAAATGTATCTGCCAATAGAATAAAACCGCATGATTAATACTGACTACAAAAATGGTCTTACTATATATTTGGTTTATTGTAATCTTGTAATAAGAAGTACTAGATCAATTTGACTATATTCCAGATATTTGCACTTGCTAAGACGACGTTTTTTGCAGTGTATGACAAAAACAAATCTGTGATTTTTTTTTACATAACAAAAGGAAATTATTAAAATTACTTAATTTAAACCCAAAGTGTATAAGAACAGATGTTTACTTGAACCGATGGTTTTTAAACCTGATTTGCATATGCATTTGCAGAACTTTAATTTGATTTCATTTTAAGCATTTCGTATAGGATGTTTTCAGTATTTATTGTTTAGTGTTGACTTTAAGGCTTAACACTATTGTATTATGAAATATTTTGAAAGCTCAAGTCAGTAAAGTTTTCTTGGTTCTTTGTGCTTCTCAGTCAGGTGTATGGTGTCGGTGTGTGTGCTTGGAAGTAGTCATGTAGGGTTTTGCCAGTTCAGTATTTATTAAAAGCTGATATAAGGCCAAGTAAAAGTAAACCTAGTATCAAGTAAAAGTAAACCAAGTATCAAGTAAACCATACTTAAAAATATGCATTGTTAAATGCATATTACAACACAAGTCTCACTCAAGTATTTTATTCAGTGGAATGAAATTTAAATCATTAGTGATAAGACAGTATGGCCTGAGTATTTTTGCAATTTTTTTCATGTTGAGAAATGTATTGATGGGTACTGCTCAGTTTGATTAGAGAATGATAGAAATACTGCTTTGTATTATCTTATTGTATTATTGTATTGTACTATTGTATTATCTTAAACCTGCGTTGTGCAATTTTAAAAACAAACCTAATTCTTAACAATCCTCTGTAAAATTGATATTTTTAGGTTTCAGTTCATTTCTACAGACAGGTTTTTGACAAATACTATTTTTGTTATGGCTTTCCAAATCAAAATCTTTCAGCTTCGAAAAATAGTCCAGACAACAAACCACATATATTTCTGCAAGTTCAAACCACCAAGTCACAACAGTTATGAAGCTTTTATAACAATCTGTCATGTGAAAGCATCACAGCTTTGCGAAAATTAAGCACACGTCATACAAATGCATAGATAAAATACTTTACGTATGTAAAGAATATTAAAAATATATTTTTCACTGTACATTTTCTGCTTTTTTCCCCTCAAATGTAAGTTCAAAGTAACATATTTTAAATGACACTTGAAAAGTGTATTTAAATTAAAGTATATTTAATTGTAATGTGAACTTTAAAAAGTTATTTTATATATTAAGAGGCACATTTAAATGACTTTATTTTCCAACATATTAAAAGCATCACTTAAAATTAAGAGAGTAATGCAACTTCATTTGTTCATAAAAGCACAACTGAATGCATTTGATAGATTTGATTTAAAGTTAGCTGTCATAAATTTGTTGTTCCAAAACAACATGCATTAAAAATATGTACACAGAGTTAACACTAGAAACAGGGCTGGAAATGGGGGGATGCAAGGGGACTGAGACCAGGGAGTGAATTTCATGGGGCACAGTGTTCCAGTTCAAACTGGCTACATTTTATTTCGGAAATGAAGAGGGTTTCTATCTTTTATACACTCAAAAGCCTGCGAAAGTGAGTTCTGCACATCAGCATAACGGGGATATTCTGTGTGTGATTGCGCAATGTTGACTTTTATGATTGGACATAATACCTACAGATTACAGCCACTGGGAACACTTCTCTATCAGCACTATCAGTACCGATTAGACTGCCACAGGTAAGTTAGCAGAGCCGTAACTGAGCCGATAGTAGACACTTTGATATGGATAAAGCTGTGTGCATGTGCCTAAAATTATCCAGGTGTAATGATTTTGATTGCCCTTATTCATTATTTTCAATATCATAGCTTGCTAAGTAAAATAAACACAGTTCTATTAGCCTAAATGTTTAATACAAATAGAAACTTGGTCAGTAGTTACATAGAGAGATATGTAATATTTGTAAAGTGTTTCAGCTGTCATTTATGCAGACTCTCAAGCCTCTGTGGGCTTTTACTGTACCACTTTCATCTTTTTTTAAGTTTACACTGACACAGGCTGTCAGTCTTATTTTTGTTTATAGTCAAAAAAGGCAAGAAAGAGAGAGAGGAGTTCGAAGAGGAGAGAGATAGTATTAAATTACATTGAATATTAAATTACATTGAACCACTTGGTAAAAAAGTTAGGAGAGGGCAGAGGGTTGTGAAATGGAAGATAAGGATGAATGTTGTTCATTGAACTTTTATGTGCCCATCTTGATACTCAGTAAAGCATATTGTTTGGAGGAGACATGAAATAAGTGTAATGTTATTATATATTATAGAGGTACTTATATCAATGTTTGATTTATATTATATTTACAGTAAACTCCAGTCAACTCTGGTCACAAGACACAATGCAGTGTTTAAACAATACATCATCAAGGTGTGTTTTGGCAAAATTCAGATAAGCCTTAATGTTCTTCTGGATTAGCGGTGGTTTTTACCTCACCACACTTTCATGAATGCCATTTTTGCACAGTGTCTTTATGATAGTGGAGTCATGAACAGTGACCTGTATTGATGCAAGAGAGGCCTATAGTTCCTTTGATGTTGTCCTTGGTTCTTTTGTGACTTCCTGGATGAGTCATCACTGGGCTCTTGGAGGAATTTTGGAAGGTCTGCCACTTCTGGGAACGTTCACTACTGTGCCAAGTTTTTCCATTTGGAGATAATGGCTCTCACTGCAGTTCCAGAGCCTTTGAAATAGCTTTATAACCCTTCCCAGTCTGATGTATTTCATTCACCTTTGGCCTCATCATTTCTGTAGTTTCTTTCAAGTCTGGCACAGTGTGTTACTGGGTAAGACCTTTTAACCAACTTCATGCTTTTGAAAAAAGTTTGAGTGTTGATTTGATTGAACAGGGTTTGCAGTAATCAGGCATGGCTTTGTCTAGTCCAGTTGAACCCTATTATGAATGCAGTTTCATAGATTTGGGGCATTAGTAACTATGGGGGCAAATACATTTTCACACAGGCCCAGTTGGTATTAGAAAACTCAATTATTTGACCCAGTTTATTTCTAACTTTGGAAACGTATATACTTTTAGTTATTTAGTTTGTAGATCTGAAGTGTATACTTTGTATGTGTCACTAGAAGGAGGTGCAGACAGAAGCAAGTGCAGGCATGGCAGTTTAATAAAACAACAAGTCCACAGGATAAAGCAGAAGTCAACAATCATAAACAAGCAGAGGTCAGGCGATCAGGCAAACAGTACAAACAAGGCAAGGCAAAGAGACGAGATCATAAATGTAAACAAAGTCAAAAAACCAGAATAAACAGACACGGTATAAAGGCTTGGTATAGAGAGAGACATTAGGCAAGAGAGCATATACTTCACAACATAACGAGTGAATGAGAGTCTCTTAAAAGGAGTAGTGTGGGTGTATGTGTGTGATTGAAAACAGGTGTCTGTAATTAGAACTCTGAGGATCGTGAAGGTGTCCGAGAGCGCGCCTGTGTGTGGGTGTGTGTGTGTGTGTGTGTGTGTTTGGGAAGTGTAGTTGTCGTTGCCCATGTTTGTAGTTCATGGTGCATTCTGGGAAATGGAGTTGCTGGTTTACGGAGGTATGACACTATGGCTGAATTCTGCAAACAGCCAACAATATATAAATATCAGGTTTTAACCAGTATCATTTTTCTGACTATAACATACACTGGGAATTAAACATGAAGAAATCATACATATATATCACCAAACGATGTAGAAGTGTGTGCATTTACTTTCTAACCTTCCCTAAGCTGTCTGCTGCAGTGATCACATTAAGTCAATAAGCAGCCATTTCATCCAACAGGCTATAGTCTGTCTAAAGAAGTCTTAATTTGCATCTTGCTAGCCAAGCTTTTCTAATGCATCAAAGTTGTTAGTTATGTGTCATAGTGAAACAAACATAAGCCTAATGGATTCCATTTGTAAACAGCTGAAATACCAGCTGTCAAATTATCCTAGATGCACTTGCACCACTGTTGACAGTGTAAAGAGTTCAGTGAACAAATTTCTCTCAAAGCTAATAAAAATGAGGAAATTTAACTCGGAACAAAATGCAATAGTGATTATTTCAGCACTGATGTAAAGGTAAACAGTGGTCAGTCAAGTCAGTAGTGACAATTTGGCCCCTGTTCCGCACATTTCCTAGTATTTATATAGCATATTTCATTTATTAGATATTCAATTAACTATAAATATAAAGAAAATGAGTAGTTGACAATCAGTGTGTTGGTCAAAATTTCACTATGTGAAGTGTTTTACAGGCCACCACACACATGCAGTATAGTGTCGAGTTGTATTATCACTGTTGTTGTTACTGTTGTTATAAAGCAGTGAGATATATTCCTACTTCTGCTTTTCTAGCCAACACATTAAACTGATTTTCATACAACCAGCGATCGTGTAATGCATTTGACAGCAGGGTGTGGCATGCTGCTATTTCCAGTCAATTGGTATTTACTGTTAATAAGAAATTTGAATTGCATTTGGCACTGGTGTTGATTCAGTGTTAGTTCTGATTAAATATCCCAGCCTCCTGTCTGTAACAGTTGGGTTGCATCAGTTGTCTATGCAATATGTGTCTCCTGAGGTCCACCTTACCTCCATCTGCCAATTCCATTACTGCCAGCAGGCTTATTTAGGCAGAATACTATAATCATTACTTGCTTCTTTAGCTTCCTCTTCTTATTTTCTTTTAAACTATATAATCTGATACATCATATAAGTTATTTAATTTTCTAGATATTTGATAGGGTAATTTGTGTTGCCAAAATATACTAGCATACAGCAATCAATTAAAACAAATAAATAAAAAGTAAATAAATAAAAAATAATAATAATCCTAGAAAGGTAAAGTTTGCACATATACTTATCCTGTTGAAGTCATGTGCTCAAGTTTAATACTGATATATTCTTTTTAGTGTACTGTAAATGTTGAACTAGATGCAGATTGACAAGCGCCTCATAATGACTGAAGACAGCTGAGTTATCTATCTCCACTGAACATTTCTGGAGTATCAGAAACAGGCCCAGCTGGTGTAAATAGGCTAGCAGGGATAAGCTTGCTAAGCCTGTTAATAAGGGTTTAACTTTCATAGAACCAAGAACAACACAAACAGTGGTCATAAGTACGGAAAGACACTATGCTAGATCAGTGATCAAATGGATTAAGTGAATTTTCAATTTGAATATCTGGACTAAGGTGTCTAGTATAACTGTACACACAGACATGATGATTGGAAAGGGCATATATTTTGATTCTCAAAGCCATAACCATGAACAGAATTTTTTTTTTTCTAGATAAACTGAATTCTAGTACGTACAGTTCATACTCCATTATTGATCCAATAACTTTCTGGCATAATTTTTTCTTTACAGATTCCTTTTCCTTTCTTTAAATCACTGTTGTCATTTTGGTGAAATGGCTTCTTTTAATCAAAGAAATAATTGTACTGCATGGATAGATAGTCTTTAGTCCCTCAAAATGATTGTTGAACAGTGTTGCATTGCCATATGTGTTAACTGATTTGTGAATCCCCTTGTGTATGCACTATAAAGTGCCCTTACAGTGGGAGGAAATTGCCTTCAACAAATCCCCATGCTATACTTTCATTAAAAATCTCTATCTATCTATAGCAGAGACTTATGAATGTCATCTACTTACTCTGAACTGTACCTGTCAACATTTTCCATGTTCAAACTATCCTTCAAACATATCCTCATCAACTTAAATAAACTCGTGTACAAATTAAACAAAATCTAATACTTTTTTGTGAAATTCTTTTATTATTATTATTATTATTATTATTATTATTATTATTATTATTATTAAATATGACCCCTACCTAAAGTGTGCTTATTCATTACTGCATTTGTATTCATTTAAAATATATCTGTTTATTCTTAATAAAGTATTCATATTTGGTTACATCCCTATTCATACGTTGTACATGACTGTACTTCTATGCAGTTATATACTGCAACTTTCTATTATGTATACCTAAGACTAAATTTCCAAAATTTGTAGCCCTGATAACTCATGTATACATGCCTTTTGTTCAGGCTCACATTCAACTTTTCAGTTTCTCTTCAGCTTGTGCATCTTCAATGACTTCAGGAACATGGTGTGCCAATATCTTATCAAATAAAGCAATTGTGGCTCCTCACCACAGTAGTGGCAATGAAATGGGACCATCTTGGCACAGAGGAGAATAATTTCTTTGCAATGTAAGTGACCCCTGTGGTTCTCAATGACAGAACGGACTGTACTACATGCCTTTGCCAAAGAACAGGCATGTCTGAAATCTTTATTTTGGACATTCACAACAGCTTTTCATTGTCTTACCCTGAGATGTCAAATGTTCTACCTCAGGTTCAAGGGATGCTGTGGCACCTAAATCCAGCAACAGGAAAATGGTACCTTGTTGGATATGGTGTGATAAAAAGAGATATTCAACCACACTGCTATACTGTACTGTACTATACATTCAAGACTCTAGGTTCAACTGTTTGAAATGTCAGCATGTTTTTTATGTGTAGAACGTTTACACAATCAAAAAACTAAACAAAACAAACAAACAAATAAAACTCTGTACAGTGAGATCCATATGTATTTGGACAGTGACACAATTTTCACATTTTTGCCACTGCACACCACCACAATGGATTCGAAATGAAGAAGTCAAAATTAGATTGAAGTGTACATTTATTAATTCAAGGGGTTTAACAAAAATATTAACCATTTAGGAATTACATGGGTCCATCTCCATGGGTTCCAGATTTCAAGCAGCCAAGTATTAAAAAAATAATCCTAATATTTATTATGTTAGTTTGTTCAATTACTTTTGAGCTTGTGAAAATTGAGGGACTCCATAAATGGCTGTAATTCCTAAATGGTTAATGCAATTTTTTTTGTTAAAAATGGAAGAATGAATTAAATTAAAGTTGAAAGTCTACACTTCAGTCACATCTTGACTGCTTCATTTCACAACCATTGTGGTGGTGTACAGAGGCAAAAATAAGAAAATTGTATCACTCCCCAAATACTTATGGACCTGATTGTACACGGACACAATTTTCACTACATGTGCAGTGGCCATGACCATATCCTGTGGATCCAAACCCGGTCCACTCAGGGAGTAGCACCATCATAGCCCTTATTTCAAAGCTCATCCATTGCAAACATTTTTCCAGCTGCTTTTTGGCTATTACCACATACAACCTTTGTGCATTATTACAGTCTACACACTGTGAGCTCTTTTATGGCGTTTGACTGTTTTGCAGTCAGCACAGCAGAAAGACTATGATGAGCTTTTCCTTTTGTTTGCCAATACAGACATGGGGAGCAAAGCAAAACAAAAGAAATTGAACATATGCATTGAGGAGGTTTACCAAGGCAAAAGCTATTTTTCAGTTTAGGATGTGATTAAGCCATGAGTGTTGCAAGTTCAGAAGTTCAAACTCTCTCTCTTTCTCTCACTCTCTCTCTCTAACAAAAAATAAATAGTCCGAGGTTAAAAAGCACATTACTGCTCAGAGACAAAATATGAGTGTCATGGATGGGTCAATGACATACCACAGCTCTTTCTTTCTTTGCTTGAGTAAAAAAATCACCTCCTTAGCTGAGGAAAACCTCAGTGTAATTGTATGCCCCTTAAAACCTGTTTCTGACAGTCATTTCAGTGGCTTAACGCTTTCACTTTATAGCACTTAGCCTGTCTCAGCCTGAGGCAGGAACCAAAAGTTAGTTATTTATTGCCCTGGCAACTGCAATTTATTTCCACAGAAACACATTATATCATTATTTTACGATACTTGCAATATCATAGTGAAACATAAAAGTATTGAAGACAGCTGATTTTTTTTGTTGGTTTCACATTTCCATCACTCTTGAGTGTGCACAAATATATATCAAAGTTTGGCCTTTTTTAACACCTGTATTGACAAAGGTATGGAATTTGTGTGAGAGGTATAGTAGCAGGAACAGCGAGTGTTCTGAAAGCAAAGAATGCTGCTCATTATTATTGATCTTTTGCTAAATACAGCTTAGCGGGGGCATGGTGGCTTAGTGGTTAGCACATTTGGCTTGCACCTCCAGGGTTGTGGGTTTGATTCCCGCCTCCAGCCTGTGGAGTTTGCATGTTTCTTCCAGGTACTCTGATTTTCTCCCCGAGTCTAAAGATATGCATTATAGGCTGATTGGCATTTCTAAATTGACTATAGTGTGTGTGTGTGTGTGTGAGAGTGTGAGAGATTGTTCCCTGTGAAGGGTTGGCACCACGTGCAGGGTGTCCCCAGCCCTGTGCCCCAAGTCCCCTGGGATAGGCTCCCTGTGAGCCTGTGTAGGATAAGTGGTACAGAAAATGGATGAATAGATACAGCTTAGTGTTTATATAGGGATTTAACCCAAATATGAATACACTATTTTGGAATGAACATATAATGTGTTCTAAAGAGATACATATTCAGATACAAATAGGAGGCACACCATTTTTTTAGGTCTACTGTCTTACCTGCAAACCCCCTTAGCCCCTTTCCTAAACTCTGCCTTATTCAGCTCCCAAATAAAAACACATTTCTACAATAATTATTTGCAAATGTCCCTGAAATTCAGAAAATACCACCCCATATAGCCCACATAGACCACACACTGTGCAGAGGGCAGCAAATCTGTTTCGGTTTTCTCATCATTCTTCATTGTTATTAAATGAAAATCTTACTGGAAAAACATACAGGTATTATAATGAAATGCTGCTTAAAGCACTCCATTTCGATTAGCATTGTGTTCCAGGTTCGTAGTAGTTTTTTTTTCTTCTACATCTTTCTGAAATGTAACAAACCCCCAAATTGATGTAAATCAGATAAAATATGATTATGTGGCTATTACTGTCGACTATAATTAATAGTTCCATGATTTAGGGAAGAGATAGATGCTTTGAAAGACAGTTCCCTAGGTTACGCTGTCATTTGAGATAGGAAGCTTGACAGTTCCCCTAAGTTCCTAAGTTCCACAGGGAGTCAATTATGAACTCAAATAATGCAGCTCTGGTTGAGGAACTGTAAAGTTATGTTCTACAAATTGTTATTTGTTCTGATATATTTTGTGAATGAAACATGAATGCAAATATTTGGCATACTAAACAGATACAGATAGTGGTATTGCGTTACAGCCCTAGTGTTTAAGGATCACTGCCCTTGACCATACCAGAGAATTTTGAGTTTATGGTTGAGGGCTTGCAGAGATTTACAGGGAGTGAGCTTCAGGGATAGCAGCACTGCTGAACTGTGCCATAGTTAAATCCTTCTACACAGCCCTTAAACCCCCAATTTCAACAGGGACACCTGACAGGCTGACCCTCAACCAGTGATGTAGCTAACCAGATGATGCTTGACTAAAGATGAGTCTTGGACTAAAGTCTGACACAGTTTCACTTATCTATGACTCGAAACTTGACTTGGAGTTTAACATTTGGATTTTGAATGAATTAACTGTGACTTGAGCTCTGACTTGAGACTTAACTTCAAACTTGACTCAGCTATAACACTTGCCTTGTATTCTACCTCTCTTTTTGTACCAGAAGCAGTAGTAGTACCCACATTCTTTACCCAAGTAAAAGTGCAATTATTAATCTAAATAAATACTCTGATATAAACACAGCTTCAAAGTCTTCACTCAAATTAAAGCAGAAAAGTTCAAACTCTTACATTTACATCCAGTATGAAAGTAAATGTACAAAAACGATTTACATCACACAATGATTTGAGTTAGCGATTGTAAATTTGTCCCTCTTTCATCAAAGAACTGAATAACATTGGAAAACAATAGCAAAGGTTAACTAACAGCTTTATTCATAATATCTGAAATATTAGCAGGCATGATAATATCTCTGATAATACTGTACAAGGTAGCTGAATTCTAGTTTTGATATGCTAGGAATTTAGATAACTGAAGTTATCTGATGCTAAAATATCACCTTATGACAATACAGAAAAATGTAGTGATATAAAAGGTAGATTGTACAGTATTACTGTAGGTGAAAGAAAAACTTAAGTAAAGTACAGATAGCAGACTTACATACAGTAACAAACTCACTGTAGGCTCCCTTCAAGTAAGGATCCTGGAACACCCCTGCAATACACATTTTGGTGTTTTCCTTCCTCTTACACACATAGTTAGACCAGTTGAGGCTTATTAATGATCTGATTAGTTAAATTAAGTGAATTGGGAGCAAGAAACACACCAAAATCTGCAGAGATGTGGTATTCCTGGACCAGGATTGAGAAACACTGAAATAAACCACTAGAATTTCCGACATGATGTCACATCCCAAACCATTCTTCCAATAACATCAGTGAAACCTCAAGATGTCATGCATTCCTCAACTGTAATAGTTTCACTGTCGAGCTAGATAGATGGTGGGATCAGTGTTCAAATGGCTGAGATGGAACAAATCCTCATGGCAAGCAACAGGAATAGGTTTTCTGTAAAGACCTCTGTGTCTTACTGAGCAGCCAAGGCCTGCAATGTGAAGGGATAAGGTTGGATTTTGCTTTCATCTCTAAACCTGAGCTTTTTTTTTTCCTTTTTCTACAGATAACACAAAGTCATATTTGAGGCAGTGGTGACATTTTTAGAGACTGTGCTACAAAAAAAAAGAAAAAAAAAAGAAAAGAAAGAAAACTCTCCTACAGAAACTCATGAACATTTATCATTCAACTGAGCCTTTGAGTTATCCATAATTTTGCGAGCAGACTTCCATCATTGCAAAGCATATACTAAATATGACACTGCATTTTTTTCTGATGTTAAAACAGTCATGTGAAAAAAAAAAACAAGTATACCCCCTGGAAATCGTTGGCTTTTTTACATATTAGGACAAGCAAACATTTGATCCTCATTGAAACAGTGCCTATAACATTGATACTGTACATTCTATCAAATGACATTTTGTAGTAATTTTCACCATTTAAATGAACAAAAAACAGATCAGTCACAAATAAAAAGTAAATACACTCCTACACATCCATAAAATTAGAATGAGGTGCTCAGGAGTAGGTGTCAGTGATTAGAACCTGCTTAGGGAGTGTAGGTAGAACCTGTCTTATTTATACCCCTCTCATATCTAGTGTCTGGTGTCCCCTTTGTTATTGAGGTGTGTGTTGTCATCACGCCAAGATCTAAAGAGTTCTGTAAGGTCTTCAGAAAAAGGTTGTGGATGCTATAAGTCTGGCAGTGGATTTAAAAAGATCTCTATTACGTATGCTTATGGGGAAATGTGCATTGTAGATATGTGTGTGTGGGGGTATTTCAGATTCCGTTGGATCCACAGCCTGTCATTCCATTCCATTGGGTCCTCAGCCTGTCAGACTTCATCAAGGAAGATGACGCACCGGTTCATGCCGCCAATCAGCTCAAGCCACCCTGTTTAAATAAAGTTTTGGGCTCACTTTGCTATTGCTATTGTACACTTCCTGTTAGTTCTGTTTGTGGTTATACCTATTAAGTCCTTGTATGCGGTGTGTTGGTAGGATAGTAGACTAAACCTTCTTTGTTAGTATTCTGTTTGTCAAGTGTATAGCGGCATACTGTCCTGTCTTCTCAATTCACATTGTGTGCATAAGGCTGGGAATGAGGGAGCAGGAGAGTACGTCACTCGACATATATGGTCTTTGTATTAAACACACTAGGTTTAGGAGAGAGTGCCACCCCCTGTATGTTTTGTCATCTGAGTAGTCAGAGTAGTTTAGCTAGGGTGTTTTGTATGCTGAAGACTTTTCTACCTTTTCTTTTGATAGTTAGTGTAGCTGATAAACTCTAATTAGCTGCATTTTGTTTCATTTAGTTATTTTCTTTGGCACGTATCGTGCTCGCCTTCCCACCTCATTAGTGTTAGTGTATTGTGAGAGTTTTGTTATGTGTTCTTTGTAAATACTGTAAATATTGGTTTATTTTCACCTTTGGCACTATACAACTTGGAAAATAAAACTTTTTGTGTGGATTTTGGCCTATATCCTTTTTTATTTCCCTACTTTCATGGTGAGATACATACTTTATTTTAATGTTACTCCCGTTTACCCATAGCCAAATATTCACTACCATCTAATTGATTTGAAATCCATCATTCCACTGTAAAGAAAATAATCTACAAGTGGCACAGATTTCAAGGAACCATCCCAGCAAATTTAGCCCAAGAGCAGACTGTCTGATGCAAAAAGAAGTCTCCAAGAGCCGTAACATTTCCTCACAGGATCTGCTAGTAAGTCTTGCAACTGTTGGATTCAAAGTGCATGCTTCTACAATCAGAAAGAGATGTAGAAATTTGACCTACATGTGAGGCATGCCAGGAAAAAAAGCCTTTACAAGACTACAGTTTTCCAGTGAGCATGTAGGCAAAGACCAGGTCTTTTGAAATAATGTGCTCTTGACATCTGTCCAAAAGTTGGCCATCTGTCCAAAAGTTGAAGTAGAAGCAAAAGACCTTTCAACAGGATAATGATCCTAAGCACGCTAGCAAATCCACCAAGGAATCCACCAAAAAAAAGAAGAAATGGAGGGTTATGGAATGGCCTAGTCAAAGCCCAGGTTTGAATCCAATGTTGTGGGGGATTTGAAATGTGCAGTACATGCCAGAAAAACCTCAAACATCTTGCAACTGAACGAATTACAGCAAGCCGATGTCAGACTGGATGACAATTATGCAAAATGCCTACAAGACTTTATTTCTGCTAAAGGCGGCAATACTAGCTTCTGAGGCCAAGGCTGTACTTACTTTATCCACAGAAGAATATCACATCTATCGATATTTCTGTAGAATAAATTATTGAAAAGGCTAATTTTCCTTATGGTTTTGTTCAAGTATATCAACTATTAATAGGCACTGTTTCAAACATGATCAAATGTTTGCTCATCTAAATATGTCCAAAAAGCCAACAATTTCCATGGGGTGTACTTATTTTTTCACATGACTATATAGCGATCCTAATTAGCTGAAATACATTTTATAAGGCAAACGATGGCCAGTATCAAGAATATCACATTGAACAACTAAAGGGTTTCCCAACTGGGGTTTTGTTGTGAGATCGCTGGGCTTCATAAGACTGATAGACATGCCAATAACACATTAAATAATTAAAAAAAAAAAAAAAAGTTGTCCAAGCTCTAGTACAAATTATATTAACTACAAAAAAAATACAAAATGAAATAAAACGTTTTAAGGGATTCAGTTGATAGGATTACCAAGCCGTTCCCTTTCAAAGGGGAACTCAACATTGTGTGAGCTTCACTCTGACCCACTCTGTCATACTGAGGGTATGGCCTGTCACAGAGGCTCCATCAATAGGGGCATGGCTGGTTGAAATGGCAGCCATATAGACCCTAATTGTAGAAAGAGCCAACCTTGCTGTGAAACATTCCTGTAAGAACTCTTACACTTAGCCCTCACTGGACATAGTAAGTGCAACCTTCCCTGGTCCGCTGTAAGGAACAGAGGAGGAGAGAAAGCCTGCAACACTACCAGCTGGAAAGCAGATGTAGGCACTTAGGAATTATTCGGCCTAGGATATAGGGAGGCCTTGGCGAATTCAGGGGCAAAGTCAAGGCATGAAGGGGCAACAGAGATGTCAGGGCCAGCCAAAAGAGCTATATTTAGGGTCAGAGCTTCTCTGAAACTGACTCTAAGGGCTTAAATGGGGTGCCTGACAGACCTTCCCTGACCACAGAAGGTCTCAGGAAGGTATACGTGGTCTGCAGACTGGCCTCAGCCATCTGACACCATGCATAAACCTCAAAGTTAGAGGATGTTGCCTCACACAGGCTCAGCCGTAGTAGATCCTAATTGTAGAAGGCGCCAACCGTGCTGAGAAACATTCCTGTAAGAACTCCAGGACTGTAGCTACTGCACAGTTACTGGGTCTTACTGGTGTTCCTCACACCACGATAAAAAATTGCCGCTTGATTGCATACAATTTCTCGTGGATGGTGCGCTGGCATTTAACATGGTCTCTACCACATCAGTTGAGAGACCGGAATCTACGAGCAGGTGCCCCTCACGGGCCAGAGTCACAGTTTCCATTGTTCTGGCCGAGGGTGAACAATCAACCTTCTGGCTTGAGACAATAGATCCCTGTGAATGGGAATCTCCCAGGAAGTGCTGGAGTTTCCATATCGGAAGAGGAAGTCACTTCGCAAGCTCCAAACCCCGTAAGCAGAGAGCCACATCCTAAGAAAAAAGTGAGAAATAGAGCAGCACTCGTCTCCGATTCCCAGTCCAGCTCCATATGGAACCCCCAAGATTTGAGTCAGCTGGCTGCCATGACAGTGGCTGACCCAATCCTGAGGTTAAACAACCCATCTTGCCTCAGCTAAGAAGCAAGAGAGCTGGAAGTCCCATACTCTTCACATAAAAAATGTGTAATAACACGTGAGTAACCCACTTTCTGAACTCTCTAAAGCTCATTCTGTTTGCATAGGATAGCAACAGAAGAGAG
>JANDJT010000012.1:5619664-5655752 GCA_024331685.1 Stegophilus panzeri
CTTTTGAAAATAGAGAGCAGTGAAGAGTTTTAGGCATGTTCATGTGGACAACATGCTGCTGCACTGAAGACAAAAGAGCTGAGGATGTGGTTTACAGGCACTGTTTTATAGTTCCACAATGCATGTTATGCCATGTCACCTGACCAAGGCAGACCTATAAATAGGCATGATTTCATCAGACTTCAGACTTCCATGCACGAAATGCATAGCAACACATTAGGACAAATAACACAGAGAAAACAGATATGTTTTAAGATTTGAACTCAGAGATAGAAGTGATGCTGTGAAGAGTCAGAGGGAGTGAATTCCAGCTCTTGGGTGCTGCTACACTAAAAGACCCATCACCCATAGTAGAGAGACAAAATCTAGGGACAGAGAGGAGTCCAAACCCAGAGGACTTGAGAGAGTGGGTCAGGTTGTAGGGTAGAAGCAGTTCACTAAGATAGCAAGGTGCCAAACCGTGAAGTGATTTAAATGTAAGCAGGATTATTTTATATTTAAAGCAGAGTTTTGAATATATTTCAACCTAGCAATAGAATTAGCAGGTAAACCAGTGATGAGTGCATTTCAATAGTCAGGATGTGAGGATATCAATGCATGAACCAGTGTTTCAGCATCTTTGAGGCTAATGAAGGGACGGAGGTGTGCAAGGCGACTAAGGTGAAAGAATACAATTTTATAAACTAAGTTTATATGAGCTTCAAAGGTAAGGAATGTATCAAAGACGATGCCTTAATTTTTTACAGTACTAGATGGTTTATTGAGAATACTATCAATGTCACAACAAAGCATATATATATGGTAAGGGTTGGTGTAATATATAATGATAATAATGATCTCAGTTTTGTCCATGTTCAGTTTTAAAAAGTTGGAGTTATGCCATCTTTTTATTTCATTTACACATTCTTATAGTGGACTGGTCTGGAGAGTGGAAGCAGATCTAGAGCCAGATATGTTCACAAGTCCCTGATGTCCAAGTCAAGTCTCAAGTCTTTGAGGTCCAAGTCCAAGTCAAGTCTCAAGTTTCTGAGGTGGAGTCCAAGTCACGTCTCAAGTCTTTGTTCTATTTTTAGCAATAGTTCTTTCACTTTACCATCCATTGTAAGTGCTTTGGAGGGCTAAAAGGTCTGGCACTCAAAAATAATAGTCACTTGGAACAAAATTCTTAAGTTTCTTAAGTTTATTGGAAATTCAGTTTGAAGCAATCTTACAGCATGACTTGCTTGATTACTCTCCCTTCAAAGTGCCCTTCAGAGTAGGGTGATTAGATGCAAATGGACCTAATGTGGGACATGCAGTAAGTTTGTGTAGGACAATGTGGGACATATTTCCGACACCCACAGGCCTACCATTTTGATGTCTATCTAAATGAATAAGAAACATGTGTACTTGGCCTGTTTATATGTATTTATATTTATGTCTTTTGTATCTAACAATGCAACAAAGAGAAACATTACTGCATACAAAATTAAGTGGGACAAAAAGGATTTCTATGGATTGATGCCACGTGTGCCCAGTTTGAGTGAAAGCTAACAGCTGTTTGATGACAGGCTTCAATACTTTCTGCACAACCATTGGATGAATGTCAGATTTGGCCACAGCCCCCTGGGGACAATTCGTCAGGGATGTAACGGATGTTTTCCATCTATTTCAGTTAATAACTTACTGAAATATTATCATAGAAACATGAGAAAAAAATAACTAAAACCTTAGTGTAAACCTTTCCCAGATTCAGGTAGGGAATGAGGAAGCTGGAGGCAGGCTTGAAACAAGTCAAAAGGTGCTAGCACTATATTCTTTATCTTTCACTTTCACTTTTCAGCGGTTTGATTTTATAGACACACACACGGCTCTCTGCTGGTTGGCTCTCTCTGTCTTTCGAGGCACCAGTCTCTCCCGTTTTTATTCTTGCCTCAGCTCGAGCATGCTCCTGCTTCCACACTTAGTCTGTTCAAACTTTTTATTTCCAATCCAAATGTGGGACATCATCTCAAGTTGCGGGATGCAGGACATACTGATAGGGAATGAATGAATGAGGAATGAATAGAAAAATGTGGTGTTTGTGCTGTCATGTGAGGTATTAAAGATAGAATGTAATCGGGAATGACAAACCAAAATGACTTGTGTTTTTCACGAGTCTCTGTGTTCAAGTCCAAGTCAAATCTCGAGTCAGTTGTTCATGAGTCCAAGTTAAGTCACGTCATTTTTTTTGTGTGTGACTCAAGTTTCCATCTCTGCTACAATCTGTATAGATTTGAATGTCATCAGCCTAACAGTAGTAACTGAAACAGTGTCGGTGAATAAGTTGACCCAAATGCATTATATATTATAATGAATGGTAGCGGTCCAAGGCCTGATCCATGTGGGACACCTAATTTCAGAGATACAGTAGGCAACTGATAGTACTGCACTGAAATGTAAAACTGTCTATCCATGAGATATAAAGTAAGCCAGGAAAGAGCAGCACCTGTGACCCCGATATCTGAGAGGCGGGAGAGAAGTAAGTCATGACAGACGGTATCAAAAGCGGACCTAAGATCAAGTAATAGAAGAATAGAAAGAAAATCAGAGTCGCTAGAGAGTAATGGGTCATTGACAACCCTTACGAGGACAGTTTCGGTACTAGGGAGAGGACGAAAGTCAGATTGCAAAGGGGTCAAAAAGTTTATTTTGAGAAAGGAAAGATTGGAGCTGGGAGGCAACAGTACTTTCCAGTTTTTTGGAAGTGAATGGTAAGTTAGAGATAGGGTGAAAAAATTGGAAAGAACAGTAGGGTCCAAATTAGGTTTCTTAAGAACTTGTGTCACTGCCGCAGTTTTAAGTTGTATAGGGAGAAAAGCAGAAGCTAAAGATCTGTTTATGAAGTGTGAGATATGTGCAGAGAGGACAGAATGACAGTATTTGAGGAGAAATGTAGGAGCAGGATCAAGGCAGCAGGATCAAGTTGAAGAACTGGATTTCAGTATTAGGTCACTGATAGAAGAGGGGTTCATAGGAGTAAACCTAGACAATTGTTGACAAGATTGGTCAGGCAGAAAACTAAAATCTGAGGTCTTGCCTATAAAGCTCTGGCAGACAGCATTCAACTACCAGATTAAGCCTTAGGAGGACGATAGAATAATTGAGAGAGGATGATGAAAATCAGTCTTCAATACCATATATTCAAATGTATTAGTGTTGTGAAAATTAAGTTGGGCGAGACACAAATCATTTCAACAGATGACAGCAAGGCCACCCCCCTTGGTCTGGACAGGTGTCTATATCCATCTGGTGTAAGTAGGTTCAGCTGCAAGTAATCACTGGGTACTTGCCAGGTTTCGACAAGTAGTAACATCGAGGTATGAGGCTTTATCATAGATGGAGTGGCAGTTCAGAAGAGCAAAATGACAATGTGAAACATTGGGGTTGATCGCCGAATTATGGCACTGTACATCGCGGTTAAGATATATCAAGGATTGATGCATCATGCAGTCAGTAGATGGTGACTTGGACCCTGTTGTTAGACCAGATGCATGGGATAATACCAGGTATTGAGCAATGAGTGTTCAGGAATCCTTTGAATGAGCGGCATGTATACCATGAACTACAAGTAATTCCAAGCATCTGACAGTACTCATATGTTACAGAATCAAGACACAGATAGCACTTTAAAGCCCTGAGTTGGGATGGTGATCCAATCTCCATTTTAGTTTTATCACCAAAAATGATGCAGAATAGGTGCAGAAAGTGAGCAACTGCCCGAGGCATATTTATGCTGACAGATATGATACGGACCACCAGCGTACCATGTTAGCCAGACCCCAACTATCACATTACCAATATTCAGCTCACCAAGTGGAAGGTAACCCATCCAAACAGTAAGCAGTAAACAATCAGCACAACTGATAAGAGAGCGTTAACTCACTCACCAGCCAAGTCAAAAGTGGTGGACAGAATGGGGAGAGAGCTTGTAGCAGGTCGACAGCCATTGTCACGTAATTGAATGTAGGACGGATCCAATTGCAGATAAGAGCTTTATTAAAGAGAGGCAGGCAGAAAAATCCAAATCGTGAAACAAAAGCGTGGTCTGAAACAGGCATTAAACAGGCAAGGCAAAAGCAAGTAACGATAAACAAGATCAAAGACTATGAAACAAAACAAGGAACAGGGTACAAACTCTTGGTACGGTGATAACATTCAATACTTCGCGCCATACATAGATACACGATGGTTTAAATACTAAACATAATCAGGGGTGAAACACAAAACAGCTGAGACTAATGATGAGACATACAGGAAACAACCGATAACAATACAGGGAAGGAGACAGAACAAACGATAACAAAACACACGTGTCAAAAGTAAACAAAGTCAGTGTCAGAAGCGCATGCTTGCTCTTTGGAGCACGCTGTGTGCTCCAGCCCTAGTGCGAGGGCCACCAAACAGCGAGACAGCCACCAAACAGCGAGAAAAAACACAAAAGTATCCAAAAGAGTCCAAAACTGAAAGTGTTGTAGGTGAGGAAACCAAAAAGCGAAATAATCCACACAAGGCACATACAAAACAAACTATAGCCCGGGTGCGAAGCAGCAGCCAGATGCGCACAGCGTTCAGATTATAGAACAGGTGTATTAAAGTCAAATTTGTGAAGGTCTGTTTGCATAAAAACTATTTGTTTGCTAAGGTCTATATAAGCATAAATTCATTAGCTAGCCATTATCTGTTCAGACCAGAGAGGGCAAATACTAAGATTTTATGAAATGAAAAATCAATGAGAATCTTAGAAATTGTCTTTCACCTATGAATGAAGATCTCTAATATAAAAGCCAACTGCTCTCAAAAGTCATTCATGAATCATGTCATCATTTGAATTCATCCAATACCTTAGTAACAGTTTTCTCAGTTGTTTCATGAATAGGATTGAATAAGAAAGTCTTAGCTAAGAGTTTTCAGTGCAAGGGCGCACGGTGCTTTAGTAGTTAGCATGTTTGCCTCACACCTCCAGGGTTGGGGGTTCAATTCTGGCCGCTGTCCTGTGTGTGTGGAGTTTGCATGTTCCCCCTGTGTTGCGGGGGATTCCTCCGGGTACTCCGGTTTCCTCCCCCAGTCCAAATACATGCATGGTAGGCGGATTGGCATGCCCAAAGTGTCTGTAGTGTATGAATGGGTGTGTGAATGTGTGTGCACGGAAGGAGCCTCCCCAGCGCACCCTGGGCAACGTTCAGTATCATACTGCTGAGTGGCTTATCCTTCCACCACGATGGTTCCACTATGAAGTGGAACCTCAACACCAAAAGAAGAAGAAGTGCAAGTTAGAAGATAAATAAGGACTCCTCGTTGAACATCCCATTCCATACTTTGCCCCCCTTTTGCTGCTATAATAACCTCCACTCTTCTCAGGACGCTTTATGCTATATTTTGAAATCTGATTGTGGGAATTTGTGCTCATTCAACCACAAGCGCATTAGTGAGGTCAGGCACTGATGTCGAATGAGGAGTGCAGATCCAGTTCATTCCAAAGGCGTTCAAAAGGGCTTGAATTCAGGACTTAGGGAGCTCATTTTGTGCACAGGGACATCCTGGAATAGGTTTGGGCCTCTTAGTTCCAGTGAAGGGAAATTGTAATGCAACAGTATACAAAGACATCCTGTACAATAATGTGCTTCCAACTTTGTGGTAACAGTTTGGGGAAGAACCATATTTGTTGTGATGGTCAGATGTTCACAAACTGTTGGCTATATAGTGTATAAAATGCAAAAAATATATATATATATATACAATACAAACAATGGAATACATATAAAGTATCGTGTATTGTATTTTTTTCAGATTTCCCCATGTCTCCTATTTTCCCTGTTTCCTAGTCATTAATGTCCTCATTGTGACTACCTGTTTTGCGTCTGTATTATTGATTTGCCTGCTATAATGAGGTCCACTTGTGACCCTTACTATGGATTTTGTCTCTGATGCTTAGATAATCCCTCTTTAAAGAGATGATGGAAATGTTTTGTTTTTTTTTTTGTTTTTTTTTTTTTTCTATTGCCTCAGGCTTTCATGTGTTACAAAAACACATTCATTACTTCACCTTGCACTGTAATCATAACATTACTGGTAGCATGTTGTGAGATAATTAACTGAATATTGTTTGAACAGATTTTAAATGATTCCTTAATTCCTTATGGTTCAAGGCTAATCAGAAATTATAGCTAAAACCTACAGAGGGGTTTAAGGGTATAATTTTCAGTCAGCTATTGGTGGAAATAAAAAGTGGGAAGCCAGCTTAGTGGCATAGCAGCTGGCATGACCTACATTCAGTGGTTAAATATTATGGCTCATCACAAGAACGCTCTCCTGTTAAATTTCCAATTTCCTGAAATGGTATAAAAAGAGAAAATTGGTGATTGTGACTCAGCAAGTATATGAGACTGGCTAGCATTACTTATATTATATTATATTATATTATATTATATTATATTATATTATATTATATTATATTATATTGTCATTCTATTACATTTAAAAAGAATGTTCAATTACTAATTTTTAACTCTACTCTCATCCTTAGCATCCATAATAAACATTATTTCTTAAAGCAATTGTGTTTTATATCACTAGCTTTGAGCACTCCTTGCCAGAAGTCCAGAAAACATGGATTTAATGTGTCCATCTGGGAAATAGGAACATGTGTATATGTGTGAGTGTGTGTGTGTGTGTGTGTGTGTGTGTGTGTGTGTGCTTACAACCTTCAGCTATCCTCAAACAGCACGTAACGCAGCTGCAGCAATCAAGATAATTTGAAGATGCAATTGCTTGAAATAATGAAGTGATTAAAAAGAAAATGCCACTCATAAAAAGCAGTAATCTTTCATGCCATCTTTCATCTTTTATTATGGCAAAACAGAGATTTCATGTGATTAAGGGCTTGAAATGTTTATTGTCAATTCCCTGAATAGTGGGAAGCCCATTTGATCCTTCAGAAATTCCTTACATAGTTTCAAGCTTTCAAGGAGAAGTTGCATTTCCAATAATGACATGTGTGGCATAATGAATTTTAATGGCCCACAATGTGCTAAAGTTATGAGACATGCTTTCAAAATAAATGACAGGTTTTTTTGTGTCCTTACATGCCAGTGAGCCAAGCAGTAATACTCTTCAATAAACTATCCTAAAATCAAATAAATGATATGGATTACTCAATATAAAGACACAGTAGTTTACATGATAAGATTTTTAGGTTAGAAATAACATTTTAATTACTACAGTCCATGAAAATGGCAGAAACATTTTTGTAAAAACATTCACCACTAAATTACAATAATCAGATAAAGATAAGCAATGGCTACCAATGTCTCCAATAGCCATCGTGGGTGAACATTTTGTCTCCTGTTTTCCGGTATTTTAAAGGCAGATATATTATTTCACATCTAAATGTGTTTGTAATACCACAAGATAAATTAAAAGTACTGTTGAAAAGCTGTTAAAAAGTACATTGATGTATTTTTGCAGCCAGCATGGTGGAAGCTGACATGTGAGTCTTCTCAACCCCTGGATAGACCTGTTGTGATGCAAGTCAGTATTGCAACACACCATTTAGACAGCTAAGTGCATATACATTTTCACATTGACCTGGACCTTCAACAGTAATAGTCAAGCAATGTCAAAAGCTTATCTTGGGAAGTGTGTAGTAGCAGAGGCAATAAGCGAGCCACCTTGAAAAATATGCTTTCTTCTTTTCCAGGTCAAACACCAGTCAAATAGCACATAAAATTAGAAGAAAAAAAAATCACTGAAGGGATTACTTTTTTTTTTTTAAATCATGCATTGTGGGTCAACAGAAAAAATAAACATGGTCTCATTGCTCAAGGCTGCTTATTACATAGTGTTCACACTTGATATAGCTGTTTTGGCCCTATAGTGTGTAAAATTGGGAAGTGGAAATTTATATAGGGATGGGAAGCATAGGGAAGTGGTTAAGATGTTGGGCTTCTGATTGCAAGGTTGTGAGTTCAATTCCCAGCACTGCCAAGCTGTCAATATTGGGCCCTTGAGCAAGGCCCTTAACTCTCAACTGCTCAGTTGTATAAATTAGAAAATTGTAAGTTGCTCTGGATAAGGTTGTCTGCCAAATGCTGTAATGTAAAATATCTAAAAAAGAAGTTTGATATTTTCCTACTGGTACTTAACGAACATCATTAAAAAAAAAAAAGATAACTGGTGCAAGTTGACTGTATTACGGTGATTAGGTAGTCTATGTGTTATTATGTATCTTAAATGTTCCAGACCATGCTTTTGTTGAATTTGTATCAATTATATAAAGCTTATGCACTTAGCTGCTTGCTTATCTCATGCACGTGTACAGTAAATGTTACAATGGAACAACTCCATTGTCTACTGGCTGAAGACATCTGTTTTCACATTTAGTTTGCTAGTTGGATTATGACTGTTGAACTTCTTACTGCACTTGCCTTCCCATCAGCAAGCCCATTTTAATTTCATACAAAAATACTTTGTTGAACAAATTACTTACAAACTGTAACTAAGCACAGTTTGGTTTAACACATGCTATATTATTTTATGCTTTGGTTTTGTCACTGGAAGCCATCATCCCAACTGTTTTCCCTCGTGTTATGTCAGGACCCGTGGGATGCTTGTAGCATAAATTGTCAGGCCTCTCTAGTGTAGGTAGAACTTAATTAAATTCCAGGGAGTTGTGTTAAGAGCATCACCACATTTCATCACTACACTGTAGTTTGTCCAAGCTCCTGTAACTCAAAACTTCAGTGTCTCAATGAAGGGCTTCAGATTGCGATTAATTACACACATTTACTAGAATGTGCTAATTGCAAAACCAAACAACAGGCAGGCAATAATTTTCTTTTAAAAAAATAAATAAATAAATCTTGTACCACGGTGCTGTTGAATTTTCAAATCTGAATGGCCAGAAGGTGTTGATTAATTTTTCGAGAGTGAGACAAACTAAATATTTGTATGAATGCACTCTTTCTAATAAGTTGCCATTTCTACAGTGTCAAATAATCTAAGCCAAATAATAAATAAATGTAAAAATGGTTGTAAGTTTAGCACCAACAAAAACGTTCACACAAAGGAAGGTCTCAAAGAAAGAAGACATTGCATTTTCCTGTTTTTTTTGTTCTTTTTCAGTAACATGACAAGCTGCATTTTTTTTTTTTTTTGTTCTTGTTACCTTTTTTTTAGATTATGAAAAAAGAGTGGCTGGTGATGGAATGAATGTTTTATAACCAGTGTTGGGTAAGTTACTCAAAAAAAGTAATACACTACAGATTACTAATTACTACTTTAAAATTGCAATTTGATTACATTACTGATTACTGCATGTAAAAAGTAATCAGATTACTAATTACTTTACTTTCACGTTACTTTCAAAACCTATCAAACCTACAGAAATACACTACAAAGTGAAACTCCGTTCTTTCAGTAATTCTAGCGCACGTTAATGTATGACATGATCAGAGTTGTATTTATCATAAAACTTGACACAGGTGTTGTCACTGTTTGTAGGACTACCAGACTGATAAAATATAAAACTTTTCTAACTAGGCTAGTTTGGTGTCTCTAGCCAAGAGGAGGCAGAGCTAAGCTATCACTGTATGGGTTTAGCTGGCACAGTGCCCTGCAGAGTACATTATCTTTCCTTATGCTCTGCTCATATCATGTTCACATAAATTGGAACTCGAATAGACATTTACACACCTTGTTTTCCTGCTAGCATCAGATGATGTTACTGTTTCAGTTCCAACCTCTTTACTGGTTAAAAATAATAATAAAGCAGCATATATCCATTTTGACTCACACTGACTGTGTGAGATAGCGGTCAGCCAATAAGACACGAGTGTTTACTTGTATTTTCCTCTAAACCCTGTCCGATTGGTCTTGCCTCCGTTCACTGAAGATATAAAATTACAGTCTTCTTTTACCGACGTTCAGTTACATAGTGACAAACTGCTCCAAGTGCAGTTTCCAAAACACTGTTGTAATCCATTGCAAGGGTCAAATCACATGCAGATGCAGATAAACACGGAAAATCCATACTTGTTGTCAAAACACAGGTGAGAGTTGCAACCTAGAACAAACAGGGAAAGAAGAAAACAAGACTTGTAAATATTAGATATAAAAAGGCTAAAGGTACTTGGAGTAACAAACAAAAAATGACAGAAACAGGCACTAAGCATGCTGGGATACACACAAGCTCAGAACACAGGAAATTTGTGACTTGTCTCTATTTGTTTGCTGTAAGGCTTCTGTAATAGTGACTGAGAAATTTTAATGAAGGCACTTGAACTCCTGTTGATGTGTAAAACATCCACATTAGAACCATTTGCCCCAGGGTTGACAATCATGCTTTTCTAGCCACCCTAATCAACCTCCGCCTGACTCTGAAAAAAAAAAAACACTCATTAATAAAATGCATTCATTATAAAATCCCTACTGTGCTGAACATTCAGTGACCACACTTCATTCGAAATTGGAAAAAAAAAAAAAAAAAACTAAGAAAATAAATAACAATACTAAAATAAAATGCTTGAATAAGATGGAATTAGAGGATAAATGCACTCACTGTGAATAGAAATAGTTTAGCAGTGGGTATTAGATTGTAGAGTTTGTAATACCATCACAGTCCACATGAACTGTAATAAAAGTACATAATCGAAATATTGGGAGATATTTTGTTTTGAAAGTGTTAATGCTCTATCAACTCTTACAGCAGTTGCCTCTAAAATGGTTGCTTGATACTTACATTAAAGCACCCCTGGTGTAGTGGAGAGGGGCGTTGTCAGACAATTTTTTACTTTTAATTTATTTTTATTCTTCTAGAGGTATACAACATTACAGGTATTACAGTAGATAAGTTGGCAGCAGTATATATAGTGATACAGTCAACCTTCACCATATTCTCAAAAAATGTGAAGGAACATGCATGCTTTGACCCCGTATCCTACTGAATAATTTTGAAACTGGAGAAATCATTATGAGTTGCATTTTCAGTTGAATTTTGGGAAACCACTTGAAGCATTCATTGTGTTGAACTATTTCAATTGTTTTTGTTTGATTTGTTCATTGCAAACAGCTGAAAGTCTGTAAATTTTGACAATAGATCTGATTTGTGATGGGGGTTGGATAATTTTTATTGCAACTGTATTTTTTTTATTAGTTTGTTTGGCATGTGTTTATCAATTATAGTACATAGTACCTTATTGCTTCCAGCGCAATGGTGACTGACTCTCAGTAGACCATCAGCAACCTTGACTGAATGAACCAGCAGTAATAGTTGATGCCACTTGTCAGCAAAGTCCTCTCTCTCACAGAAAAAGTGTCAGGTTTTTCTTTTCATCAGAGGATTATAAATGGACCAAAATGGTCTCTGTCATTTTTGCTCCAAATCTGTGAAATGCTGCCAATGCTGTTGATGCAGCACAAGCAAAATAAATAAATAAATACATTGAAAAAATAAAATAAAAAACAGAGCAGGGAGCATTAAGCTTTCCTCTTCCCCACAGTGCGCTTCCATTTCTAGAGATTTGGCTGCCTTTTTCAGAATAAATAAACTGAGAAATGAAATCTGTGCAATTATCAGTAACAGAGAAAAAACATTATTGGCCCAGACTAGACCAATAAACTCTGATGTACTGTACTGTAATTCTCAGGAGCACAAGCGTGTTTTTCATTGCACATTGTATCCATTATACCTAGGAAGGAAGTACCTAAAATATATGATTAATTATCATATATAGTTTTTTTAGACACTCTCCCAGGAAAGCTTATAATATCTAAATGCAGGTAAAGGACTAAAGAAATAAAGGGCAAGAAAGGACAAATATAAGAACACACTTGATCAAGTGCCAAAGGATACTTTTTTATATGTGAAGAAGACTAACATCAGATTGCATGGTGGTGCAGTAAGTAGCATCCCTGGCTCGATCTCTTGCTGATGTCTGTTTGAAGGTGTGAATGTGTGTACGTGGTGCCCTATGATGGACTGGCGTCCCATCCAGGGTACATTCTTGTCTCATGCTTAGTGTTCTCAGAATAGGCTCCAGAGCCGCTGTGAACCTGACCAGAATAAAGCACTTATTAATGATGAAAGAATGAATGACTGAATGAATGAATGAATGAGCTCAACATTTGACCTCTGAAACTGATCCAGAATCTTCATGACTTGTTTTCAATCTTCCTACAGTAACTTTTCCCACACTACCCCATTTGATATGCTCCCTCTACTGGCTTCCTGTAGCTGCCCACATCAGATTTAAAACACTGATGTTTGCCTACAAAGCAAAAATGGACAGCACCCACTTACCTTAAAGCACTTATCACACCCAACACTGCACCATGTTCCCTCCAGTCCTTTAACACTGCTCGACTGGTCCCACCATCTCTCAGGGTACAAGGAAGGCATGCATCAAGAATCTTTTCTGTACTGGCACCTAGGTGATGGCATGAACGTCCTCTAGAGTTCACAGATGAGTCTTCATAAGACATCTAAAGACCTACCTCTTCCTGAAGTACTTAAATTATCACTTTAAAAAAATAATTAAATAAATTTGTTTTGCCTGTGTGCTTTTCTTACTATATTACCTCCCCAACAGAGGGGTTTTTTTTTGTTTGTTTTTTTGGGGTTTTTTTCCAGACTGATAGTATTCTTAGTCTGTGGCCTAGTGAACCAATATCTGGATGTATTTATTGAGACTTCAAAGCACTAAGTGGCTCTGGATGAGGGCATCTGTCAAATGCCAAATGTGAGTAAATGGATGAATGAATGAATGAATAAGATTTTCTTCAGTCGGCAGAGCTTTTTCTTACAAAGACCCCTGCTGTGGAATAGCTTTCTAATTAGTGACTCAGACACAGTCTCAATCTTTAAGTCTAAAATGAAAACCTATTTATTTAGTCAGGCATATTCTTAAAAATACCTTTTCTTTTATAATGCGGATCTGGGGAGTTCATGTGCATAGAGACATGTTCATGCCGTTCTCCTGGCCTTTGCAGGCTCAGGTGTATTGATGGTGGAGTCAAAGTACACTTTCTTGCTGAATGTCTTCATGTCCATTGTCTTTACAGAGTGGTTCAGCCCTGGGTCAGGGATGCCTCTAACACTTGTAGAGCAGTTGAGATAAGACCAATGCAAACAGGCATTCCTTAAGTGGCCCCTCAATGTCTGCTGGGTGAAGATTCATTATTTTATGGCAGCCTTGCAAAGTTTCCTCCAGAGCTGTCCATGGGTTTTGTGTGTCTAATTTTTTTGTGGGTCATATATCCTGCTTGTGGTTGAAATCCTACATATTTATACTTCCTAAAAACACTTTAACTCACCCTTGCTTCAGTGGATAATCTTACTTGAATACTGTGGATTTGTACCTAATAACTGCTTCAATAATCATAAAGACTGTCCTGTGCTCATCCAAGGACTCTTATTTACAATTTCCTCATAATGAACATCCTTTCAACACATTTAATTCTGTTTGTCTTTACTCTTCTACACCTGTATACTGTAATGATTTATAATCCCACTATCTAGTTTCGAGTTTCATTCTTTTCAAGGATTGTTCCTCATGTTCTTTCAGGAAGGTTTTTTTTTTTTTTCTTTTCTTTTTGCTCATGATTAGCATTTCAAATTGAAAACTATGACCTTATATTTATTAACTAATTCATTTATCTACACTTACTACAATTTAAACTAATGAGGTAATTGTGAATCTGTAACATATCCTGGGAATTCTGCACAGAAACTGCATGGAGCTGTTAGACCACCATTCTGCCCCATAACCTTACATTTAAATGTATTTACTAATCTAAAAGATTCAAACTCCTTGGTAGGTTTGAAAGCTACAGGTACAGGTATTTAAAATAATAGGGAACTCTGGTTAGTGTTAATACTCAAAAGATGCCTTGAGACACAACTCTAGACATTGTATCACATTACACTACACTATTTATGGCAAAGCCCACACAAATGAATTAAACACCTCTTATAAACCAGAGCACTGCACAATTCATCCAGGAGAAATGAATGTTTATGTGTTTGCTGAACTACAGGGTTCTGATCAGAGGCACATTGTGCAGTATTTGAATAACCCACACAGGCAGGGGGGGCATAACATTTCATCAAATGTGCAAATGTATGTTGGATATTAAGAGGCAAATAAATTTGGACTCATTTCTTATTAAAGAAAAATTCTGATATCTTAGAACATATCAAGCTCCAAGTCTATTTTGCCAAGGTTCAGGAAAGAGTATGTGAGGACTTGCTATTAAAGATTTTACATAAGCATATTGCTATAGTTTTAGTGTTGCTACAGTACTAGTGAATCTGTTTTGTGGTTTTGTTTGATTTTTTTTCTTGCTTTGAACTATGTCTAGCACTTTGTTTGAAACTTCATATAAGTTACACTGCACAACTGGATGAAGCACTGTGAAAAGCCTGAATTAGTGCAGCAGACAAAATATGTCTGATTCAAGCAGACCATCTGTGATTATGGTCACTCAAATTCTCATGGCATCTGGCAGCCACTGCACACATATTGGGAAAAAAAAAAAAGATTTAAAACCAACTGTATTCAGTAAACTGGTGGAAAAATTGACAATAAATTATATTCATACAATGTTTTAGGCCTTAATAGACTTGGAATAAAAAAAAAATACTCATTAACAGTGGACCCATTTATGTGATGCCAAACTGAGAAGGTGAGTTTTTTTTTTTTTGTTTGTTTTTGTTTGTTTTTTTTAACGGACTTTTTGTTATTCCAGCAGCCGTGGCTCTTAACTGAATCATCCATGTATCAAAAATGAACCCTTAATGTATGCAGTGGTGCATTGTAGCCTTAACATTTATAATAACATTATACAGTCCCCTCTGAACATACTGGACTAGTAAGGTCAATTCTTCATTTGGGTTTGAGATCAAAAGATTAATATGAGACAATAGATCATCATTTCAGCTTTCAATTCCTGATATTTACATCTAGATGTGTTAATTGACTTGTAATTTGTATGCTCTAACCCATTTTTCAAGTGATCAAAAATATGGAATATTTGACTGAGAGGTCTTTCTTGTTGCCCTGGTGTGCCCTATTATATTCAATAATCAATTCATAGCTCTGAATGTCTACTCTTATTTTGAGCCCTGGGCTTTGACTGTGAAGACTGCATTTGTTGTTAAAAAGGATAAACCAACATGAGGACCAGAGAGCTGCCTATGGGAGAAAAGAGGGAAAATCTATCAGAGCCATTGCACAAACATTAGGCATAGCCAATACAACAATTTGGAATGTCAGTAGACAATAGAATTCCCCTTGCTGTTCTAATACTTTCAGATGGACTGTATATCTGCTATGCTAGACTTTTATTAGATACTTATTTAAATGCAGACCATTTTCTTATTCATATGACACAGAATAATAATTATTATTATTTTTTTTTTTCATTTTAAATTAATAAGTCTTTTGCTTTTATGTTACATCATATTATATTTGACAGCATATAAATCCTTCTTCGGTCCACATTTCTATCATTTTATAGTTCTTAAAATCAGTATGTTTAATAGCAGCAGTCTTTTGTGCTCTTTTATGTACTGTAAAAAGCCTGTGAAAAGATTTTCTCTACATTTCATCACCTTAGTTTTATCTGGGTTAAGCCTGAATTTCAGATGGAACACACTGGATGTCTGAATGCTTTTATTTTGTGTACATTGTCCTGTGAACAGTTATGAACACTGCTTATTGCCTTTTATTAGCTTTGTAATTGTGCATGTGTGTGGTAAGTTTCAGATACTCTTCCAGAAATCTCTGAGATCTGAACTTGCCATGGTTATGTAGAACACAGTCGGCATTTCCTTCTTAACTATACATGTGATATCATTTGAGCAATTTTGATTCATAAATCACCTGCAACCTTATCTTTATGAAAGAGATCAAATGGCACAAACAATTTAGCACTAATTATTTGAGATTTAATTGTTTCCTCTTCCGAAATGCTATTCAAAGCTAATAGCTAATAACCCTTGACTCTTGAAGACCCCTCAATAGGTTCTTTTTCATTTTGTTTTATTTTTTTTCCTACAAATTATAAGGTGATGACTTAATGCCTTTATTATTCTACAGTAAAATAGGTGCAGGTCATATGACATGATAATAATTTGGTAATAAAATGTTATTTAGAAAGTCTAGATGTAATTATTTCCTGTACAGTACTTTAGATTTGCTCTGATTACTCTACTGTAAGTATTGAAGTACCTAAAGCAGTTTCATTCTCATATGGATTTTTATTCAGCTTGCAGACTGTCTATTAAACATTTTGTACCTTAGGCAAACACATCAATTTGCAATGTACAGCAAACTGTTCCTCAGTGTAGAAAATAACAGGCCGTATTCCCAACAGTGGCTATTTGCCTATGCAGAAGCTCAAGTCCTCCAGGGTAATTTATGACTGGAAGAAGCAATGAATTCTCCTGCCTGACTGCTGCGTGAGCATCTAAACTGGCATAAAGCAGGCACTGAGGTTGTTCTCCTGGCCCTCCCAAGCAGAAGACCTCGCTGATCATCATTACAGCATTCTGCATTTTATTCGCTTATCTTGTGCCTTTTGGCTGCTCATATCATCACAGATAAATTGTTCAGCATCTCAAGCTTTAACTGGGTCACTGCGGTAAGATCCTATGCTTCCATATTGTACCATCAGGACTTACCTTTACGGTGGATAATGCAAGGACGGGCTTGAACACAATTATTACTGTTCAGTGAGGAGTGAGGAGTTAATAGTGGAATTGCACACATTGGTATGCAGACATCAGATGCAACTACACACTTTGGCACTATTCAGAGAAGTGTGCAAGAACTCCGCATGTGGGTGGAATTTGCTGGGGGATAAAGAGTTACATGAAATTTTGACCTGTGGAACCTGATAAGTTTACTGTGAACACTCCCCCGTCTCTGTTTCCTGGTTCCTGTGTTGCCACCTTTTTCTGTCTGTTCCTCTGTTGACTCAGGTATAGATAGATAAAGCCCCTCACAATTTGTGCATTCCTTTGTCTCCCCAAATACCATTTGCACGCATTTACATACCTTCCTAAATAACATTTGCCCGTATTCCAATGAATTCCTGAAAACCAAATACGGAGTTTTCCTGTCCTACATTTATATGCTTCCTGTTTTGTGCAAATATGCCCTTCCACCTAGCCAATCAATAGTTAACCCATTGTCTCTGTTGTGTGTCAAGCATACTCTGCCTTTCTTGGAATAAATGAGAGATCTTGCAATTTGAACTTTGTGTGTCTGTGTGGCATTTGGCAAACTCTCCCAAGGCCTCGGTATGGGAAGTGTGTGGTGGGATGAGGGCTCCATCTTTTTCTGTACTTACTCTTTCTCTCTTCTTAAAAATCAAAACCGAAGATTCTGAAATCCTAACAGAACCTTTTTCTTGCACAAAATCAGCTTAAGCTAGGACAGTGTGCCACCACTGTCTGCCTGTATGATGTAATCAGAATAATATCATGTTAAAATGTATGTTTTAGGTTTTAAATATATAAAAAATAACTATGGAATGCCAGTCAAAGTCAATATTAAATGCATAAATATAAGACTAATACTGAATTTTTTGGAATATATTGTACATGTGCAATAACTACATGTGCAACACACTTAAGCAGTACAATAACTGTGCAATAATCTGAATGCACGTAAGTTTGTATGCTGCTGTTTGTGTGCATGCATACAGTATAGGCATATATATGTGTATGCGTGATTTTTCCCTTCATATATTCTCTTTTTTGTTACCATATTTTTATGGTACAATTCTATTGTATTTATCTATATTCTATTTATCTTAGTTGTTAAGCACCGCCGTGGTTATCGCACCAAAATTTCGTGTACAAGGACAATAAAAGTAATTCTAGGTTAAAATATTTTAAGATAAAAGACAAGTGCTTGGTCAGCTTATTGTTCAAACTTTGGACATGTTTTCTTTACAGGAGAGCACAATGAATTAACAAACCCATTGGGATTATTTTATTAATTAGACAAATTAAAAGCTGGCAAAAATAGTTTACAGCCTGTGCATACAATATGATTTCATAGCAATTTAGTAAGTCATGTAAACATTAACTGTCAGTGCATAATTAAAAAAAAAATGATATATATAATAATAATAAATCTGAATGTAGCACAGAATGTAGCTAATTGATATAAGCAGAATGTAGCTAATTGATGTAAGCTAACTGATGTAACCCGACTCTGAATATGTGTAAATTTCCCCATGTTAATATTGACTCACGTTTTTCTCGATTTAAGTTGCCAACTCTGAACACAGCCCCATGTTTCTGCCTTCTCACAAAGCACACTGGTAGTTAAGTTCATCTGTGTGTGTAATGCCTTGGCCACTCTAGGCCTTGTATAACACACTGCATTGTGTATGCTCCATGAACAGCGCAGTCAAAGCTCTCCTGTAAAATAATTGGATTTTTGTTCTGGAAACAGACTTTCTTTTTTTCTCTAGCACAAGTGTGGAAAATATGTTATTAAACTCTTTTTCTGTCATTCTAAAAGTCCTTAGTTTCAACAGTCTTTGAAGATTGTTACTCTTGCAGATGTTTGAAGAAGTATGGAAGCAGGAACAGTGCATCAAAAATCTTTTTTTTTTTTTCTTCAAAAACAACCACAAAGATGAAAGCATGTGGAAATTAAAATGTTCTCTCAATACAAGGAGATAGTAGTCACATAATTGATTACAAGAAATGGACTTTATAGAATAACAATAACTCAGATGGGAAAGTAGGACACAATTCATGTTATACACAATACCATGGGATTATTAACAAACTATTTGTAGCTCATACATGTGCCAGTCACACAATATATTTTTAGCTGACACTGTTTAATATTGTGGCTACAAATCATAATCTCTTTAATCACAGTGGATTATAATGGAGGAAAACACAGAACCAACTTGGTTCATTAGCTCTATTCTCTCAATGGACACTGACCGCCTGATTGCTTTCTCCATGCATATTCATGTAATCTGTTTTAACAGTGTGCCACATTACAACACATCAAAAGCTGTAAGTACATTAATGGAAAATGGAAAAAGCATTCATGGTCAGTAACAGGTTTAGGCATATTACTGCCTCTAAAGGTGAGTGCTACTTATAACACCCATCATGCTGTTTAGGCCAATGTGCAAAATAATATCATTGTCTATTCAGGTTTATTACACCTATTACATTATATTTGTTATTGGAACGCTCTAAAGAATCATCTTAAAGCCAGTGTCATGTCATGTATATCTACTGTAAGTAAGCTCTGTTAGGATTAAACAATAATGAAAATTACAGTCATTTATTTGTGGTCCATCATAGATGATCTGTGGATTTATTCATTAAACATCAGTAGATGTTTTTTTTGTTTTGTTTTGTTTTGTTTTGTTTTGTTTTTTTCTGGCCAGGGTTGCTGTGGATGTGGAGCCTTTCAACTTGGTGTGGAGTGGAAATACACACTAGATGGGATGCCAGTTAATTTCATTACACCATGCACATACATGGCAATCGTTTTAGTCCAATCCTTGCTTTTTAGAATCCAGATGCTTTTTAGAACCCAGATGAAAGCTGGGTACAAGGGAAAAACATGTGACGCGACGCTCACAGACAGACAGTAACCTGACCTCAGGTACCCCTCAAACTAGGGACCCTGGAGCTGTGAGGTGACCAAGCTTAATCTGTAGATACTTATATACTTTCCCTAAACCAAATAATTATTCTGACCATGTAAAGGTAGTAGTAATAATTCATATATGTTAGAATTTATAATAGAATATTTTTTAATTTTATTGTATTTTTATTGTATTGCATTACTTTTGTTGTAATGTGTACACTTCTGAACCACTTTTCTTTTCATTTTTGTACCACTTTGAGCTGCATTTTATGTATGAAAGGTGCTATCTAAATAATAAACAACATAAAAGCATTACTTGGTCTTGGTAGAATAGGACTCTTGAGAGAACCAGATCAAATTTTATAATACAGGTTAAACCCTGCTTAAGTTTATTATTCATAGGTCAAATAAAAAGGCACAAAGAGAGAAGTAAGAGAGTAAGAAAGAGAGAGTGAGCGAGAGAGAACTTTTAATAACGCCTGGATTGCTCCAAACCTCTACTGGTTGAATTATTTTTAGCTATATAACGGATACACTGGTATTCAGGGTTGGGGGTAATAAAAGCAATAAAAAAGAGAGATGGAGTAAGGACAAAAAAATATCCTAAGCTGGTCATTCTTTTAATGGAGTTTACTCCGGTTATATCTTCCTACACAATAAGCAATTCTGTACAGTCGATAAAAGCTCCAGCTAAATTGTTTCCTTCCCTTGCAGGGAAATCATCTTAAAATTGGCTTGAAATTACTGTTTTCTCCCTAAGTGCATGTACACAGGTCCTCAGTGATTATGGAGCAAAATGCTACAAAGGTGCTTGAGTAATTACCCTTTTTTTACCACACAGGAGAAAATAATGACCAGGTGTAATGTATGTATAAAAAACAGCTGGATAAAATCAATATACTGTATTTTGTAGGGACCAGACTTATTGAACCAACTAAGAGGCCAGTAACCATTGCTTCTCAGAAACAGGCTGTTGTGCTCGCTGCAATGCACCATTTAAAAGATGTAGTCTGGGGTCAAGCAGACCTAATAAACATGTCCGAATTCAGTTACCTACAGTGCATTTGCAGTGTGCACTACTCACCTTTTTAGATAGATAGATAGATAGATAGATAGACAGATGCATAGCTAAATCTAGGCTAAATGAAATTCCTATAGTCCATTTAAAAAAAATTCTGTATCAATTAGTGCATTGCTTTATCACAGTATATGGCACCTTTATAGCACTTTGTTTTAACCTTAGCAGTTCTACAAAGCGCTTTACACTGTTTCTCATTGACCCATTCACACACACTCACACACCAATGGCTGCAGAGCTGCAATGCAAGGTGTCTAGTCAATACAAAATACAGCTTGCCATCGGGAACAACTTGGGGTTCGGTGTCTGAACACTTCGGCCCAAGGACACCTCAGCATGTGGAGGCCTGTGGGCCGGGAATCAAACTGCAAACCCTACGATTAGTGGACAACCCTCTCTACTACCTGAGCCACAGCCAGCCCATGCACAGTATATATACCTGAGATACTCCAGTCTCACCAGACTTCATAAAGAAGAAAAAAACATGCTGTTTGTTTAGCACTGGATTGCAGCCTTGCAAATAAAAATAAAGTCATGACTAAATGAAGGGTTATACTTTCCTTGTTTATAGACTCCCACAACAGATACAATATAGGCCACAGATATAATAATAATAATAATAATAATAATAATAATAATAATAATAATAATAAGAGGAAGAAGAAGAAGAAGAAGAAGAAGAAGAAGAAGAAAGTTCATTGTTCTTGGTACTTGGGGGAATAAGAAATTACAAGTCGACACCTTATAAAGACATCCAGACAGAGTGTCTATAGAGTCTGTGTATGAGAGAGAGAGAGAGAGAGAGAGAGAGAGAGAAAGTACAATGGTGTTAATTACTTGTACTGTATATATAGTTATTTGTATATAGTTATAAATGCATAATTTCAGTTAATTTAATAAACTGTTCAAATTTAGTTCTTTATAGTCTCTTATTGAATATGCAATAATTGTTATGTTTATTGATAATGATTGTTTTTACACATGGCAATAAGAAAAGATAATTGGGGGGTGGGGACTTGGGGGCCGGAGTACAAATTAGCCAGGGGGCCCAGAGACCCCAGCCGCACCCCTGACTCTGCTCACACGAATACTTTGGCTGCGTCCGAAACCACATACTTACCTACTATATAGTAGCTGGAATACAAGTATTGGACGCAGCCTTTTTCTTTTTGTCAGCAGTGGATGGGCCCAACTGGCTTGACTGTAGCTAACTAATTTTTCCGGAAATCAGTTCTGATTGGCTGCCACTGTGGCGAACGATGGACCGGTCACTGTATCAGCTCACAGCAGGCATATACTGTGCAGTAATTAGCTAAAGTTTTGTAGAGAAATGAAAACAGGTCGCACCACAACAATTATTTCCACTCACACAAATGCTCCCAAATATATTTTAAGGTCGCACAGATTAAATTTCAGCAGCATATGCGACCAAAATGGTCGCAATTTCGAGCCTTGTCACAACCAACATCGAGCCTCCAACCAACATCATGCCACAACCTGCTACAACCAACAGCATAATATCACAACCTGCTACAACCAACATCATGCCACAACCCGCTACAAACAACAGCATCATGCCACAACCTGCTACAACCAACATGATGTCACAACCTGCTACAACCAACAGCATCATGCCACAACCTGCTACAACCAACATGATTTCACAACCTGCTATAAGCAACAATATCATGTATTTTAATGTATTTTTAATACTGTGGCAGACTATGAGCAAATTGGAGCAATTTCATGCAATAATTGAGACCAGATCACTTACACTACCCCTGGCCCCATTCATAATTTCTTAAAGAATAAAAGAGAAAAATGCAGTTCATATAAAACAATTTTTTGCCACTGAAGTCACTCTGGAAGAGTCTCAAAATTTATAGTAAACTATCTGTCCATTTCATGCCATTACTGACAGTAAGAATTTACAGCACTTAGTTAGATTATTTAAATCTCAGTTGGCCAAGCACTTTTTAATGGTATTTACAGATTAGGTTCCAAAAAGTAGACATGCTCTTACAGCAATATGGTATTTCTTTCAGTGAGCAACCACCATGGATTGTAACAACGAAAAATGGAAGAAGATAAAGCAAAAACTGGAAGAACATTTGATCTTAGCAATACTGCTCCAGAGAAACAACTTCAAGCCATATTCAGTGATCGCGCTGCAATGGAGGACCAACCTGTTGGGGGACAATATGGAGCCACACAAATGTGGGAGTATAGTAATACCAATTTTTGGTAGCTTTGTATGGACAAGGATATTAATTATCCTGCAGGTTAACGAGGGGGTTAATCCACCCCTACCCCCTTCCCCAACAGTGGCAGGATTATTTAGTGTGCCAATAAAAATTGGTGTCTGAGACCATTGGGACATGGTGTTGGTTATTGCCACTTAGCATGGTTAACATGTTTTAGGGGGCCACCATATTCACAAAAATCTACAGTATTACAGTTTGCTCCACACCTCAATCTCATGCAACAACAGGACGCATACACCCCTCTTCATTCCCATCTTCCAGTCACCAATCCAAAGACATCACTGGCTAATATTTCCAAAAGCACTCCTTGTTGGGAATGTCTCTTAGCTCATCTACACCATCAGAGCAACAAAAAAACCCCAAACTTATCAATTATCAATATAAAGCACCACACTAAACCTCTGATACCTAAAACAGCACAAGAATGCTTTAAGCACGCTGGTGTGGAGTTAATGCTTCTGAACTCTGCTTGAACTTGCCTCAATTTCATTACGCTAATTGAGATACTAATTTATGGCACAGTGAGATCAGGTGGTTAATTGGTCAATTGTTTAACTGGGGAGTCTCTCAGGAGTCCACCACAGTGGCTAATTTATGATTTGACACATAAAGAATATAACTCATGAGCATATCTCTATTAAGCAGCACTGCTTTTCATTTACTTGTGTGAACTAGTTTTTGAATGCATTTTCTGCTTTTCTAAGTTTGACTGTGAATAGTGAGGTAGTATGAGAGAAGGATTTATTACCAACATCATACACATGCACACACACTTCTTATTCACCATACTACACAGTGAGGCTGACATTGTTTTTTTATGCAATAAGGAAAATGTAAATGCTCAGAGTGCTTTCGGTGTTACAGGAACAAAAGTATTTCCTACACAAGGTTCAGCATATGAACAGGGTTATGAATCAGTTAATGTGACAGAGCCACCCATAGCTTACAGTCAGCCATTACAGAAATCAGCTGAAAAGCTTACTTATCACACCAGCATCATGTATACAGCCTCATGTATACAGAGAAAGTCAGCTATTACATATCAAGAAGTCAAGTACAAAGTCTCACTTTTTGAGCTTCAAGAAGCCCCAAGTCTTTACCTATGCCATTTAAATCAACACTTTGCACTGCAATTTAAGAGCCAAGTGTGAAAAATTCTTATTAAGCCTTTATTAAAACTAATCACAGTGATTTTATCAAGGTAGACGTCAATATCAGCACATTTACATAAATCTTGAATAGTTATATGAGTGGAAATTCACATACATTAGTTTAAAATTCCACATTCTCAATCAGTGTTGAAATCAAGGTGGTGGACTCAGAGTACTACTGATTTTCATTAAAGTCATGACTCATGTTCAAGTCCCTCTAGTCCTAACCTCTGAGGATGAAATGGCAATTATATTGCTTGTATCCCAACCTATAAGGATATTCTCTAGGTGTAGTCAATTCACTTTTTCACATGCACACAATTTTAAGATTATTTGCAATTCCAGGTAGGAAAATATTTTTTCATGCATATGGACATTTTATAAATCATTCATTAGAACTTTTAGGAAATAAACATAAGTACACATTAAGGATTCTTATACTCACATCTTTATAAATTAATCCCTTGGGCTTTATCATGGAAGAGGTCAATGTAGCTATGGATCAGTGATCACGTCCTGGTTAATAATCATCATAACAGCAACTCAGTCACTCATATCTGATTTCCTGATTGTATCTGTTTACCTGTTTTTTCTATTTCTCTGTCAGTATCTCAGCAAACATCCAGTACAGTACATGATCATTACAAATATGAGGTTAAACATGCCTGAGTAGTAAGTGATGTACTCGGCTTGCTCTTGTACAAATAGTGATACGTTCTAATCCTTTTTAACTGAAAAATTCACCAAATCAGTTTCTCTGTGTGCAGTAGTTGGTCAGAGTGGCTTACATTTAGCTCCTGTGCAGCTAGACTATAGTGTATTCAGACAGTTGTTATATGAAAGATTTTACATTTGTCTTTTTTTTGACTGAAAAAAGTCTAACATTTCTAACATTTCACTGATACAGATACTTGGAGTATATTCAGAGAAAAGGTTCTACTTGCTCTGAAGAAACATTACACACAAAAACGTTTGTGTCTTACATCAAATTAATCAATATCACAAAAACTGAAGCACTAACAAAACAAGAAGATACTGCATGGAATGGCCATATATATCCTAAATGTCTCTCCCTTTAGATTTTTTTTTCTCTGAGCCTGGAACCACTAACAATGAGAAGCACAGAACTGATAATTGAATATTGATTGTCATCAATCATTGAGAAACTGGGACAGATTTAAGGGTGTGTGTGTGTGTGTGTTGTCAAATTTTGGACAGACATCCTGGACATATATGCTACGCAAGACCATACCCAGAGCTAGCACAGTATGCTAAAGTAGTAAATCATTAGCACTTGTCATTGTGATGAATAGTTTTGTGCTCAGGGTCAGGGACAGGGCACAAAGCCAATGTGATTTACATGGTGTGGGAGAGATCAGACTGAAGTTCACTGCAGCTTAAGGTGTCTAGTTTAACTGTATTCAAATCAGTGAACTGTAAACAGCTATACCACGCATTATGAAAGAGAATGTACTATATACACAAATCAGCCATAACATTAAAACCACCTGCATAATATTGTGTAGGTCCCCCTTGTGCCACCAAAACAGCTCTGAGCCATCGAGGCATGGACTCTACAAGACCTCTGAAGGTGTGCTGTGGTATCTGGCACCAAGATGTTAGCAGCAGATCCCTTAAGTCCTATAAGTTGCGAGGTGGCACCTCCATGGATCGGACTTGTTTGTCCAGCACATCCCACAGATGCTTGATCGGATAAAGCTCTGGGGAATTTGGAGGGCAAGTCATGTTCCTCTTGACAGGTTCCATTAAAAAGAGATAATCAATGTTATTCATGTCACGTGTCAGAGGTATTAATGTTATGGTTAATCAGTGTATACCATTTAATATTCCATTTAATATTTTGTCTCAGATTAGGAGCCTAAGTTAACTATCCAATGTTCTTAATACATTAATAAGACAAAATATTTTTGCAGCATTTATATGTAGAACCTTTTTCCCTCTCAATTTAATTTTTCTGAAACATATATTTGTTTATGCTCATGAATACGTATATTTTTGTTCATATTTATAAGTACAGAGTGAAAATACATTGTATATATATTAAATAACAAAAACAAAATTGTCTGAATATTTATTTCCCCTCATTTACTTACATCTGAATAATTTATTTGTTGTGCCATAAGGCTTACAGAAATTTCCTGGCTTTGTGTACATGTTTTAAGCTGTTTGTTCACCAGGCTTGAGAAAATTACTGTGTTTAGAAGAAAAGAATCTCTAGGGTATGTGCAGGACACAGCCATTACTATTAAATTATACCAGTCCATTTAAGGCCCTGAAATGAGTCATTAACCAAAACAGCCTTAGAAAAATAAAAATAAAAAGCTTCTTTACGTTCTAAATTTTCAAAAGATGATTGACTAAGAGTGAATTATGAACCAAGTTTTTACTACAAATATCAATACCATCTACTACTACTACTACTTCTAGTACATAATCATCATCATCATCATCATCATCTACCTGAAAATCAAATGTGCTTACTGTAGCAAGACTCAGTTACTCATTCAAAAATGAAGGCGAATTGTAGCATTAAGTACACTCTGTAATGTGCTTCTGCAGCTTAACTAAAATCCTGATAGCTCGCTTCTTCATTAACTTTCATGTTTATCTTGTATTTAACTCACAAATAAATTATGTTTTCAGTATCTCTTCAAGGGTGGACTTTTATTTAGAGTTTGTTATTTGAGGAGCAGATACTAATGGCCAGAGCACATCCTCCTGTTTTATTAACATAAGTAGGTCAGTCAGAAACACATTTATCACCACAGGCTGCTCTCAGTGTCCTCAAAGGCACATGGATAGGTGAGAAAAATGGAAAAGCAAATAATGGAGAGTTGGAGCTTTAGTTAAAGACTGCTTTAAATGCATAATAATTCAGAATGTTTCTGAATTATTCATTGCTCACTGATTGTGTTGGAGGTTTGACTGAAAGGCTCAAGGTGTTCAAACTCATGAATGAAAATTCAGGAAGAAGTGGAATGATTACAAGCAGCACACAATGCAGTAACAGCCCCAATCCCCTGTATCTCAGGTCTGATTGGTGAGTAAATGCTAATAACCTTTACAACCTTTACAACTTACATTGCAGCATATATACATGAGGGAACAGAGGAAAATATTTACTGACAATGTTAAACAGCTCTGGTTAACTCAGGAGAGCTTGTGTATGGACACACACACACACACACACACACACACACACACACACACACACATTTACACACAGGAAACTGACATAGGGCTAATTACATTTTCAAATGATTCAAGTGAATGTTCCATATGGCAAGTAGGGTCTAGTGAGTGAGTGTGTGTGTGTGTGTGTGTGTGTGTGTGTGTGTGTGTGGGTGTGTGTGTGTGAGTGTGTGTGTGTGTGTGTGTGGGTGTGTGTGTGTGTGTACTCCAGCAGGAACAAGAGTCTAAGCAGGCTGTAATTGTTTTTAAATCAATATTGTGACAGAAGATGAGATTGCTGCAATGTCAAATTCCTTCCTGTCAGATCGCGCCTGAATCACTAAACATCTCTCTTTCTCTCTCTCTCTCTCTCTCTCTCTCTCTCTCTTTTCTCTCCTTCTTTCTTTCTCTACTGTATATCTCTCTCCACCTCCCTTGAGTATAGAGATGCTTGGGAGTAAAGGGATATTGCTCACGTTGCTATGTGTGACTTCTCGGTCAGTTTAAATACACTTTATTTCACACTGCAAAGGCAAGGTTTATCAAATATTATTTATGGTTTTATCTCTCAAGAAAAACTTGAGAACAGTCGTATTAAACCCAATGCAGTATAATAATATACTGTGAAATACCATTCACTAAGAAGGTATAAGCAATTTGGATAAAACTTTATAAGCCTCACAGACAGAAGAATTGATAATTGCTGTTACTGAGTAATTATAGTTGATGGCCATGCTGTTAATTACGTAATTCCAGTCTTCACTTCTCCTCGTTGCAGATGCCGTGACCTCACTAATCTTAACTGTCCATCCAGATCTGTGGCTGTGGAGCTCCTCATTGCTGGAGGCCTCTGAAACTGCAAGTCAGCTGCGCACAAAGTCGACTTCATTACAGCCTATGCTGCTAGTCTCTACCTTCACTTCTTGGCACTTACAGAGATTTTGATCAACTAACAGTTGCAGCACTCTCTACAGCTCTCTCTTTCTCTCAAACCTCTACATCTGGAGTGTAAATATGGGAGTGGATGTGGATAGGCTTGCTTATCATCGTTTAATGGACATACCATCTTTCTTCTCTTCCTGAACTTCAGGTCTCTTCATTCGAACTTTATACTGTTTCTGTTTGGAAACTTTATATCATTGTGGTCTATCGTATTTCAGGTCCCCCATGCAACTGCATAACTCACATTTTATCTCTCTCCTGCTTGGAGACTTCCCCACCCAAACCAACAGCACCATGTCCATGATCATTCAGCACCATCTCAGATCCTCTGACCTCAATTACCTGCAGTCACCACCAACCCACAAAATGAACCCAGCAAATGAAACCTTACTGTAATTCCTTTTCATACATCAGACCATTTATTTGAATAATCTTCTTGTCAGCTGGTCCTCAACAGCCCACCTCCCTTCACTTATACACTTCTACTGTTACCTTCAGACCAAACTTTAAACCCTGTCCATCTCTTCATTCTCTTCTACTGTGCTCTCATCCCTACCACCATTGCCTTCTTTTGCATATCTGCCAGCTGAGACCACCGCTTATACTTTCCGCACAGCCCTCTCCACAACTGGACTAGTTCTGCCCTCTCACCTCCAAGCCAGCTAGACCAACTCATTTGAACCCCTTGTCTGGTGTTCTCTGGTCTAAAAGAACAGCATGGCACCTTTTTCCTCTTCTGTTGCTATTTCCTTCTTTCACTCTAAAATAAATGTGTCTGATCCACATAAAAAGTGTTCTCTACCTTCCTTGCCTGATGACAAGCTCATGATGCACTTTACTCAAAAGGTTACCAATATTCAGGCACCCAGCTATAAAATGAACACATACCCATGTGGTTCCAACATTTCACACATTCAGGCTGCTTACTTACACTTAGAAATAAGTAAGAAGTGGTGTCACTGTTTACCACGAATTGTACAAAATGTCCTGCTTGCTGTACCCAATATCATCCCAACTTTTCCAGACAATCTCTTGTGTCCTTTCACCATATGGTACCAATATGATCAGTTCATCTTAATCAAGTGGTCTGGTTCTTTAAACCTTCAAGTCTGCTTGAGTCACACCACTGCTTAAGAAACTCACATTTGACACCACTAATATTGCTAACTACAGACGTTTTTCAGTCTTTACATTTACTGTCTTCATACCTTGAACTAAATCACCTCCTTGATGGCAGTGTAACCAGTTTGGACAGCGCAAAGAAATGGATTATATGAGATAGCCCTCATTGTTGTTAGTAAGGCTTTGCATAAAAGCCTGAGAGAACTCTCTGTCTTTTGTCCTCATTCTCCTTGACCTGTCCGCTGCCTTTGACACCAGATCCTTATTTCCACTCATTGATGACTTGGAGATTGGAAGCTATGCTCTAACTGGGTCCTCATCATATTTATAGGATCGCTCTGACAAATAGCTTGGAGAGGTTTAGATTTATCACCTCACAACCTCTGGCCTCACTACTGGAGTCTCTCTAGGATCATTTCTTGGTCCACTATTGTTCTCCTTGCATCTATATCACTGGGCTGAAAGATCAGGTCTCATGGCTTCTCCTATCACTCCTATGCTGATGACACATAACTTTATTTCTCTTTTCCTCCATCCATCTCACAATTTTCAGAAGATATCAGACTGCTTTCTGATATCAATTTCTGTATGAACCTTGACAAAAATGAATTATATTCCTACCAGTAAAGAGATCTCCTTTGCTGGACCAGTCAATCCCAATCAACATGATCACAGTAGAATCATGGTTTGATTTTAGATGATGGATTTAACTTCGCCAATCATGTCACCTCAACCACCAGGTCTTGCAGATTCCTTGTCCATAACATCTGAAAAATATTTTAAATGTTTTCTGACTACAGAACCTGCTCCGCTTGCTGGTCTCACTTCATATATGATATCTCGCTTGTCTGGCACATAACCTCCTGGAGTTCTCTCAAGCCTCTCAACCCCTGTAAGGGAACCCATTCTACTCATACTCATTCAACTAATTATTCCTGTGGCAACACAAATCAAATTCAGGTTTGTCTATATTTAAGTATTAAACATCATTATAATGCAATATTTTCTGCTTTAGTATCCTGGCTCCTCTGTATGGTAATGAGCTTCCACCTCCATTCTGAATTAACCAGTGCCTCTGTTGCTTTCATAAAGCTTTACAAATCTTCCTTTTCAGATAATATTTAGCATAAAACATTTAATTTCGCTTCACTTACATTGCATGTGTGTAACACTCACTACACCAACAAAGAGACAAGGTGTTCTACTTGGAACATACATAGTATAAGAAAAATTTTATTTCTTTAAATTTGTGTAAGATGTTTGTGGTTATGCCACTACAGATAAATCAACATGAAGGTCAAAAACATGTACAGATTTTGATCTGGTGACTTGCTGGGCCCGATGATGATGTAACACCTTACCCACTGAGCTCAGCATTGGTCCATTTGCCTCTTACTGCTTTCTTTTTCTCTCAGTTCTCCCTCCTTTTGCCTCCCTCATCATCATCTACTTGGTAAGCCACAGACAAAAAAAAAACCCAGAAACTCCACCTGAGCTCAAGGTCACATTCGGAAACACCCACCTTGTATTTTCTCCTTTTCCTCTCACACCGTCATTGATCCATTAATAATATGGAGGGAGGGGGCACATTCCCACTGCCTGGACACTGATGCCAGGACACAGACACTAATGCCTAAATCACCTATCAGTTCAAGCTGGAAACACTAGTAAATATGTAGAATGTCTTCAGTTTCTTTTGGTGCTTATTCCTGCATTCAAATACAGTCAAACTCTGGACCACAAACCAGAACCTCTGATGATTTAAAGCAAGAGAAGACCAGACCCATTAAATCAATATGAATTTAAAACAATACACCATGATTTAATATGTTATAAAATGTTTGTTGTATAAATAATTGTTTAAAAAATGTTAAGCATAGAAGACATGCCTACTCTGATAAAGGATCAACAATAGGTTTTAATTTCACGTCAATGTGTGAATGTATAGGAGAGGAAGGATGGGACTGGAATAATTACCAAACCTCATCGGACATCAACTTGTCACATTTAAGCTATTATTTAAGAATAATGTTTATAAAAATGTTAACGTTTCTTACAGAACTAAAAAACACATATATACAATTACACTCTCAAAAATAAAGGTACCAAACTTTTTTCTTTTCTTTGTCTCTGGGTTGGTACTCTCAAGGGTACTGTACATCTTTTTCTGTACATTTAGTATGCATCCTATGGGAAATTGCATGTCGTGTACTGTTAATTAGCTTTTAAAGTAAAGCTTTAATGGCACATCAATGAGCCTTATGATCCAATTATATACTTTAAATTATTTTTAAAGGTAAAAAGACAAGTACCATTGATACTGCCATCAAGCACTTTTATTTTCAAGAGTGTAAGATAAGCTTTAAAAGCTCTATTAAAATGGCATAACTATCTAACTAACTATCTTGATTAATTAGTTTAAAAAAAAACAAAACAAAAAAAAACTCTAGAAACTAGATATACTAGATACTAGGTAAATTTGACCTAATTGCTAAGATGGTAACAGGCTCCTCTGTGAAAGTCATGGGCACCAAGTCACACTGACAGTAAACAATAAATCTATCATGTTATAGCATTCTTCACTATTGCCCTTAAGTCAGTTAAATAATCCCCTGCACTGGATGAAATCTGGCAGATTTCACACAGAACTGTTTTTGCACCAAGCAAAGAGGAATTTATCAACCGTTAGGCCATTACTCTTTACTACAAAAGTAAAACTAAATGTGTTGAAAACTACAAGCAATATATAAAAAGACAGACAAAAAAATCTCAAGAACTAACCACTATAAGCTATAGCATGAGAGAAAGAGAAAGAGAGAGAAACCTTATTTAAACTCAACGTGGATTTATATGCAAGCTCTCTGACTCTGGCCCCAAAGAACATGTGCTAATTTGCCATGTGCAATGGCTGTGGTGGGTGTTTAATTAAGTACCTTATCATAGTTGTGAAAATTAAGTACACAGTACTAAAAAATCTTTTGAATGTATCAAGCACTTCTGACCGTGGATAAGCTACTTCTCTTAACACACAAGTCTGAGGAAATTCACGAATATCCCTGTTGACATTAATCAGACAGAGCAGGAAAAGAACATGTGCACTGAGGTTATGTAAGTAAGCACCACCTTTAAATAGCAGTGGTAAAAAACGCAAATTAGGAAGGTGTTCATTTTCACACATCTACTGACAGCTAGGAGAGCGGTAAGAGAGAATATCAGTCATGGAACTGTTCCACTGTACAATGTTTTACCGTACGATTTCCCTACTGACAATATCGCATGCAAAAGTAGAGCCATGGCTATGGTGTTATCCCTGAAAATCTTCCTCATTCATCTTTTTCTATCTATATATAAGCACAGCTATAGAAGCATAACAGCACACAGCTTATTGCTTTCTTAATTAATATATATGGCCTTCACAATATTTGATCATCTCAGTTCCAGTCAAGGCCCAGATACTATTGCAGACCTGGGAGCAGTTGAGATTACAGAGTACATTTTATTGGCCTGGGAATTAAATGCTGCTGTTTTATTTACAAGAAAGTATACGAAAGCCCTACTGGAGTTCTTCCACTACAACCCTGGCAAACCATGTCTTTGTGGACCTCAGTTTGGGTACTGTCATACTGGAACAGGTTTGAGCCCTGTAGTTCCAGTGAAGGGAAATTGTACAGCATACAAGACAACCTATACAATTGTGTACTAATGTACTAGGTGCACCAAATAACTGGCACGTCTAAGTGAAAAAACTCTAGAACTGGTCCAAATACTAGGAAGGATTTCTTACCACTCAGGTTAATTCACAGAACTATATCTTAATTTAAACATGTTGCCATAAACTATGGACAAAACCAATCCACTTTTCATGGAATAAAAGGACACGGTGTCTAGAGAAATCCAGATTAATGGAAAGAGGGAGCGTATGGTGACAGCAACAATTATGAGTGCTTCGGTTTCTGCCTATTATCCCTCAAATGGATGTGAACTTTCTAATGCCAATATAGAGGCTTATGGATGTGGAGGTGCGGATAAGTATCATGGCTCTCAAGCACAAAAAAATGTGCTGGGAAACAAAGGATACATGCCAAAATCACAAGAAAATGTAAAGCAAGAGGATATTCAGAGAAAGACATAGAGACAAAGATATAAGAAAGTGAGTTGGTTGGTGGGTTTTGCCAAAATGTGTTATTGGGGGAGTAGCGCTGATTTGTAATTGCTGGCCCCCATCAGATGAGGGTCACGCCACCTTTCAGTAGAGCACTATGGGTAATGCTACCAACATACACACACACACACACACACACACACACACACACACACACACACAGAGCAGGGTGATGTCATGGATGATGGGAGCCTGATAATGAGAAAGTACAATCCAGCAGCACGGCAAGAGAGAAGCACACAGAGCATTGTAGGCATTTGTACCAGTATTACTAATATTAGTAACATACCTATATACTACATGCCGCTCACTCCCTTTCTGCTTAATACAATTTGCTTCTGTTTTTAAAGTTAGTATGTACAGAAATAAAAAAAAGATATACAAACTAGGTGAAAAAAAGTCCATCTGATTTAGGCGATGTACAACACAATTACCACAAGCACAGTTATCACAAACACCATTACCACAAGCACAGTAACACAAGTACAGTTAACACAACCACAGTTATCACAAGCACAGTTAACACAAACACAGTAACACAAGCACAGTTAACACAACCACAGTTATCACAAGCACAGTTAACACAAACACAGTAACATAAGCACAGTTAACACAACCACAGTTATCACAAGCAAAATTAACACAAACACAGTTAACACAAGTACAGTTAACATAAACACGGTTATAACAAACACAGTTATAACAAACACAGTTAACACAAACACAGTTATCACAAACACGGTTATAACAAACACGGTTATCACAAACACAGTTATCACAAATACAGTTATCATAGACACAGTTAACACAAGCACAGTTATCACAAACACAGTTATCACAAACATTGTTAACACTTCTCACTTAATGCTTATCCATCAGGAGGGAAAGAACAACCATATCGCAGAATGCCTCTGTAACAGTAATTATATGATATTTATACTTAATACTTGGCTTTACAATTTTTGAAAACATACTTGAGAGATTGTCAGTGTCTTAAACAAGCCCAAGTCTAGTGTATCTGCAGGTCGAAGTCAAATCACTGTCATAAATGTCATGGAATTGTAGTGTTGTATAAGCTTTCAACAATTGTTCCCCGTCAGAAGATAGAGTAGGAAAGAAAATAAATATTTGCTTGATCAACCCACATGAGCGATACTCAAAAATATATAAAGTCAAAAAGATATTGCACTCTAAATTTCTAATGTCAGATTGTTTTTAGTATCGCATGTGTAGAAGTAATGACAGTAGGACAAAATGCAATCTCAGAAGTCCAGAGATGAATACGGAACTTGGGAATATTATTAATATGTGTGTCTGGGGGAGATTATTCTCAGTAGTGACTGACTTCTGTTTGGTACACCAAATGTATCACCAAATCATCCAGCGCCTGCATGCAGCCCAATTATCCGTATTGGCAGAAAAGAGGAACCACAGCTGTGTGTACACTAACAAGACAGACTAACGGCACTGATTAGGATATTTGTCCTACCCTATTAGCAATAGTCTAAATTTGGATGTGGATCTGAACAATGAGTTTCCATAAAGAGCTGTGGCACACATAAAAATAAGCTCAAGATTCTGACAGTTCAGTGATGTACACCTTTACCTTAAACTTGGAAATTTGTATTTAAAAAAAAATTGAATTAAAGTTGAACATACAGAACAATGCAGTGTTCACAGAAGTCACAGCAGGAGAGATGTTGTCATCGCATCTCCACACTATACACCCTCACATATCGCTTAACTTAATTAATATTCATTATTTCTCTGTCTGATTCAATCATATTCCCTCACTATGACAGATCAACTGCACATTTTCTGTCTTCACATCTCAAAATGGCTGTGAGCACACTAATACATCAACCACACACTTCAGCATGCCATGAGAGGAGGTGTTAGCCATCTTATATTTACAGCAAAGGTCTGACATACCTCGTGACTCCCCTGACACTGATGTCTGCTACTTACCTGGAAGGGAGAAGTGTAACAACTGCACCTGACTTTCATCTAGGACGACATTTAAAGGGATGGAATCCTGAGATGATTTCGTAGCTGGCTTCAATATGCTTCTCCATAATGAAGCCAGTTACAAATAATGACCATAATGACCATCAACGAATTTGTTTCTCCACAGATGAGCTCAAGGTTCACAGGGTCAGTTATAAGGTTATAAGTTAAAGGTAAATGTCCTCAGGTTCAACAGTTTTCTGGGGAAAAAAATTGCAATTAAGGTAAAATGCTAATTAGAAATCAAGCATTGATTCTAATCAAGCATGTATTTGCAATAGCGTTTCCTGTCAGTGTGTGCACATAATTTATTTCAATGTATATTAACAATTCAGTCCTATTTTAACCTTTGACCTGCACAATTAAAAGCTGATCTCACCATGCGAGAGCATAATCCAAGAAATTAAATATTATAAAATTATAAAATATAAAATGAAAGTCGTCATGGAGGAGTGGAAGAGGACTCCAGTGGCAACCTGTGAAGCTCTGGTGAACTCCATGCCCAAGAGGGTTAA